>JANHGO010000071.1:61376059-61496839 GCA_024606505.1 Aquila spilogaster
ATCTACCAAACATATATTAAACCACCAAATCAGAGGGCGTGTTTAATTTGCCACTTCCACTACAGTGCAAATAATAATCACAGCTTTATCAAATTTGCAAACATGAAATTCCCTTTTCTTTAAGATCCCTCGAAAAAGCATTATGTAAAGTACTTTGTGCCTTTGTGCCAGGCAAATGCCTTTGTGCTTCCCCATCCTAGATTACGATAAACACAGAAATGCCCAGGTAAGCATTGAAAGCAGACTAACACATTGGACAAAGTGATACAGTTGATAGAAAACCCTAAAAAGTAATGGCAAAGATGCTGCAACTGGTTTAGATTTTATCAGAGGTATAGCTTCTCATTTCGTTTCTACTTGGATTCATTTATCCTTCACTTATGAAAAGCTTGATCATTATTTACCTTTGCTCTGTAATAGTTCAAGACATTAGATCAAAGTTTGAGTTGCAAATCAATATGATTATGCCCTATTCTTTACTACAAAGACAGAAAAGGTTAAAAGAAGTAATTTTTAAATTTTATTGTGATGTTGTCACAACCTGACTTCTGTGAGCTGTCTCAGAGATAAGTCTTAAGTTGAGTGAAGGACCAATTTTAATGACATAATCCAAAGCATATTAGGTAAAAATAGAAGTTTCTTGACCTCTTGATTTTTCAGCTGGTATTAGTTGGGGGTTTTTTTTGGAGGAGGATAAAGTCTGAATGAACTATTTGCATTAATTAATTAATAAGTTATTATCTGGAAGCATGTAACAAATTTACTGTCAATTAGTCTAATTGAAGCAACTTGATTAGCATCCTGCGTGACATGGAATTACAAAGAAATGTCTCCACTTAGCAAGAAAAGCGACATCATTATAAACGTGGAATTTATAAATAAAATTAAGTGCCAGCAGAAGACAAACAAATTTCATGCATATATAATTAGCTGATGGTATTTAATACCAAGTTGTTAATTAGATCTTTACTGCCATGGAAAATAGCTTCTAAGAGCATACACTTAAAGCCAACTCTGCTGAAATTTAAAGTTAACAACTATATGTCTCCTGTGTGTCTCCTCCATCCTTCGAAGAAAGGCAGAAGAGAACATTTTTCCTGATCACCGAGAAGGCTGTGCTACACAAATGTCTGCATCTCCCTGAATATTTGCCCATTACTGAAGTCCATAGTGAATTTGCAGAAGCAGAACGAGTTCAGTTGTTGTGAAAATGGTATTACAAAGACTACCAGTGAGTACCATGTGAAAAACCAAAATGTAGCCAGCAGGTTGTACACAGACGTTAAAGATTTATGTGAAAGTGTGTCTAATCACATAAAATATGCATTATTTAATTTCACATTTCTGAAAAGTGTTAGAAAAGTACAAAATGTTACCGTTTTACAAGTAGTATAATCACTCAGTTTAACAAAGTACATCAGCAATATGTTTGATAAAGATAAATGTACATGGTTACTGATATTTTGACTGTCCATTTTTATATACAAAATACTTCTATGGGAAATTGCCAGCTTGGTCTCTGACACTTTGCTATCAAGAGTGGGTTAGGATGTAAGGAAGACAAACAAAATGCAGTTGTGTCAGACTGTTAGGACAGTAATGGTACTAAGATGAAAATCCAGAAATGGTCACCAAGCAAACTGGTGACTGGGAAAAAGGGAATCTGATAATGTAGAACTGAGAATAAGGAAACAAAGAGATGTAGGCTTTTCAGAGACACTATTTGGTACACTATCTGAGGCAGAGTCCAGGAGTTTAGAGAAAAATATAATGTGATCAAAAATTTGTACTAAGAAATACCATTGAGATAAGAATTAGCTGCCCAGAGCATTACTGCTGAAAAGCACATAAAAGATAACAAGACATCATGCCAGCTTAGATAAGAACAGAGGCAGGGTTTCGAATGATATCAATAGAAGATCAATTGTAGAAGTTGGCTAAGTAACAAAGGTTAAAGAAATAGTAGTATTATATCTGACTGAATGACCAAAAAAAATCTATTCTTGGCAATTAACAAGCAGTTAATAAATTGCTCTTATATCATAAGAGGTTAAGTGCAGGTAACCTAATGTTGGAGGGAAATCCTACAAATTCAGCGAATCTGCTTTGGAAGATTTTGCCTCAACCGTTACAGGGACACTATTCAATCCAATAGTATAAATCCTCAAGTCAAACTGAATGGACTGTATCCAAAAGGCACCAAAAGCAGACAGATGCTTCACAGCTA
Source organism: Aquila spilogaster (assembly GCA_024606505.1). NCBI lineage: Eukaryota > Metazoa > Chordata > Aves > Accipitriformes > Accipitridae > Aquila > Aquila spilogaster. The sequence continues at coordinate 61,378,287 of JANHGO010000071.1, forward strand.
GCATTTAGAAATTCTTAATATATGCATGGCCCTCTTAGGATCTCTGATATCAAAGATTATAGCCTAACTTTTGTACAAACCATCAAGCATTGAGACAGACACTTCAATATATGAATTCTACTAATAGGAAAAGACACAGATTTGCAATACCCGCTGTGGTCAGTGGAAGACATCCAGCTGATGGTTCATGTTGGAACACAAATCCCAGAGTCTTCAGGCAATCTCTGAGCCTGTCTCTGAGAAAGGCTGAATGAATGTGTTCAGCAAAAGATGTGAACTACCCTTATTCTTCTGGTAAACATGATTATCATCAAAAAGGCTATGTGTAGCCAATAATCAGAAAAGATTAGCTGGGATTTAAAGAGAGCAGCAGAGTGATAAAAGGAACATCCAAAAGCTTAAGTCCCTGAGGGAGTCTTATCATTACAGGGTGAAAAATAACGGTACATAAAGGACAGCTATCAGACAGCACTGTTGCCTGCATTAAGCAAAGACCATACAGCACCAACAAAGCCGTATCACAAACTGAATCAAAAGTTCTCTGAGTCCCAGTCCACCAGAATGAAGAATGAATTTGGCCAAAAAAATCTCAGCAGCAGGGACTTGTAGACTATGTTATCGTCCGTCAAGATGACCCCAATTATGCTCTGACTCATTTCCTCAGAGCCCCTGAAGTACAGACAAAATTTCCCATGTAAGATCACAGAGTAAAATGTTTTCAGCTCCTACTAAAGATTTGCACTTGTAGGGGAATACCTAAAAGAACACAGAGATTAAAATAAACACAGAAACAAATGGCATTCAGGAAGTCATGAGTGAAGCTTCATGAAAGACATAATCTTACACATATGTCAGTGATAAATGTATATAATTGCCTAAGATGGAGCATAAACCTGATTCCCCACTAAGGATCAACAATTTCACAGCACTGCTGGAACATGTACCAGATAATCCTTGCAAGTCACCTGTAAAAGGACATGAATAACAAGGTAATAAAGTCCAATAATAAAAATAATGTTTCCAGAGTAGTAAAGAGGAAGGTCAGCTTTAAAGAATGGTAGGTTCTCATGAGGCAGTAAAAGGAGATGGGAAATTCAATCTGAATAAAGGAGACACTCATAAGAAAAATATTTCAGATTTGTGTATTTAATGATGGCTTTATCTTGTGAGATATTGCCAAATATAACAAAAAAAAAGTCTTTAGACAAACTAAGGACTTTTTTATCCCAGAAGCAGCATTTGTCCACTCTTCTCAGAACTGCACTAATACCAGTGTAAAACCTGCCTGGGCTCCAGGTGGATCCTAAGTATGCTGTGATATTTCTTGAGGACAATCTTTTCATATCCCTTTCTGGTTCAAAGTGTGATTTGAGGTGGAAATGACCGTTGTCGTGAAGATTTCTCATTTCTGTTCATCTTCTCAGAGGTCTGCAAGCGTGGGCTGTCTATCACAGAAGAAACAAGCTGGGGGGCAGACCTCATATAGAAATAAACACGTCCCCCAGATCTTCACAGTTGTTCTCCTCTTGAGTGAGTCAAACTTTTCATTGTTTTCTAATGAATATTTATAGGAACTTCACAGGAAGGCTGCTAACAGAAGCACCGTACTTAGTGCTCAGCATTTCCTTCAATGATTGAGACTCATAAATGTCAAGCTAAATGACTGGAGGTATTCTGAACAGCACAACACTCATAGTAGTTGTTAATCACTACTAGGAAGTGTTTTAGGTTTTGGGAGGAGGAGCTTTGGGACTATGTTTGTTTATTTCTGTCTGCATGGTGTCAAAGCCCAAAGAGACAAATAGAAAAAATGTAATGCAGTGTATCAAAGGCCTTCCTAGTCCTCATGCCTTTAATTCTTATTCAGATGCTTCTGATTGGAAGGAGCTGTATGGTGTTTCCTTTTTTTCCCCATTAAACTCAGAAGAAAAAGAAAGCATTTGTTTGCCTGTGAGTGCACAATTAGAGGGACCAAAAATATGGAACAGAGGGGAATTTAACCCAATTCTCTTGTCTTCTATGTCTGATGGTCTTTACAGCAGCTGCATCCAAAAAGTGGGAGAGCCATGAAGTCAGCTCTGGCTTGGGCTCATGGGGCCAAGGAGAAGGTGCTGGGTTCTGCAAGCAGTAAGGCTTATACCACATGCCAAGAAAACCTAACTCAAACACCAGCCAAACATAAAATATCATGCTCTGAAGCAGCATCCCAGAAGAGAGTTTTCTGTAGAATAGTGGCTAAAACCCAGGCTGTGCTGCCTGGTGCTTGTTTGGAGAGAAAATAAGGTGCTTGGCACTTGTTATCATGAAGGTAAAAAATGTTTGCTTAAATGAGGAAGAAGGAGATTCTGTCATCCAGAAAATTCTGCTCTTGTTGCTTCTCCGTCCTAATACACAAATGCATTCACATAGAATCACGCATTACTGCTTTGGAAGGACGGAAAACTGTGAGAGACTTTCCACTTTCGTTCCATTAAAAAGACATTCTGCTGCTTTGGTCCTCAAGGTAGCACTTTACATTAATGATTGTTCCTGGCAGTCCTGCTGTACTAACTGGAAGGGAACTATGAGATAGTGTAAAATGTCAGGGAGCATGCCCGTTATATGGGTGGTGTGTGCACAAGCTTGCCTTACCTGAGAGTCTTCCCTGAAAGCATACTTGGCTCCAATGCTACTTGTATAAATCTGCCTGAACGGAAAATTTTCAGCTTAACTTCCAACAACTTCTGGTCTCAGTAAGACAAAGTTTTACTCAGCCGACACCTGGTCTTGGCTAAGATAAGAATGCGTGTGCTGACATTACCATGCTTGTGGAAAGCTATTCTTATTTAAAAGGATAAACCGACCAAACAAGCAAAAAAAAAAAAAAGCTTTATCAAAGATACAGTAATTCTCACATGACTGAAACCAGTGCTCTATAACTTGTTGGCATTCCTTGTGCTCTGTAACTAAGCACAAGAAATGCCAACGCTGCCCGTGCTGCAGCAAATGAAACGCGGATGCAGGAGAGTCTCTCTGCCATCTTTAAAGCTGTGCAGAACAAGGTACAGATGATGCAGACCAAGTTAGCACTGCTTTTCAAAATAATTCATCTGGGACACCTTTGTGCCAAAATGAAGTCATCTTGGACTGCCTTTTGAGGAGGAATGCTGGATACTAATGAACCATAATTTCTTTTATTTTGTGAATCCAAAGCTTTATGTTCACTACCTAGAGCTTGCACGGTATGCTCTGCCTTGAAAATGAAGTCATTTTCACAGTCCTTGCCTTCCTAAAAGTAGTCTTTCATCTTAAAATAGGACCTGTATTCTTTGTTCCTAACTACAAGACTTGCCTTCACTAAAAAAGCACTCTGAGCAAGCCCACTTCAGGCAGTCCCAATCACTTTGTACAACTGACCTTTCCACCAATTTTTGTGTCATGTGCAGATGACGTATTTTCTTCTATACAGTTAAAAAAAAAAACAACAGATTAAAAGACATGGATAAAGAAATTCAAAATGTCACTAACAATACCAGAATATTTTTTTTCTTTTTTTTTCCCCACTTTCTTTTGTTTCAAATACATTTCAGAATGTCGTCTTTGCAGATAGATGATAGAAAAGGTTATTTCCTGTGAAAACCAGACTTTCCATTTTTCTGTGAGTAACTCCATGGGCATAACCATTTATTTGGCTTGAGCTGCCGGAGCAACTTACGCTTTCACTTACACTTGAAAATGCACAGGCTGAAATTCTTCACCAGGAGGCAAAATGAGTTTGTTTGCCTCATCAGATGCAGGTGCTAAACAATGAAGAGAAATAGAAGAAGTTGTATGATGGGTAACAGAGGGTGAAGGGAAGAAAAGGAAGAATTTAAGATTAAAAATCAGTTTTGCAGTAGCCACAAAATGACTTATACATGTGTGAAGATATATATAACAGATATAGGAACACCAGACTCCTTGCAGAAATAACTCCAGATATATGTCTGGAAGGGGAGAGATTAACCAGAGGGACAATTTCTACATCACTGAGGAAAAAAAATTCTGTAACACGCAAGTTCTGATTGAACTCTTGGAAGTAATGCATTTCCACAGGAATTGCAATTCTTCATTTAAACAAGACTACAATTACACTGAAGTTTCAGAAAAAGTTCACTGACTGATGTGTACTAACACTATGAAAAATGGCTACCTCATTAATTCCAGGCACTGTGTTCATTTCAATATATTATTTCATGACACAGTCTTACTCTTGGAAACAGATGTGCTGATGCGGACCCAAACAGCACAGAGGTTAGCAATTATGGAATCACAGAATTGTTGGTGTTGGAAGGGACTTCAAGAGATCATCAAGTCCAACCTCCCTGCTGAAGCAGGTTCCCTACAATAGGTCGCACAGGAAGACATCCAGCCAGGTTTTGAATATCTCCATAGAAGGAGACTCCACAACCTCTCTGGGCAACCTGTTCCAGGGCTCCATCACCCTTACCGTAAAGGAGTTTTCCCACATGTTTTATGGAACTTCCTATGCTTAAGTTTTAGGCCATTGCTCCTTGTCCTATTGCTACACACCACCAAGAAGAGACTGGTCTCATCCATTTGCCTCCCACCTCCCTTCAGATATTTCTAAATATTTATCATTAAGTCTCTTCACGTGCAGAGAACAGAGGGTGAGGAAAGCAGGAGACAACTGGTGGAAGAACTACAAAACAGCTTTAGGATCCACTTTGATGATGAAGATAAGCGACAGACAGACACATGTACAGTTCAATACAAACCAAATTTTGCTAAGGACTGTAGTTAATCTGATTGCTCTTACTAAATGGAAAACAAAATAAAATATCAATAATAGAATGAATTTAAAAGGCACAATCAAATATTACCACCAAGATCATTAGAGCACTTTGATATCTAGAGTATGAAGAACCCTATGAAATCACAGTATCAAAAAAACCCTCAATAAAATAGAAAGCAGACAGGATCAAGTACAATTGTACTTTGCATCTAGATTAAGAGAGTCCTCTAAAAGAAGTATAGTCACTGTGGGTGGCAAGGCAAAACAAAACCAAACAAAACAACATGTTCTAATTCTTTCTTTCTTTTCTATTAAATTTTCTATATACTAAATGCACAATTAAGAAAGAGGTTAAAACAAACAAACTCTCTTACTCTACAGAAATGATCACATTTTACAGCAGCTATCTTGATAGTCTCAAGCCCAATCGCTAAGATATATCATCAAATTTGTGATTTGAATACTTATATTCAAATACTACTATATATCTGAATACTGAACTTGATGGTAAAACAGTTTGAGGTCAGTTCAGAATTCTTCTATGACATCTATCTCTACTTAGAAAGAAATGATCAGAATCTTAGGTCCAAAGCAAAGCAGTAGAGCTTCTTGTCCCGAGTTTTTGTAAGCCTACTCTTAATTACCACCATTACACTCCTCAGTGCTGTGCTTTATAAGCTGGTCCATGGACCATTCTCCCCTGAAAGATGAAGAAACTTGATTTCTTTTTTTTACTGCATGTCGTCTTGCAATCTGTTCGCATGAAAATGTGTAAGTGCGTGAATATCTCCTTCAAAAGATAACAGCAGTCCACAAATTGAAAAGATGATTGAAAAATAATGCTATAATGCAACAGACTAATTCAGCATTATGAGGGTGTTTTTGTTTCCTCAACTGCAAAAAGGCAACAACTTATTTTTTGCCAGTTAGGAAATAGTTTAATTTCAAGAACTAACATACCTGTGATATCTGACAGGAAATGTGGAACGCACGCGTATTTCTTTCATTCACTGTTAGTACTATCCCAGTAGTGAAAAACCACATAGAATCTTTCTGTAGCACCACTTTGCCAAAGAGAAAGCATTTTATATTTCTTCTTCTGTTGCACTGCCCTGGTTTTGTAACTTGGGCGCGTTATTTGAACTATAACAACGCACATTTTTAAACATTTTTCATGCATGTATATATTGGAGTGAGAAATACAGAAGTGCTACAGTGTTAGTTTCAACATTTAACGCCTTAAGACTATTGTCAGCAGCAAGCCCCAAATATTCCAAAGGTTTCCTGCAGTAATTCACAAAGATGAAGACTACAGTTTTGCTAAATGACTGTCAAATACTTACTGTGAAGATACTGCACAACGTTTATTATCCGCTCATCTGTTAACTTCCCAGCTTTTGTTATCTTTGTACATTTCAGCTGACTTGCGAGATCCCTTGATTCAATCCAACAAACAGTGTCCGCTCTGTAGCTGTAATCTAGTGTCAAAATTGAAGATCCTTTTCCAGGAGTTCGGGCGGACACTTTGCTTCCATTAAGATGTAATACCTCTATTGTTTCAGAGTTTGCAATCAGAAGAAGAGGAGGTCTATCAGCAGGCTCTGGAAACAAATCAGAGAAAATATGAAGTGTTATCTATCTCACGAGCTTGAATGAAATTTTTAAATGTTCTTACCTGCATGTTTTAAGAGATAATAAACAGGTTTTGTTTTTGTTTTCATAACTATCATGTATTTCAAATTACTACTGTATTTTTTCTTGCTGTTAGTTTGCATCATTAAAGAAAATTAATTACCCTTGCCCCACAGCTTCTGTTTAATTCTGTGCAGCGTTATTGCAGCATTTTTCATGCCTAAGTCATAAAAAGAAATACATTTATGCAAATTATTTGTATCCGGATTATTGGCATTTCTAAGAGAATGGAGGCCATGAAAACCTGAAGAATTTATGAGCATACACAGAATGGTAAGGTATGTTCGTATCTGAATCTTTAAAACGAGACAAAAACTTAGTGAATGCTTCTACAAAGCAAAGCAAAAGAGCAACAACAAGAATCAAACAGAAACTAAAAGGAATGAAACCTGGCTACATCACGCACATGTTGGGTCTAATACTGAGCGATGTAAGGGAGAAAACCTTATGCAGCAGAACATCCTAACAGCAAAAAGGAACAGGGAATACATAGTTTCTATTGGGTTAACATTCAGATGACAAAAACAAAAACAAACAAACCAGAAGCATGAAGAAATAATTTCACATTCATTTGAATCACTTTGACTGGAAATCTGCCTATAATTGATGAAAATACTTTTGGAACAATGTGTGAATACTGAAGGAAACCCAAATTGTGAAGAATATATATTTTAAATATTAAATATTCAGTTAGGGTGAGGCTATAAGTTAATGATTTAACAAGTCATTCCAGTTAAATATTTTTTACACTTTGAGAGGAACAGTTCTTACTGAGTACAAATAATTTTTGCATTATGATGAGTGCTATTAGATGCAAACGCGGCTGGTTTTTAGGTGAATTTTTCATTGCTTTACTGGCTAGAAAATCCAGTGCTGATGTGAAATTATGCATCTGACTCAGTCAAGTGTTAATTAAAAAAATATTAAACTCAGTACGATGAAGAGCTTGTTATATGTGGTTTCACTAATGAAATAGACTGTCATTTTTTTTTTCTAGACCTAAAGTAGTATATTCCATTGGTATACAGTCCCAGTCAGTGTAGAACCATCACGGGGATATCCATATCAAAACCATGTGCCTGTAGGTTGGCATTCTACTACACAGTTGTCAAAATTTTACTAAGCAATTCCAGGTAAAGGAATGGAGAAAAAAAAGTGTAACTAAAAGGATTTGAGACATAATGCTTCATCAGCAAATCTGATTAAAGAGAAAAGGGACTTTACTGAACACACTGCTCAGCAATCTCACTGAAATCCACAGAAGTACATTTTAAAATCTGTTCTTTAATACTATGGGCTTTTATTTAAACATCTCTTTTGCTAATATTATGTTTACTTTGTTGTCTAAGACAATTCTTTTCTATAACGGATCTTGCATTCTTTCTAAAATAGATTTCATTTATTCTTTCCTATTGTTTTTCATTCTATAACGCGTGCTCTACTTTCCAGCACCTTTTCTCTCCTCAGTAAATCTCATGACGACATCTGCAAAACCACACTTCTCTGACTTACCACTTTTCTAATTTACTGTCAATCCCCACTTGTCTTACATTCACTATTACCATTTGCATCCATGGAAGATTCAGAAAACTTGAAAACTGCTAAAGATTTGAACTTTGTGAAGCAACCTCTTGTAAACAAGACACAACTGAAGCTCCCTTAGCCATACTTTTATTATCCCCAGAAAAGAAGGCAATAGGGTTTTTAATGAGAAATTTTATTTGCATTTTCCCAAGTAGATCCATTCGTAGTCAACAGTGTTGACTATGTATGTCAATCTTTGCCCCAACTCCATCCTTTCTTCTAAGCAGCTAACCATCAGAAGAAGCCAAATAGGCTTATGAGTTTTGTCTCCGTCCCCCTGAGCATTTCCATGCTGGTATAAAAGGTGTGTTTGTGCCTGTATCTTGTTATGTTTTTTTTACATCTAATAGCCCTGTGATCTGCTGCTTCCTTCCCACAAAATACCATCATTCATCTCTCAACCAGCATCAGTGTGAAAAATTCCCTACTATCATAGTTGCTTCTGTACTTTGTTTTAAGTAAGGTATTACAACTGCATGTGATCTGTGAAGCCTTCAGGAAGAAGCAGATACTCAGGCACTGTTTGCAGTTAAGGAGCCAGCATGGTTGTTTAGTTGTCTGAGACTGTTACGGAGAACCATATCCTTTCCTGCACTGTTTTAAACTTACCCACTGGAAACTGTAACAAGGATCACTGAACTCCAGAGAACGGTTGTATTTCAGTATTAATGCCTAAGAAATAAAAGAATTCTGAAGAAGAATTAGCACTGAAACTCCTGAGCAACAGTTATATATCAAACATGGCTCCAGTACTAGCGGCTCTGCTTAGCAGTCACGACTAAATGTTAAAACACATATGTACTCTTGTAGAATTTATCCAGAAACCAGGTTACTGAGCTCAAAACTCTATTTTTCAAGCAGTCCGTACGTGAAATAATTGAATGGGTAGGATCAGTTAATCGTGCTTTTTCACTCTAGGGTAGGTGACCTGCCTATTTCAATGCTGCTGAGATAAAGATCGATTTTATGAAAAAAGATTTCTTCTCTTCCTCCTCACAGAAACTCCTTGTCTTGGCCTCAAAACAGAACGCACAAAGCGTAGGTTAGTGGACAGATGATATAAGTTGCATGGAGCTGACAGCAGCTTTTCAAATAACTGGACTTCATGTCTGTTTCTCTTTCCAGAGTTTTATTTATTTATTTTTGCCATTTTATAGGAAAGATAAGAAGAGAATAGCTCTCTAATCCAGGAAAGTTTTATGATTTATCCCTCCTGACTACAGTGAAAGCATCTTCCTTTGAATTATAAGATAGAGTAGCAGAAAAGATGAAAGCCTTATGTTCTTCCCCCTCCCTGATCTTGTCTAAAATACAGATCAATAGTGATGTCATAACAAATCAGAAGCAAATGCTTTTTGCTCCACCACCAACAGTCCTAGTTCTGTGGAGGGAAATCTTCAGAAACACCAGTGCTTGTGGACTGGTTTGTTGGTTTGTTTTTTTTTTTCCATTACTATGATATGAAAAGGATAAAAATAAAAAATCAGTGTTTACAAGCAACTTAAGAACCCTCTCTCTGAGGTCTGCGTTGTAAATTGGAAGAGCTTTGCTCTTAGCAAAATGCGTGCATTGTATGAAAGTGTGACAAATATTCAGAAGTGCTGAATAAAATGCAGTCACATTTTATTTTGAAGTTAATTTTCTGTACTTGAGCAACATATCCCAAAATGGGCTACTTCAATTCTAAAACCTCAAAGCATCAATTTACAAGGTTCTACTTGAAGAGTACGTTGTGAGACAAATTTAAGAGTAATGAACACCAGAAATAGCTTTTAACTTTTTAATCCCTATCACTTTATCCTTCTTTATCTACACAACAAATGTTTCTTATCACGCAGTATTTCTCTGTAGATGGTCTATGAATGTATATAATGCATCAGGAAGTTTTGCAAGAAAACCAGTCCCCTTTTTCCCCCAGCTAACGTTTTCCAATTCTGTCCTTTTGTTTCCTTAAAACTCCTTTTCACCCAATGCAGGCCCTGCAGTACAGACATACAAAATTGGCAAACAAAGAACTTCTAAAACTCCATTCAGCAGAGCTATATTTCGTTTCATTTTCACCTCAAAAGTCATTAACTGCTTCTTTATTCATAAAAGAAAGCGTGGTTAAAAAGTCCGGGGAAAAAACCACCACAGTGTGCCTCTAGCTGTTTTGATACCTATTTTAACAACCTTCCCAAAGGTACTGCGCAGCTAAAAGTTTCAAGCTCCAAAGTTATTTAAATGAGCTGAGGAAGAAAATGCAGAATTTAATGAGGGATAAACCTCCCTACCTGCGCAGCCAAGCGTTTGGCTGCCTGAAGGGTAGAAAAACAGCAGCTTCTGCAAACTGCTTTGCTAATTGTACCGTCCCACGTGCTAAGGGACGCCTGTTCAGGGTGGGCTCTGAGGCTGTGGAGGGGCTGCAGGCCACACCTGCAGTACTGTGTCTAGGTCTGGGGCCCCCAGCATGAGGAAGACCTGGAGCTATTGGAGCGGGTCCAGAGGAGGACATGAAGATGCTCAGAGAGTTGGGGCACCACTCCTATGGAGACAGGCTGAGGCAGCCGGGGGTGTTCAGCCTGGAGAAGAGAAGGCTCCAGGGGGACCTCATTGTGGCCTTCCAGTGCTTAAAGAGAGCTTATTAAGAAGAGGGAGAGCAATTTTTTACATAGGTAGATAGTGATAGGACAAGGGGAAATGGTTTAAACTAAAAAAGATTAGATGTATGTTAGATGTTACGAGGAAATTACTTATGAGGGCACTGCTACTCAGAGCAGTGTGGTTGTCCCATCCCTGGAGGTGCCCGTGGTCAAGTTGGATGGGACCCTGGGCAGCCTGAGCTGCTGGATGGAGTTCCAACCCACAGCAGAAGGTTGGAATTGGTTAATCTTTGATGCCCCTTCCAATCCAAGCCATTCTATGATTCTGTGATTTTCTGACATATTCAGAGGCCACAACAGCCATCCCCTGGCTCCTGCAGACCACTGTTTTCAGACACGTCTCCCTTCCCCTGTACCTTGGTCACTGTCCTTCCACCTAAAAAAGTACTCAGAAACCTCTCGCTTGAGCTACAGAGACAACTAAGATGTAGCAAAGGGCTTGTAGCTTGGTGTTGCCTGTTGTGCTGCACCGAGGACAATGAATGGCAATTTATATTCTTAGAAGATCTGCTTTTATTAACATCAGAAGGTTCTATGTATTGCTTAAAGCTAACCCAAACCTCAATTGCTTCTTAACATTCAAACCTTTTAAAAATAATTATTTGAAAATAATTTAGTTTTTTTTTTTTTTAATGTATTTGACAACTGCTTTTGTCTGTAGACTAAACGAATAGCTTGTTCTTTCCATCCTTGTTCTCTTTAGGCTATTAAAGGAAATTAAAAAGGTGTTTATTTGTTCTTTTGTTTATTTTTCCCAAGAGCTTTTTTTTGCTTTATCCTTTGGATATAACTTCCTGGATTCTGTTCTACTTATCAATCCATTATGCCTCTCACTGGATGTCATATTACAGCTGAAGACTTCCCACTGTTGAGTAAAGATCAGAAGTACTTTAAACATCCTGCCAGCCATAGCTTCCTTTTACATACCAGGGTAGTACCTCTTCCCCTACCCAACAGGATGTCATTGTCTAATTTTTGTCTTGTGAACCATTACATCTTTTACACTTTTTTGGCGAGAGTAGTCCCTAGTTACTTTCTCACCTATCCTTTTTTTTCGTGTAGGACAGCACTTTGTTTTTGTTTCTGCTTGAACCTTATCCTACAAGACAGCAACATGTGAAAAGCAGTTCATATTATCAGTGGAGCTATGAATGTAACATTAAGGCTGAAGGAAAGCTACCTCCTGGAACACGGAAATGTCACTACTTTCCACACTGTAAGCTGGGTGCAGTGAAGCAGCGTAAGCTGTTATAGGTCGCTACAGCTCTTGCTGCTTTCTGTGGCATCATTATTGTGGCAGCAATATTTTTGACCTCTGTGCACTGCCCTGTTGTTCAAATATTGATAATTTAATTCATCATTACTTCAAAGAAAAGTTGTGCTTATGCACAAAACAATGTAACAAGCAATGCTTATGTCTTTGCAGCATCATGATCTTATTAGCACTAACTTGCAGTGATTCCTTTAGTTCATGATTGAAAATTACAGAAAAAATGAAAGCAACCATAAAACAGACATGATAAAGAACTAAGAAAGACAGAGGAGTAGCTCTTCTCTGTTAATAGACATCCTGACTCATTTCATCAACACCATCAAGACACTGACAGTTCATTACAACACTGAGATAGACATTTTGCTGTATACAAGAAAGGAAACTCAAAGACTCATCTCAAGTCCAATACAGGCACCGTGAGAATATCCTGATCTAGGATATAGTTATTGATTTTCATCCAGTGAAGGAAGAAGAGCACTAAATTTTTTTACGTTTTATGGACTTTCTTATCTCACAATACTTGGCAATGTATTAAGAAGAATTGCTCAGCTATGATGTGGATCAATTTAAAACTTGATACTAGCTGTAGCAAAGCATGTAACTTACTGGTGCTCAAGTCAGAACATACGTAGTGATGCTATTAACTTGAGATATCCTCAAAAAAAGCCAGTAGACTTTCAAATTTTATGATGATAAAATAGCCACAAATAAGAAGACTCGAAAAAACTATGTAACAAACACAGTTGTATACTTGGCTCTTGAATCATCATGGATGTTGAAAACTTGCTCAAGAAAGCATTGGCATTTTAGTATAAGAACGTTAAGTCACTGTGCTGAGTAAGAAAACACTTTGCACAGCATTGCTTCCTTAAGCACAATTTACTATTAGTAATGAAAACATGCACCAAGATGATTTAAACAAAAAAGTTCAGTGTGAAAATGCGTATCATGAAATTCACCTCCTGGGATATTACAAGGAGAAGGCAATCTCATGTCTTTTTTCATCCTAAGGGTACAATTACCTCATGATCATTTCCTCTGCCTTCTCCCTACCTCTGTTGTCTTCCCAGAGTAAATAACCTGTTTTGTCTGTGTGAGGAAAAATCTTTATTTATGAATCGGGAAACTGGGAACTGTTCTAATTTTGGCTGAACTGAATATTTCACTTTAATTAATCATAACCATATAATAACTTATAATATTTCCTTTGGAGTATTGTCATAGAAAAGGAGAAGCTGTTCTAGAGTTGTTATGTGGCTCCTTGTAATACAGCAAAGGAAAATTCGTCTCTTCTGTATGTAATTCTATCCACCTTTTCGTACTTATCATCTACACAGGACCGATACAAAAAATATTTTCCTTCAGGTAAAGAGATATTAAAACTTACCATTTTTGGCCTTGCAAGATTTGTTATCAGGCTGAAGAACATAGCCCTCTACACAGCTACAGGTGTACGATCCAACCGTATTTATACACATCTGGCTGCAGCTTCCGTATGCATTGCATTCATTCAAATCTAAAGGGACATTATTGAAATCAGTGAAATTTTGTTAAGAGTTAAAAAAAAGGAATTACAATTGTAAGAGGAAATTTTCATCCATTAGATCACTATAGTACGGTGATTTACATATTTCTTTTCTCAAGCCATGACCTTATCACCGATGAAATTACACCAGCAACAAACAGAAGGCAAGGAGTTCTCAAGTTTAATTGCTATTTATTTTTATAGTTAAAACCTTCATATGTTCAATTAACATCCAATGTCTACATTGTGTTAGGGAGACATCTGGACTCTTGCTCATACTAGAAATCATTTCTATTTAAAATTACCAGGGACTATGAATGAAACAACACTTCAAGGGAGAAAACTGATTATCCCTCTCAACCTATTTGTGCTGGAAACGTCTTATAGTTCCTTAAATGAACTGTCACAATTCTAGATTAAACTATCATCCACTGCATCAAAAACTATATATTTCTCTAATCTGAAGAGCAGCTTTCTCAAGTAGGGCATAGAGACATAATACCGTAAAATCAAGACATGCTGCTTAACAGTGGTTGAGAGTTTAAGTAATAAATTGACATTTTAAAAACTGCTGCTGAAATTATTTCCTCGGACATATTTTCAATCACAGAACGTGACAACCATAGAGGAAAAGAACTCAGAATAAATTGCATTTATGAAGAATGTGGTTTAGCGCTATTACTTGAAGAGAGGAATGACTGGGAGTGAGTAACAGAATTCCAATCTGCTTACAAAAAGAGAAAAAATAAAGAATCAAATAACTGGATAGAGAATTAAAAAATCATACGTTTAAAAAAATGGAAAAGAACACCAATTTCAAGACACATTTAATTGTACCAGAATCACATTTCCAGCTAAGTTATATAATCTAGGAGTGTTCATTTATCACACTCTGATCTAGATATGACTTTATAGACATGAGGCAAAATGCTGTAAGTTGTACTGGGTCTCTTGGCAATGAGGTCTGCAGAGTGGCCAATACAAATGAGCTGCCAGTTTGCCTTAGATAGGTGAAAGAAAAGGAAAAGACTTCCTCCCACCTCCTCTTATCTTGCTGAGGTTGGTTTCTTCCCATTAAGTTAGGATAGGTACTGCTGGGGCATGTACAAAGGAGCACAAAGGAGTCAGCAAGGAAGTCCTGACCCTCATTATGGGGGACTCTTTCCTCTGCCTGACTCCACAAGCCTGTGCTCATTTCCTCATGAACAAACACCACTGAAGATGGACAAGGAAGCTCATCCATGCTTACCAGCTTGCTGTTGGTCTCCCTGTATGGCTCCAAGATAAAAGCTGGTAGCCCACCACCAGCTCTTTGCACCTAACAGCCATCAAGGAATCATGAAGCAATTTGTGTGTCAATCCTACAGCACCCTCCTTGTTTACCTGTGCAGCTTCTTCCATCACTGCTTGTTTCATATCCATCTCCACAGTAACACTTGGTGCCGTTCCTGGTAATGGCACATTTGTACTGGCAATTCATCTGTTGGCATCTGGGTAGCAATTCTGTAAATAAAATTATTTAAAGCAAAATTTTACTAAATATTATTTTTATTATTGCCAAATAACAAACTTTAAATATATGCGAGTGTGGAAATGCACATCTAAGGAAGGAAATGTAATCACCATTAGTTGTTGTTGGATATACACTTATGACACATAATATGTTGTCAAACGTTTGCTTTGAAAATTGTATTTCAGCAACATAATAAAAAGAAATCACATTCTATTTCTACCAAATGTTGCTCGCTAGTGTATAATCAAGGCATACTGTTGCTCTGCTTAGACATTTATTTTTTCCACATCAGTCATATTTAAAGCAATGATTTGGGTGGGGGGAAGAGCACCAAATCTCTACCTGTTAGAGTATAGTTACAAAAAACAGCAAAGGCTATGAGAAAGTTTTCAACATCTATGTCGTCCGTATTTGTAATATAAGTTGGTATTTTGAAAGCTTGCTTTGATTTACCAATACTTGTGTAACTTCCACACCAATCAATGGGCATACATTCCAGTTGAATAATTTAATGTTGAACCTGTACTGCTGAATAAACATTGTACGTAGTACATGTCATTACTACCAAAGTCCTTCATAGTATGCATTGCTTAAATCCAGACCACCAATACAGGGCACAATATTAACAGTCAGAAGAAATATTGCAGAAATAAATATTATGTTTTCCACCCTGCAGCAGCATGAAAACAAACTAAATAACCACTTCTCAGCCTAAAGCTGGTTGAAGTGCATCAATTATACTGCTGATCAAAAAAGAGTGTTTTGATGAACAACATTTTTCCCTACAGGAGAAGGATTATAGACAACACTTGTAAAAGTTTATTCCAATATACTTTTCTGAAACTATATGCAGATGCATCAGAAAATAACCTGCAGATGGACAGAGAAAGGTTCCCTTATAGGACTGTCTTAAAGGGACTGGGAATGTCCTAAAGAAAAGGAGAAGTCTATAGTTTAACATGGGTAGTTATAATCATCTGATCAATATTCACCAAGTTCTACTGGAGGTTAGAATTAAAATTAATATGAAGAAGAGTCAGCATCAGCATCTGAGAACGGAGGTTTCAGTTCTGGAACACACGCTGGTGCCAAAATAAAGCTGACATTTTGGGAGAAAAGTGGATGTGTCTGCCACCCAAAGCCGTACTTACTATATTGCAATAACTACAAAAAAAATAATGTGTCACAGAACTATCAGAGGAAATTCCCTAGAATTTTATAATCTGCACAATCTATAGACTGACTGGAGACTGATAAACCATCCACTGCCCAAATCTGTCCATTTTCCAAGTGGTTTTTGTGGGTTATTTCTCTGCCTTGTGCGCCCTTGTGAAAAGGAAGGTAACAAATTTTGGCTGTAGCTTGATGTGTTGGCCTCTAGTCCAGTCCTTAAATCTGTTACATCCTTTCAAGAATAAGTCCCATTCAGAAAGCAAAGAAGAAAACTTCCCCTGAGGTAACCTGAAATGGGGCTAGCTGGAACCAAGGCTGATTATATAGCGTCTGTTTATTCAACGTTTCTATCTGCACAGAATCAACATATACATTTCATTTTCTAAGCAAACATGGATCAACCATTCTTTACAACCTATAATTTTCTTCCTCAAATATTTATCTTGTGCCGTACAGCCAGTAGCTTTTACCAGACGATAACTATTTGACTCACAAATGGGACTTGGCTTGTTTGCACTCTTTCCATAATGGATACAGATAGCCAGCAGCTTAAACTGGAATAGTGGGACCTGTACACAGCCAGTAAAGGCTGCTGGAGAACAGCAACAGCAAATTGGCAAGTGAGATCCATTAAAGGAAAATGAATCAAACCAGCTGATCTGCTCCTTTTCTTATAAGAACTGTTGCTATCTAAATTACTGCAGTAAAGTGTAGATGGCTCTTAATGACAAAACCATTGCATTTCCTTTACAGTAAGTACAAACCAAATACTGTGCATAGATCACTTCTGCCAAAAATATTTCTTGTCGCACATCTCATCGCTTATTCTTTCCATACATTTCTATTTTTTCACACAGTCTATCACAGCTTTGCTGGTGTCCTCATCCCATCTGCTGTGCTTTTAGAAAGGGCTTCTCCAAGAAGGTATTCTGCTAATTTCCTCCCCTTGTGCAACTACTTTCACTCGCTTTGGTTCAAATACCGTCTGATCCTATTGATCAAGTAAGAAAATATTTTCAGGTTAGTTTTCTCAAATGACACATCTCAGGATTTCCTGTCAATAAAGGTTTGAGGCAGTTAAAACCGGAACAGTGAGCAAACCCAATTTTTGTTCTTGCACTTTAGCCAGCAATGACGAGGAGCTTTACACTACAACTACTTTCTCCAGTTTCCCTGGAGGGCAATGACTGGCCACCCAGCCAGCCGGGAGCCCTTCAAACACACCAGACTTTCCAACAAATCTGTTTAAGAAGCAGTGTCAACTGCCATATGCTTCTGATTTCAAACTAAGATTTCTTCTCCACTAAATTATCAGCTAGATTATTACAACAGAAATGCCCCCCACTCACAGCTCCATTACTGCCTGAGCGAGAGACGTCCTTATGCCCCAGAACATTTCTGCTCTACTGCTGATCCGCTAATCGTGTCAGGGGGACTCGCAAATGGAAAAGTACAAAGTATTACAACAACACTGAGGGTAAATAAATCTATGTTCTATTTTACTAGCTCTTCAGGTTTCGTCACTTTAAGTAACTGATCCTGAAAACCTCTGGATAAAAAAAAGGAGTTAGCTTGCCTCTGGAAATGTTTGAAGAATTGAAGGACATGCTTAGGAAGACAGTGTGTACATTTATGGCTCGCTTAGATTTGTAGCAGGCTACTTGGGAAGAGGTGAGTAGGCAAAGAAAAATCATAAAGCAGTGAACATCAATACACTTAATGCTCCAGACTGGAAATTTAAAGGAATAAAAAATAAGGGCTCTCATTTCTGGCCCTTCCATCCTTGCTTTAGGATAAAGTAAAATTCTCCACCCATTTTGGTCTCCCTTCCTTAATGTGAATTGGTTACAAAGTACACAGGTGGTGAAGAATGAGCATCACCAAGCTTTCCACTTTTACCACAGCTACAGAAACCTCTAAATTTGTCAAGCATAGTATTCCTGCTACAAGATTTAAAGGAAGAAGCTAAACTGAGGGAAAACAGCGGAAGAGAGCTTCATAGCTCATAACGAGATCCACAATTCAAGACATGGAGCTGCAGAGCAAGGCATGAGATTTGCAGAAATACAGGGTAGCAGAAGTAGTCGTGAATGTCTTTTGGATGATTTATTTTCCCCAGGCCCAGGGTGTACTGCCAGCACTGATTTAGGTCATTTTGTTCAGTGTTTTCTTTCTTCCACAGGAGACAAGCAGGGCAGCATTTTTTTCTTCCTTATGTCCTATGAAAGCCTCTCTGAAGCTGGGTTCCAGCTCTATCACAAAAGCCACCTTGCTTTCTCAAATACACCCGTGTCAATGTCATGCTTACTGACTTTCATATTCTTCTGACTCTCAGGTATCCCGTCCCATAGGAGAGGAGTCAATCAGGCAAAGATGCTGCTGATTTCATCTCCCCTAACACGATATACCTCTGACAATGACTCAGAGGAGAGGTAAGCTTTTTGGACAAACTGCTCCCACAGGATTTTGCAGTAACAAAATCCTGGTTTCATTTATTCCTTCTGTGTTCAAGGAAATACTCTGCTTATCATAGCTCATCCAAGATGAATGATATGCAGAACTATCTTCTTTTGCATGTCTTTTTAATAAATGAATGAAGCAGTTAATCTGCCTATCATTTCTGTCAGCTCCTCCTGAACTGAAACGGGGTTCACAATAAGTTCACATCAGGTTCTCAAGCTTAGATGTTTTGGCTGTTTTCATTAACAAGAAAAGCAGTTCAGCTTGCACTGTACTGATACATCCTGATACTGCATATATTTTCACTGTGAAGGTTGTTGAGCACTAGAATGAATTTAAGAAGATGCCTCAGTTATCCTTCCCCCACCAACATGCATTTAGGTGCCATTATTTTTGAGTCATTTTGATGATAATAGGGCTTTTTGGCTGTAGTGGGTACTCGGCTGTTTCATAAGCACATCCGTAATATACAAATCCTGTACTGCCCTTTTTGTAATGATGCTGGACAACTTCCTGTTACTCTACACTAAAATTAGCCACTTACAAAATGTTGATAAGCATCAGCTATATGGAGCCAGAGTAAGTGAAAACAATTGGCTGAAGTTTATAGTTCCAAGTTCAAGATAGCGTGCTGAGGAAATAATAGAACCTCTGCAGTCAATTCAGGACAATTTGAAACAAGGGATTCTTGTCAAACAGCTCTTCAGAGAACGGCTCTGAGCTACCAGAGCAATGCTGCCTAGGAAAAAGTAAACGCAGCTCTGGGAGCATCAGGATTAACATTTTCCATAGAGAAAGCACTGATATTAAGGGCCAGGATATCAGTGATTTCTTTTCTTGCAGAATGCAGCTCTTTGTGGCTGTACGCTGATGGATACCTTGAGGACAAACCTGGATTTGAGCAGACCCAAGGAAAGGCTGCAGGGATTAGCAGGGGACAGAGAGCTATGAATCTGCCAGTCTTTATGTTGGCTGTGTTGGGAGATGAAAACTGTGAGCAATCATGGCTGCTGTCTCTGAATACATCACAGGATCAAGAGTGGGAGAAGAGAGACTATTTAAGCTAATGGGCTATTGGCAGAAGTACAAATGGGTATAAATTGCTCATTAATAACTTCAGGCTGAAAAGAGACATTCTTAACTATTACTATAATCAGGCTCTGAAAGCCCTATTTGAATGGAAACAACAAAGAAAGAAAATAAATAAATACTTCCCACATGGATTATGATAGATTCACAAAAGACAGCATACAGAAAGGCCCCTGGAACACCAGACACTGTATTCACGACCCAGGAGGTTTTTTCTACTGCTGTAGTCCTCAAGGAACACACCATCTTATGCTAAAATATTGCTTCTCAATGTGGAACTGAGAGTAATTCTTTTTTCCTTGTCTCTGAAACTCCCCAAAGGAAAACTTAAGTGAGCTTGTTGCTGAATTAGTCTTCTAATTGTACTCCATACATCTCCTTATTTCTCTTAAATATTTGGATCCTTTTTGGCAGCTTTGTATTTCTTGAATATATTTGATCTTATCACTCCGTTATTCATTGTTTTTATGATTCAATATTCATTCGCTGATGTCTAGACTACCCTTATCACACACAGCCTGTAAGCTCTATTTTTCTTTTCTACTTCATTTTCTAAGTTTTTGAAGTGCAATTCTTTTACTTATTAAACCCTTTAATACAATTTACCCTAAGGGTCTTTTGTTTGTAGGTTTTTTTGATGTTCCCGTTTGTTGCCTTTTTTTTGGTTATTGTTGATGTTATACACATAAGATAAAGCTCTACACTTTGCTTCCCTGACAGAAAAGCGCCGCTTGATTGATAGAATTCAATTGCTGCAATGAAATACTACATCCTGTTTTTATCTTACATTTGTCGGTCATCTTATTAGTTTTGACTATCGTACCGTAAAAATATGACAAAAGTATAATGATCTTTGTCACACACCCCAGGCCATAAGTCTGTTATGGTAGATACACCACTGAGAAAGAGAGATGGAAATGTGAGATCAGATTCATAACCTTATACTCCCATTATGGTGACCTCAGCCAAAGTTCAGCACAGAAGCAGGGATCAAATTCCAAATAATATGCACTATGTGGAGGGAACAAAAACTCTTCAGGAAAAGAAAAAAAATCTCTGTTTGCCCCTAGACTAATGCTTAGATAAACATTTCCTTTACCTAATTTGTGTGTCAGGTCCAGCAGCAGCCTCTGCATTGGGCCACCATAGAATTACCAAGGTTGGAAAAGACTTGCAAGATCACCCAGCCCAACCAGCCACCTATCACCAATAGTTCTCACTAAACCATGTCCTTCAACACAGCGTGTAAACGTTCCTTGAACACCTCCAGGGTCAGTGACTCCACCACCTCCCTGGGCAGCCCATTCCAATGCCTGACCACTCTTTCAGGAAAGCAGTATTTCCTAATGTCCAGCCTGAATCTTCCCTGGTGCAACTTGAGGCCATTCCCTCTAGTCCTATCACCAGCTACATGAGAGAAGAGGCTGACCCCCAGCTCACTACAATCTCCCTTCAGGTAGTTGTAGAGAGCAATAATGTCTCCCCTGAGCCTTCAAAGCCCCCTGACCTCACCAAGTGAGTCCTGTTTCCTGACTTGGGAAAACACATGACTAATGCTGACTTTATTAGTCCCCAGAATAACCCAACCATCTAGAAAAAAATAGCTAGAAATCAGGAGCCTTCAACATTGAGACTTTTACAGATTAGTTCTGCAAGTCAGCCACCAGGTGCCGAACCTCAGGGATCACTTAGGTAGCATAGGATTTGTATACAGTGCACAGACAGGGCAACAACCACCTCAAATGGCTGAACTGTCTGTAGCAAGTTGCAGTCCTTGGGTATAACCAAAATCCTTTTCCTTCATAGCCTGGATGTCTCATGACTACACTTCTTCAGAGTGCAAAACCTTTTCCTAAGGCTTGGGTGTTAGGCTCACATTAATATTTCCAGGACATAAGCAGGGAAATGATATTTGAGAATGGTGCTTTTTCAGGGCACAGAGCTGTTCCTGAGCAAGCGCTACAAGAACAAAGTTGCCTTGCAAACACCAGGCAGCAGCTTTAGTCACCATCTCCAAAAAAAAAGTCTGAACTACACTATACAAAAGCCCATCCTCACCACTACATGTCTCCTCCACTTTGGGAAGCCTTGGTACAAAGTGCCATGTGATGACAATTAAATGTGGTTGAACAACTTAATATATTATTTTAAACAGACATTAAAATGTATTTGTCTATTGTATGATCAGCAGAAAATTATAGATCTTGTTTAACAAACTTGTCTGCTCAAAACCAGAAGTGCCTTACTGTCATTAGTGTTCTATGAAAATGGTCGTGTCTTGCTGAGTAACAAGTGATTAACAAGATATTACAAATATCAGATTTCTTCTGCCATTTCCAACCTAATTAAATCAGAAAAAAAAATAAGGAACGTTGGAGGAAGAACAAAGCTTAAATAATCAAATCAAACCTTTCAAATCCTTACTCCAGTCAGTGTTCCTTTTCAGAAGTGAAAGCATCCATCCTCCAAGTATTACCTAACAGTATCCCTGGACAATATTCATGAATAAATTTATATTTCAAGGATGTACTACTGAAACGTCTTCCTGCCTAAATCTTGACCTACAATATTTGGCTGAGTTTCAAAACAATTTGCTTTATGTAGCGTTCTTCAGCCATAGCATCACAAAACATCTGAAAAGATGAGATCAGCAGGTAGTAGGCATGTAGTGAAATATTAGCTTCACCAGTGGAAATGGCTCATTATTTTGACCTTTTGCTGTTTTAGTTATACCTTGGCTGTCATACACGTACATAAGCATAAGCTAAGGAGAAGTTCACCTGGGAGAGTTCAAACTGGGCAAGTGATTTCATGGCTGAAGGGAAGAGACAATTTATATGGCTATTAATCTGGACGTAGGATACAGATATAAATAATATATATACATCTAGAATACATACATTTAATTTTTTTATAAACCAGTGTATAGTTTTAGGTATTGTCATAGTATTGAATACATACAGGTACACTGAGTTACTGAGAATCATCATTAAATTATGTGTCTAGTGAGATGTCGCGTGCGCTTACAGGAAGCCTGACAATACTGAACATATCATTAATAAATCAGAAGCGAAAGCAGTAACTAACAAAGTTCGTGCATGGTGACAAAGACTGAGAGAATGGATAAATTGCAGAGAGGACCTGTGGTGGTCCAAGAGCAGACTTAGTAATCCGAACCTTGTCATACAAAATGCATTTACGGAGGTAGCTCCTGATTTCTCAGCTTTGTGAGTAAGTTGCATTTCTGTGCCTGAGGACCGCTTGGAGAGACAAAATGCAACTTGGTGGCTGGGGCAGAGATACCTCTGGAGGGAATACAGCTCAGCGATGTTCTGGGGAAAAGGGGTTAGGAAGCTTCTCTAGCGAGCTCTAGAAAGCTAAATATGGATGAAGAGTCTGCCCCCGGTAAGGTAGGCCCCTCTCCTGCACCGTCCTTTAATTATTCACATTCTAGAACTATGAGTCCTATTCTCCTCCCACCAGAAAATACTTCTGGGATTTCCATCTGAAAATAAGAAAGCACTTTTTCCATTGTGAGTATGGCTAAACACTGGGACTGACTGCCCAGAGAGACTGTGGAGCCTCCATCCTCACAGGCTTTTGAAAGCAGACTGGGCACAGTGCTGGGCACCTTGGTCTGGGTGACCCTGCTTCTCCAGCTGGTGGTTGCAGAGATCTTGTGGGCTCCGCAGGCTGTGCCCTTTCCACAAAGATCCGCCACCAGCTCTTCACCCTGCAGCAGCTCGGAGCTCACAGCAGAGAAGGGGCACAACTGAAGGCCATCTCCTGGGGGCACATGACAACGGGAAGAGGTGAAGGTCAGGATGAGAGCAGGATGGCAGGTGAGAGGGTGGTGAGAAGGCAGACTGCTCCTATGGAAGCAGCTCTCGCCTCTTCTCCCACCTCTCTTCTAACCTCGAACTTCCCTCCAGCAGTGACAGCTGCACAGATCTAGCAGGACACAGGAGGCTGTTCATCCTTGCACAGTAAATCTCCATTTCTTCAGTCAAAGCGTACAGCATGTCACCTTCGAGACTTTTGCACTAGTCAGCTATCTACTTCGGCAATAAATAGAGCCAGCTCTGGCATCAAAATTCAACAAAAAGCAAAGTCACTCACTGGGGAAAAGGAAAATTATGCTCTATTCATCAAATGAAGGAATAAAAGGTATTTAAGTTTCACAATTGACAGGCACTCAAATGTAAACTCCCATGCGATGCTGCATTGTACAAGTGCTGTTGTAAGGCTCTGTACAGTTAACCTTTGGATGTGAAAAGCAGTATGCAGTTTTGGAGGAGAAATAACACACTGGCAAGACTGATATAGTCAGCCAAATTACGAAACAGTCTTCTATCTGCAAATTTAAAGCTCCACATTTTAAAAGAGGTAATACATAAGCTTATTCTGATGAAAAGATGTCTTATGCTTCTGCTGCTTAAGTATCACTCTCTTTGACCATCAAGTATTTTAATGATTTTGCTCACTCTAGTATGTACACACTCAGCTTTATTTCACATTTTGCTGACGTTACTTTTCTATGTGCTGAAATACACTGCTGTTGCATCTCAGGAATATTCATCTTTTTAATCATGTTTTGTCCTTATGGCTTTTTTTTTGTAAAAACATATATATGCACATGAATATCTATATATCAATGATATCATCCCTTTACTGCAGGTATTTCAGTGGTAAGAACTTGAAGCATTTTTAAATAAAATAACCTAAAACTAAAAACTACACAGTGGAGTGCTCTGGAAATGTTAATGAATAATTGAAACCCCAGGTGTTCTGCTGTACCAGTCACCCAGCACATAATTAGGGTAGGGTCACCAGCGATGCCTGTTCCTGCATGTGACTCCAGTTATCTTGCCTAGCCACTGGATAACAAGGACTTCTGAGAGGAAGAAATGTGACTGTTCATGCAGTTTTATAAATGTTTATGATTTCCAGCTCTGCTTAATGGAAAGTCAGACCACAGTGCCTCACATCACTGTCCAATGTCTTAAAACACTCTCCTGTTGGTGACTGATACATCTGACCTCCTCACACAGATCCTCTCATTCTAAAGCAATTGTCTTAAAGCCCATTTACATTAAACAATTAAAATTTCATATAAATTTATGTTATGGCATCATGTAACATATGATTTAATAGAAACCTTTGTTAAAATGCACTGCAGTGCTAAAACCGTACTATATATCCCAAAAGTTTTAGTCCAGAAAGCAATTCTGAGTTTCCAATAAACATTATGGAAATGTTTATGCTTTGAAATATTGTTTATTGAGAAACCATGCAATGAATGGCTCTTTATTAAGACTCAAAAGTTTATTTTTAGATAACTCTCCAGTGAAGACTCACAACTGAGACCGTTGTTACTTATCAAATAAATGCCATTTGCCATTTTATGCTTATCAGTTCTTATCACAAAATAGATCAGGACATTGCCCTGAATGCTTTTAACTGTTGTTTTAATCACAAAAAAAATTATGGAGGGTGCTCCACACTAGCAATCTTTCTGCTTTGTGGACCCAAAGTAGAAGCTACAAACTAGACTTCTGCAGCTCTCAGAGACAGAACTCTACAGTAGCTCTGAACGTTTTGGTGTAAGGAGAAGCACTTGTGCTGGTCCAGGACTGATTTATATCAAGTTACTAAGGGAAAGAAGTAGCAGTAATCCCTTTCCCATACTTTAATAACAGCAACCAATACTATGTGCACAGACCCAGATCATCCTAAGAGTTCTTAATTCATCCTACCTCAGTCAATTTTCTTGTACAAAATGCTTCAGTTGGAATTCTTAATACTTCAATTTTCAGTACTGCTATCTGTACCTAATGAAATCGATATAAAGTGTTTCATTTATTCCTAGTGGCTGCTGGGCTTGGACCTTATTCCATCTCTACCAGCAGTGAGGTTTAAGCCATTCAGCAAGTTGAAAGAAAGTAATATTTCTGATGTTTTCTACAACTTGGAAGACACATTTGAAGGTGCTATAACCAATCTCCTTGGTTTAGATTGGCTCACCTTTGCCTGCATTGTGGAAAAAAAACATCATGAATGGTCATGAATGCCTATTGATTCTCCTCAGATTAAGCAAGGTTAATTGCCTGCTGCTCCTTGGCACCTTTTTAGCCTTTCAGCCAACACCGATCACTTTCTGATTACCTGTGGTGAGATGCAGGTAGATGGCAGAAAGTTACTTACTATTTCACAGGGATACAAATTACAAACATCCTATATATATGGATAACAAAAATGTGTCTTCAAGACTGCATTATACATTTATGCTGTAGGGCACTTATCTTGCTTGTTCCAGTGGATACTCAGCTACTAAAGACCAAAATTCCATTAAGCAATACTTCGAGAAGAATTGCTTTTACTATCATCTAGCTGCAATTAGATAATACTGGCTTCTAAGAGACCACGTTTCACTGCAAATAATCTTTGTAGAAATTAAATGTTCTGGAAATGGTTAAAAAAGCCAAACACCTATAGCTGTTGTTGAAAGATAATTCAGAAACAAAAAAAAATCCCACTCTTCAGGTTTGCTCATATCCCAGGTTACTCTACATGCATGCACCATTGAACAACAGAGATCAGGTTCACAAACGTATGTGCAACTCATGTTTTGCCATGCACTAAACCCACTCGGACAAGATCTGCTCTTCTGTTCTCAACTCCTTTGCATCTGTTCTGTCTTCAGAGTAAATAGCTGATAAGTCTTTCATTATACTAGGAATTAGAATGAAAATATTTTAAAATATCAATCATTCACTAGAAATAAAATTGGTGAGACTTACAGGCTGCTGTGAAAGGGTGGTACTCACAAGCGCTCTCTCACTAAGAGAAGATGCAAGCAAGAAGCAGAGGGCAATTAGTTGGCTGTTTATTTCACTGCTCTAAGAAGATGAGATAGCAGTGTTGACGGACTGACTCTTAAGAGAGCAAAATGGAATGCAAAGGACACTTCACACAAGCTTTAAAAATGTGCATGACCTGGTAGGTTGACATTCTCTGTTGTGTTTGAAATAGATACAGCCTGGAAGTTGCAATGCCACATTCCCCTTATGTGTCACACAAAGACATCTCAGTCCTCTTCTGGAATGACAATTTGTGGAGATAAAGGATCAGGTTAGCCTCTGTCTTTGTTACACGGCATCAACTAGCACTGCTGATAAAAGGGTGCAATAGAGCTGGGAACAGTATGGGAGTCTTAAAACATTCCAGGCTGGCAAAAAAATATTACTTTTCCTAATACTGGGAGAGAAAAAAAGCTAGTATCTTTATTTACTTTGCTCCATTCTCAGTTATGTGGAAAAATATAATTAAATCATTTTGAAAGACACCTATAATAGCTTTTTCCAACGTCCAATTTCATGCCTCTTCATGGAAGTAGTACCTCAGAAATTGCTTCTCTCCATGAATGCAACTTCACTTGACAGATAAAATCCTCAAAAAATTGCCAAGCAGAAACCTCAGGCTCACAAGGCACTGCCTGCCTGGAAGCTCAGCCAAGGACTTGGAACAATTACATAAAGGGATTGAATAGCAGCAGATCCCAGAGAACCAAGTGTGTGACTCAATAACTGAACTTTTTATGTGTACAGCTGAAGCCAGTGAAGGATAAGAGAAAGGACTTTAAGCTAGAAGAGAATTAAAAGCTATCAGCAAGGAAAAACTATATCCAAGAAATAAAATTCTTACTCAATAGTATTTTTTTTTTCCTGGAAGAACAGATGTACAGACTTCTGAACTATAGCAGGGCCTGTAATAAGTGGCACATTCTTTTTGCAAGCACCGTTCACAGTGCCTGCCACCTAAAGAGACCGAACCTGCAAGGTTATCCTTTTGCAGCAAGCAGGGTTGGATTGCAACCTAGCATCTGGTGTGACAAATTCCCCATGGAGCTGTACATGCTGGAGTCTAAAAGGATTCACAATTGCCAGTGCTCAAAATAATGTTGCAAGGGTTTTTCCCAATACCTTACCTATCAGAGCATTGTGAACCTGTGAGTCTTGTAGCACACTTGTATGCCGGTGTGCAGCTTGCAGCACACTTGTATGCCAGTGTGCAGAAACACAGACGTTTGATAAAACTGGAAAATATGCATCCTTGACTCTCAAAGCCTAGAAAATCACTGTGATTTACAGCTGCTCTCCTGATGTCTGGGAGGAGCTGCACAGCTGGTGTGTGCTTGGTGTCTTGTTGTCATCTCACCTTGTAGCCAGCAAGCATTATTTAGCTGGAACTTTTCTGGAAGAACTAAATATCCTAAGAAAGCCACTGAAAATACGAAATTAGCAATAAGATTGTAAAATTTGATAACGTTTCCTACCATTTAACCATGACTCATCTTGCCTCATTGTTTTTCTTATATCTTACCCAACTAACAAGACTTTAGCCTCTGGCAACATGTAATTGATTCAGAGCTGCTGAATTTGAAAGCAACAGAAGCACAAAAATTGCTTTTCATTCATTACACCATTTAGCTGCAAGTCAGTGATCTATCCAGCACAGCAACTCCGCAGCTCAGAATTGTGCATCAGTATTGCTCACATATGCTACTGGCACAAATAACACATAGGAAAACTTAATCTAATTTCTACTGAATATTTCCATAGGAAAGTGACATTTGTTATTTTTTGCTATTAGTTCTGCAGTTGTTTCAGAACTTCTGTTCAAGTCTCTACAGTCCCAAATAAAGCCTTTCCTTGGGCCCATCCTCTAAACCAAGCAACTGGTAAGCAGCATACTCCAATGATGAATCTTCTCAATGACATACTTTTCATTGGTTGGGTAATGGTCACATTTTTATGCAATCATATGCATCTTTACATACAAAGAGGGCATACACAAAGAGGAAAATGCAGTTATTCACAGAAGTCATTGCTGTACTTGATTTGTAGTGACAATGTAAATGAGTGTCATTCTCACAGCCCACCTCTTTAGTTTCATTGTCCAAAGCATAAAAAGTAAAAGCTGATAAGTTGATGTAACATGACATAAAAATTCTCAATACCAATTTCAGCATGCCAAAGCTGGAGATTAGAGGCACAGCTGCAGAGGATAACAGAAAATGAGCAACTCAGGTGATGTGCTATAGAGGTTAAACTGTAGTACAAAGATCAGCCCCTATTTCTAGCGACTGAGAATAAATAAGGAATTGCCTTGGTATTTACAAAAGGGCTCCATGTACAACTTCAGCATTCGGCTACTATATTCTGGCACATTAAAAGTTAACCCAGATCTCCCCTGGCTTCTGGAGGGAGAAGAAAGCAAAAGTGGGGGTGAAAAGAGCATCACCTTCTTTCTTGTTTCCATTTCCAAAACTTCTGCATGCTTGAGACAATATGAACTATGCTCAAGACAACGAGCACTGCAACAGGTTTGGTGGGGATGGGTGCTTCTCTCTAACTGTTTTGATATACCCTCCTCACAAAGAGTGTAGTGAAATTATATTATCTCCCAGTATAGCTTTTCACAACGTTTTCAAGTAGAAACATAGGAGATGTGTAACTGCAGATGCTCTACCATATTTGGAAGATAACCAGAACTTTCCCTCATGAAACACACTGGACTTGGTCAGCAGTAACACCTACATCCAAACTAAGAAGTTAATAAGTTAGTGCATTACCCTTGTTCATATTTGTAGCTGTTTTTTCGCACCTCACCCTCACAGGAATTGACTTTTGAAAGACTGGATTTTGCAAGAATAAAGTAACACAGTAGTTGTATATGTTACATTTAGAGTTAATAGTTCTGGATAATTTATATCAAACCATTAATATTCAAATGGTATTAAGCTTAGGTATGCTCAATGGTAAAGGTAACACTGGAATAGCTGAGCAAAAATAAGAAGTCCTTTATTTAGTGACTTTTAATAGAAGCTATTAAGCACATGAATTTCAGCACCATCTCTACTCTAGAAACTCTGAATACATGATCACTGTGAAATAAAAGGCAATTAAAGAAAGAATGATTTAAAATATGTCTGGTACAATTAAATTCTTCGTGGAGAAAAGCTGAAAATTAAATTGGGAAAGCATTTTCAGCAGTAGATAAATTTAAGAGCATACAGATCAACTCCAATTCTATTTAAATTTAACTGAAAAAGAAGAAAAGCATTCCACTGCTTTCTAGTTGTTTGGCCTAAGGTCAGATTTCCCCTTACATGCCCATGACAGCTGTTGAAAGCATGCCTGTAACTGATTGATTATACATCTACATTATGTAACATCTGTATTATAACATTCTGTATATCTATATGTTCATCTTCTGGAGTAATAACTGCATCTCTCGGTGCAGAACAAAACTTAGTCTTATGGCTTTGAATGCCTTTTTAGTAAATATTTTTTTTCTAACTAAAGTCTTTATTTCAGGTATTTCCTAAATTAGTTGAATCTCACAGGCACAGAGTTTTGTTTTTTAAGTCCAGCTCCTAGAAGGAATTGATTTCACCAGACCTCAAGAAAGCATTTAATTTATGTATCTAAATCTGAATTTAGATGATTAATTTACCTACCATCCCTGCAAACAAAGGAAAATCAGGTCTGCTGAAAGAGGCAAACAGAGAGCACGTTTACACTGTATTCTTTCCCAGGCCCATCAGTACTCAGTGGCTTTGGAACAAATGGTAACACTCCTGTCTACGGAAGGTTTGATGTATACCTTCCAGGTTTCTGGGTCTAGACCTTGCAGCAAGCAAACTTTTCCTTCTCTCTGATACCTGTCAGTTTGTGCTGTGTGCTGTCCATTTCCTACCTGCCGCATGCACTACCCAAATTCTCCACTTGGAACACGCTCAGGTGTTCTCCCAAAAGCACTGTTCTCTCCTTTTTCCATTGTGTCTCGCTGTCCTCAGCCCAGCACACAGAACAAAGGCAACAGACACGAAAGGTTTTACTTTCCAACTGCCTCTAACGGTATCTCTGACTCAAGAAATAATGCACAATAATGACACAACTGTGAAAAACAATTCCAGCATCACATTTGAAAGAAGAGATTTCAGAAGGCAAGCAGGTATTATTTTGCAGCACTGTTCCTTTCCTGTTTCTGTTAATGAGGCTGTAGGGCAAGTCAGAGCAGCAAATTCATTATCTAACTCTCCCCAGTGTTGTCTGACTACAGCTATGCTATTAATTGATGCTGTTTAACAACAGTAGAAATGCGTTTGATATATGTTATTTCACATTGATTAATGTGAATGAACTTCCTACCTGCAAGCAGACTCCCTCCTGCAGAAAGCACCAGTCCTCCAGGCAGGTTAACCACCTGTCCTGCCACCAAAGCACTGCAAATGCACAGTTTTCCATGAACTGCAATCACATTTTTTTCCTGTATGTATGTCACAGCAACAATTCAGAGGGCTAATAAAGCAGTAACTACATCACTCAGCAGTTCTTTCATTTCCTTCTGTGAATTGATCCATAATTCTCACCAAACTCAAAAGGAAAAGACAACTACAGCAGTCTGCAGTGATTAAACTTCAGTTCATAAGCAGCTTGGATGATTTCATTGGTATAGAATTACAGTTTTTGTATGTGCCTCCCCTTTACTATGAGACAATTTGTTTTCTGCACAGCAACAAAAAATTATAGGTTTCATCTTCCAGTTTTAGTGTTAACTCACACTTTTCGTAACCCAAATTCATTATCCCTTCCCTAAAATTCTCCTTCCTCCTAGATCTTCCCCATAGTTAGCTATGTACAAACACAGAATCACAGGGTTTGGAAAGGACCACTGGAGGTTACCTAGTCACATCCCCCAGCCAAAGCAGGTCCCCTGCAGTAGACTGCACAGGAAGGTAACCAGATAGGTTCTGTCTCCAAAGCAGGAGACTCCACCACCTGCCTGGGCAGCCTGTTTCAGTGCTCTATGGCTCCACAGTAAAGAATTTCTCATGTTTTTAAGAAACACCTTATGTTTCAATTTGTGCTCATTGGTTTGTCACCAGGCACTGCTGAAAACAACATGGTCCCAACCACTTGGCTCCTGCCCATTAGATATTTATATATATATATATAAATGCTTATATATATAAGCATTGATAAGATCCCTCCTCAGTCTTCTCTTGTCCAAGCTGAACATTCCCAGGGCTCTCAGCTCTTCTATGCATACAACATTTTCAGGAACATATGATATGGACAAACTTATAACAGACACAAACATTAAGAAAATACAGTAGACCTTGAGATGGATCTGCATTAAAAAGATAGCAACATAGAGTTCGACATAAACAGAGTTTGTCTTTTAAAATTAACTCCCTCATAACACACTGTGGCTTTGCTTCTTGCAATACTATAGAAAATAAGTAAAATATCAAGAGAAGTCCTCCACATTTTTGTACTATAAAGCTATGCTTTAATGATCTCCATTACAAGAGAATGGCATTTACTTCGTCCTATACTTAACGTTGCACCTTAAGAACTATAGTATAACATATGGCATGGTTCCACTATGTTCCTATGTGGAAACAGGAGTTTAAACACTTTTATTATACAAACATTTGAATGTGCATAGGTACACCCATACATATTTTACACATGCTGTTTCAGAACTCCTCTCCAAGTATAATTACCTAATGAAAAGTCAGCCTTACATTTGCCTGATGCAACATGCACTGAAAATCTAAACCACAACAACAGAAGCAAGTAGACAGCGTGCATCCTAGCAGTCACAGCCAGTTTCAAGTTATGTCCTTTAAGTAGTGATGAATGGACATTATTATAAAGATGTCCGTAAGACAGGTTTATCAGAGGAGCTTCGAATAAAATAAAGACTTCAAGCACTATTAAAATTAATGAATTAGGTCAGGTCAGGTAATTCATCACCTGAGTGAATCGGAATCTAATCTGAGGCATCCTTTTAAAAAAACCCAACATATTCAAATGAGGTACTGCTCACAGGCAGGTTGGGAAGATAATCATAATTTAAATGAGAAAGTGCCTCCACAGTTTTAGCAAAGCCTGACAGAGATTCTGTGCAAAAGCAGCACGGTAAGCAAAGGCAAATTCACACAAATTAATCTGACCTTGATGAGAGGCACATATTTTTATCAATCAAACTTAACAAATATTGACTTTAGGCATTAAGCAAAGACATACATCAACAGCCAGGTTGTTAAAACAGTTGTCAAGTTCATTTTCCTCCTCAAATCAAGTTTGCTGATAAAGATCAAGCTGAACTTAACCTCTTTAAAAAACTGCAGTGCCACATGAAGCAAGAGGCAGTGGATCCTTCTCTACCTGACAGCTGCTGAAAAAAGATGCCTTGCACAGGCAGACAGAAATCCAGAGCTGCAGGACTGGTCAGGATAGACACCAATTGAATCTGTTGCTACTGCAACTCTATAAGCCCATGACCGTGGCCTGTCCTTCTCCAGCAACACTAGCAACACTTTGGCCTGTGATACCAAATTCTTTGTAAGGTATCACTTCCATTGGAAGGCCAATAGTGCAGCACCCTTCAGGAGGCATATTACATGTCACCAGCTAGAGGGCTTTCCTGAAAAAAAGAATAATACACAGTAACTGTTGAATTTTGGAAAAACTGAAAGGTGAAAAGACACTGAGTGGTACTTCCCAGACTTCATCCTCTGCGGGACTAGTGGCCCTTGCCAGAAAGGCTGAGTAGTAGTAATGGAACCTGAGCCTCCAAGCCACTTCATCAGCAGTTAAAATGAAGAACCAAATATCACTTCGAGAACAAAAAAATCCCCAATACACTTCCTGAGTGAAGAGTACACACCAGCCCTCACTGAGAAAACAGAAGTCCAGTTCAGCAAAGTGGGATAGAAGTGCCATGCAAACCAGGTATCCCCCAGGAAAGGCTCCCTGCCCTGGGAACAGAGAGATGCTGAGCTTCTCTCTTCTCCAGGATCAAAACCTCCTCCGAGCTGTCAGATTCCCAGGAAGAAGGGAAGAACAGGAACTGCAGCAGCAGTCAGACTCCAGCCAAACATCTTCAAACATCCAGTAAGGTGAGGGTGAGATTAGATTTGAAGAGCACACAAAGGCTTTATTCTGTACTACAGTATTCATACATCTATTTTGTGTCATATTCTGCCTTCACTGAAGAAACACCTTCAGGCATTTCATGACTGAGTTGACATTTCAATTATGCTGCATTTAAATAGATTTGGTTGTGCTAAGCCTTATTTCTTGCTAAAAATATTTTCTGTTCTAAATATAGATTGAAGGAGTTATTTATTAAGTCAAATTCTGGCAGGAAACATACTAGGGAAGCAACAATGCAGAGAGTCACAATATTTGCCTCCTCCTTTTAAAAATTCTCTCTCCCCTCCTTTTTTTTCATCTGCTTCATGACTTGAGGCTCTGCACAGAGAGCACTGCAGTGACAAAAGCAGAGCTCTGCAAGGAATTCTCAAAATGGGGATGGCATGAGGAGAGGCAAAATAAGGTTTCTTTTCCACAGCTTCCTAGAACTAGCGGTAAAGTGAGCTCGAGATCAGCCTACCTGCTGGGATGGCCAAAAAGGGTATGGGCTAACATAAGATGTCCACAAACAGCTCAGAAATGAAACTCGGTAATTCCTGGAGCCATTCAGCCAACCAAGAACACCAATGCTTTTTCCTCAGACTTCCTTGTAGTTCATAGGAAGTAACAGTAATGAAGAATTGGAAGACAAAAATTGCTTCTATAATTTAGCAGCCACTCAATGATGACTGGCTTCTCTACAAGCCGTGAGAATGCCAAAGCCTTTGTGAACAGAGCTTGCAGAGCTCCATTAAACAGCTCATACACAGCAACACCTTAGGAACCTGAAGGCTCCTAAAATATTTAGATTCATATTCTCTGAAGAAAGAAAGAGTGTGTTAAGCCTCATACATTTTTCCTCTTTTTCCTTAGTGTGGATGAAGTGGTGGCTAATTCTGAACTTGTGGGATATGTGAGCTTACATTAACATTTTTCTAGTTTTGGCTGTGCAACTCTATTGCTCCATTGGTATTCTGCAAGCGACAAATGTTAAGGAGCCTGAATATTATCTAACATGTATTTTAAAGATTTGTACTTACTGCTGTTTATCCAAAACAAAGTAATGGCTTTGAATTCTGTTGAAAAATGTACCACAGTACCAGACAGGTTTTTACTAAATCTCATTTTATGAGAAACAATAAAGCAAATGTGAATAATTATTCAGCAATGTATATTAATCTCTTTTTTAATACACCTAAAAATAAGAGAGAATGTGAAGGTGATCTCTTGAGAATATATCCAATACCCACTGTTACCTTTAAAATCCCATGCTGAAGCATCATTGCCAAAAATAGCCTCTTAAAGGTGACACTCATATGAAAGATGTCACAAGTTGCAGTAAGAGCTGCAGGAATATATAAGCCATATTTACAGTCCTGCTACAATTTGCACATTTCTTTTTCTCATGTGATGTTCCTTCTTCTACTTTACGTGAATCTCTTTGTTTTGGAGAATATTTTAAAGTACATGCAATTATGCATGTGAATTATTTGCTTAAAAATCTCATAATTATGGGAATGTGAAATGTATCCAGAAAAGTGTTTAATTAAAAAATAACCTGGAAATCAAAATGAACAAGAGACCAGTGTTGTCTGTCTTGTTTTATGAGGTAAAGAAAACAAGAATTCCAACCAAAAATATCACTTAAAAATAATTTCTCATACCATATGAAGAAGGTAATAAACAGATGTTAACACATCTGCTCACAAATAGGCTTTCACCTGTATGTACTTTTTACAGGTCAATAGTCAGAGGAGCTATTTTTAATGTATCCTTACGCATATATGTCTTCCAGTGATCAGTGTAGGAATAATTTCCCACCAGTTGCTTGCCTTCCCAAAAACTGCTCACGCACTGACTGAATCAGAGGAAGCAGATGAGAACCAATCCTTCCACAAATATCCTGGAGTCTGACTGTGTTCAGCAAGGGTTGGCTATTCCTGCACAGAAAATACTCATCTCTGACACGGCTCACCTGGCTGGGCAGAACACGGCACCTCGGGACCATTGCATCTCCTACAAACAGGATGTTCACTAAAGGAACCATATGCTGCTGCTCTGGCTTTTAAACTTTATGCTTCTTAGTAATGCTAAAGTCCCAGACCTGATTGAGATTTTGGAGTACCATACATGTATATTAGTAAAAAAAAAAAAAAAAAGTAAAATCTTATGAAATATTGAAACAGAAAATAAGAATTATTCTTCTGGTGACATAAAAGTCAGTGTGGGGCCTAAATGTGAAACTAATTGTAGGTTATATTGTCAGCTGTAGTGAATAGCTTTTTATTTTATATTTCACTCTCATTACTTTGGCTTGTCTCTACAGAAGGCAGTTCAGCTACAAGATGCAGATGAGTTGTAGGTTGCTAGCTATTGTTATAAGAAATATTTCTACAGCTTTGTTACAGCATTTCAAACTTACTTCATATATGTTAACATTACAGTCAATATAGGAAAAACAGCCCAGAACTGTTAAATTAACACTGAAGGAATTCAGTAAATTTAGTTATACCAATACATTCCACTCCCTACTCTTTTTTTTGGGGGGGGGGATAGGAAACAATTATGAACTTTTAGGACAACCAAGGGAAATTTACATTTTACACAGAAGCTCCAAGAGCAAAAAAAAATTCCTGTGTTTTCCTTCAAAAATAACTTGCAATATCAGTAGCAGAGACTAAAACACAACCATGATCTTCCCAGAAGACTCTCCACTACAAAGTTTTTCTTAAATAGGAACACTTATTAAAAATATCAAGCCTGGATTTGTTCTATAATGTCATACCTAAATATCAGTTATTAGGTTAAGAAGTTAAAACCAATTAAATTTAGAGATAATCAAGTTCTTCTTCTCTGTTGTGGTTGGTATAAAAAAAAAATATGGACTGTTCTGAGGGAACCCAAGAACCATAGTGATGACAAGAGAAATATATCCATTAGCTCAATCAGCCACGTATCTTGATACTCTGCAAAATCACTATGCCATTAAAATTGTCTCCTCACTTTCAGGGTAGATTGTGACAGTCCATAAGCTTTACACATCTAGGGAATATGACATTAGTTACTCCCTGTTGCAAAATACATACAGGAGCACTTCCTTTTACATTAATTTACTAAAGTATAGGTAAAGGACACAAGTAACATTTGGGCTCCCACCATGTTTAGCGAAGAGGAATGTGTTCCTTTAGCAAAGAGGAATGCGTTCCTGCACTTCTCTCCTTGCAGAGCTCTTCTTGTCTCCATTAAGCATAACAAGTTGCAATCTGATGACAACTACACTAGCACGAAAGGTGGGATTATGAAGAATTGCATCCCTACCACCATTATTTGCCATTATTTACCCTTGACCCACTTTGTTCATAGGAGAGGAGACTCTAGTTGACCTCCAGAATTCACTCTAATGTAATTATAATTTGGTGCCTTAAAGCTTACTAAGGATAAAGCAGAAAAAAAAGACTATTTCCTTGTGAGAATGAAGCACAATATCAAGCAGAGCTGCGCCAATTCAGAATGGCAAAAACAGATCTTTACTTCAATATAAATGAGAATAAAAGTGATGGACTACTAACAGGGCTCCCAATTAAAATTGTACCAGCAAAATCCAGCTATGTGTCAACCAGAAAGAAATCCAATTGTTCTGCAGACCCAGGCTGCCTACCAGGTTTAACTATCAAAAAAATTCAACTATGTCCAAACCTCATTCCAAAAATTCGTATGGAGAACTTTTAAGGGGCCGGTATTATTTTACTCACTTTTTACAATGCATAATGTTCTCTGAAGTGCCTTTATTAGTTCATTCAGGGTTTTAATAAATTGAGAGACCATTCAGGATCAGAGACATACTTTCTTTCAAGCGGTACCTCCAAAAACCCTTCCAACGTTCAGAAGTTCAAACCAAATGCTATCACAGTGTGCTCTTCCTGACCTGAATATTTCAAATTCAGAGTTTCCTAATGAAAATCTCCCATCAAACACTTTTTTATTGACAATGGCCTGCTCTTCAGAACAAAGAGAACACCTTGAGAATAAGAAATGTGTATCTGCAACCCTCCATGTTTTATTGACTACAAAAGTTCTGACTTCATGCTTTCTCCACACACAAAAAAATGATAGAAAAAGCTATGCCATTAAAACCATAGGAGAATCAAGACTGCACTAAGAGCCCATTATTGCTGCTAATGAGGCTGATACCGCTGCGTTGAGTTGCTCTTTTGCTACTGCTGCTCCGCAATGCAGTCAGCCTGATGAACTCAGATCTGCATTGCCAGACATCAAGAAGGCAGAGCAGGAAGGTCACAAAGTCTACATGGCATTCTGCACATTGGGAAAGTCAGAAGAAAGATTGTTTGGAAAATGGGAAGTATGCAAACTCATCCTTTTCATTAGTAAAATGTATCTCAAGTATAGGCAACTTCTAATAAACAAAATAAAAACCACCACTCCTCTGCTCCACCCAGGTGTCTGCAACTGCCATATATTATAACTTCCCAGTGCCACAGCAATGTAGCAGGAGGATTACCTAAAGGAGTCTTCAGAGCTCTGTGTCGCTGCTTTCCATAAGAAACCTAAGCTATAGCACACACACCCACATCTGCACACCGGTCAGCCTCCACCTCAGCAAACAATCACGCACTTTAAAAATACGACAATCATAACTTCACATTTTCAGATGGTACCATTTGTTACAGGACGGCTGTCTGCTGTGTATTTTATCACCTCCATACGAAAAATTTATAGATGCTCCTGAAGATGTTTCTGAAAAGCTCACTATCAACTTTCTCTTTAAAGCAGCTCACATAAAAATTTCTCCTACAGGGTACTAACGCATCAGTGGTCGGTGTTGGAAAGTGGGACTACCGGTAGCAGCAAACAGCCAACTTAACTCATAAGCAGCATGCACAAAGCAAATTAACCAAAGGAAGCATATAGGAAAGGTAATAGTGAAATTACTTTCCTGTTTTCATTGGTACAGTGAGACAGAAGCCTCAACAGTACAGCTATCACTGTGTCAAGACAGTCAGTGGACATGATGTACTACCTGACCTTATGATCCATTAAGATACAGCCACTTATACCTAAAACATGATTTAAAACACAATTATCCATAAATATATAAAGAGCCTATATAAGATACTGACATTTCACAGACTTCAGCAATTGCTTTAGCTTTGGTTGTATTTTCCACTATCATACAAACCATGCTACGTACACCGATACAGAAGCATTTTTTTAGCTATGTTAACTGTTTTATTTCATGTAAAATTAATTTAAGACCATATGAAATTATTCAGTTGTGTTCTCCAAAGATGGAGACAGCAAATATAAAAGGTGGAAATATTGGTAAAAAGCTGCAGAGAAGCAACAAAAAAACTGCAGGAAAAATAGAACACCAAAAATCCCAAGTTGAGAGACTTGATGACAATTACATCTGAAAAATAAAAAGCTTAAGTATTTTCCTTCTATCTCTTAGAAGAATGACTATATCCCTACATAAAATCTGTTTTTTTCTTTAACAAAATGACATTCAGAAAGCCCTTCAAGAAGAACAACTGGCAGCAGCTACAATATTCATCTTTATATTTTTAAAAAGAGAGAAGATGACCTGATTGAAAAATGCTGGTCAGCAACAATAGCTTTGTCCCACCTTTTTTTTTATTTCTTATTTTTCTTTGCAAGGGAGAGAAGTGTTCCCTGACTGAAAAAAGAGTGGGCAAAAAGCACGTTCTCCTAATCATTCCCAGGTAACAGGCCCCAGCTGAGCTCTACCAGGCAACAAGCTTCCTATTTGCTTTCACAGAAAGAAAAAGAGGCCTCATTTAGAAAATTTAGAACTTGAATGATTTTTTTTTCCCCTTTGTGAATAGGAAAGGCCACGAAATTGACTGACTAATACTGTAGGAGCTCTTCATTGCCATATTAGTTTCATTGTGAAACAGGATGAGAACTTGGTCCCTCTCACCCGGGAAACAAACACGGAATAATGATGGGCTCTTCATCTCAAAAATGGCCGGTTGTGCTAATTCTACAGTGACTATTAATAAACTGATGTGCTGAGCTGTTTAAAGTTGATTGCAGTGTAGCATGGAAGTAATTCAGAACAGAACAGAGATGTACTTCAACCCTCACGTTAAATAATGAAATCTGTCCAAAGGGAAAGAAAGAAAAAAGAGAAAATAAAACAAGGCCAATGGCATAATTTGAGCTAGTTGGATTTGACCATGACAAGCAATAACACATCACAGAGCCTGGGGTTAATTTGGATTTCATAACATAATGAACAGAATCTGTCAGTCAGAGAGGAAACATGTTAATAAAAATCAAATCAGGTACAAGCAGGGATTAGAATTCCTCTCTCTGCATGGGACTACAGTGGCAAAAGGCTATCATCCAGAATATTAAAACTAAAAGATGCTGATAAAACAGCTTAGCATGTTTAGTAGCCGGTGCACAAACATGATAATCATTTCCACGCTGAGCACAGAATCAATATAGCAAATTACTTCCAAATGCCTGACAGAGTGCTTTCAATGTCACCAAGAAAAGTTCTGTCTCAGATCTCCAAGCCTTTCTCTCTTGCCAATACATCTCTCCCACTCAGTTCCCACTGCAGTGCTTTTTTCTAGCTCTGAACATCTTCTGTCTTTTGACATCCTGCTCTGCAGTTCTTTAAGTTTCATCAGCTGTTATTTCCTACCCATCCTCACTCATTGTCTCTGAACGCTAGGGGGACCAGCAGAGTTATGTTTTTTCTTAGGCTGCTCCATCAAAAAAGAAAAGTCCTGTCCAAAAGGCCTTCTAATTATAATTAGCATCATCAAATAATGTTTTTTTCTCCATCTCCACTGAACGAAGATAACCTGTGACCAGTTTCTATCTCCTATCTTCCCAACTTCAGTATTCAGTAATACTTCAATTTGTTTCCAGTAAATAATTGCACTTCTTTTTACCTTCAGTGCTCTGTATTTCCTAGCGTAACTTCTAGGCCTAACAACAAAACTCAAACAATAGCAAACGAAATAACAGCAAGAACAACAGCAACAAAGCCCAACATATAGTCTTAGCTTGGAAGACTAAAATATCTTTTTATAGATTATATCTAATCTCTGGCAAAAATCCCTCCGATAGCTCTATGAATCTCTCTATATAACCATATATTTCTACTTTAAGGATTTCTGGTCTCTTACATCTTTGTTTAACTGATTCATGTTGCAAACAATACATATAACACTTTTTTTTGAGTACCAAAGGAAAGCAGGAAAAAAGGTTCACAGAAAATCAATGTGAAGAATAATAGAGGTGGCAGAAACGTTCTGATATCTAGGTTTGAACAGCATTTTTTTAAAGAGAGAATATGTCTGCTACTAGTAGGAAAAGCTTATAAATCAGCAGAAACTTCTAACTAAATTGAATGTTTGTCTAGCTTGTTAAAATCAAAGTAGGCACGATGCTGACCAACTGCTATCCTGTAAAGCACGTGAGATGGTAGATCCCCTGATTCTTTAGATCATGGAGGCTCATTCACTCAGCAGTAGCTGGAACAGAAATAATAGCTGGCTACCATTACTTCACTTATTTGTTACTGTGCCTAGAGCAATCAGATGTGTGAGTGCTGCTCATCTCCTTCTGAGCAATGCCATCTGGTACAGAGCAACGGCATCTCACCCCACCAGGGCTGCTTCACCTCTGAGTATCTGCCCATGGTCACCTATTTAAAACTGATAATATAATTCCATGCATATAAAACAACCTGTATAGGAAAGCTGCTCCATGTGCTCACAATCTTTCATATTTTTCATGTTACAAACTTTTCTTTAGATTGTCCTTTGCTTGTTTAAACATGATTTTTGGATGTCTACCTAGAATCACATTATAATGGCAATCCCACACCATAGGATAATAATTATCTTTAAAGATACAGTAGCAGACCCAGCGCAAGAATAGAAACGAGGGAAGAGACTGTTCTCTGGGAAGATCCAGCACACAGTTTGATATGTAGTGTGAAAACCACCATTTCAGCAACTCCAATCTTTGGACACCTACCATGCACACTTACTCTTAAATCAGTGCTCATTACTGGTATAAATTTACTTCTCTACAACTCTTCACAATTGAGTTTTAAAATAAGAAGTAGAAAAAGTGTGATTTTTGCAGCCAGCAGCTGCCCTTTGTTTGGACACGTGTGGACATAAGCCGAGGCAGAGATGGATTAGGACAGGGAAGTGGAGAGACTTAAAGAACAGAAAGGACAGACTGAACAGTCAGAAAAAAGAAGTGCAGATGGTAAAGGGCACATTTTATCTATATGTTTAATGGCTGTGCACCCTAAGGTGTAATAGATGCTTGATGGAATGCCTCATGATGACATGAGAATGTTATATAGAACATCAAGAATCCTCATAGGGATCTCCATTCCTACGATTTGCAGATCTGGGACAGTGGAAATGCTCCATACGACAGCTTTGCTCCTCTGGGAGTTGTACAAAAGGAAAACCTTGAGAGTGCAGTAAATTGGCATGGACAGGAGCTGGTGCTGAGCCCACATACACAGCCACAGAAGTTGCATAATGGAAATTAAACTAAAATCCACAATTCCTGCAGAGTGGCTCTTCCCTGTATCTTAGTGATGATTGTCACTCATCTTGATGAGAATCGTTATGCTCCTCATGGCAAGCTGTTATTGTTTTTTTCCCCATATATTTCAGACACACCAAATGCCAAGTCTTTTACTGCCTAGCTGCTATCCTAAGGATCTTCTCCTACATTATATTTTCTGCCTTTTTCATAGTTTCACTTATGCGCTTGGCTCTAGCCTAGTTTCATGCCCTGTTTTTCCAACCACTTGCTCAGTTGTCACTAGGTGCTTTTTATGCAGGGTAAGGTTTCTCAAAATACGAGCATTCCTATTTCATACTTGGTACACAAAATCCTGGAACAAACAAAAATCCCTGCCCAACCTGAGAAGCAGTAGGCAGCCCTGTGTGTTGGCTACATCTGTTATTAGCAAGTTGGTCACAATGTGTGCTTTCATCTAGGGAAAGGGAGAACAGAAGTTCTTTACAGCATTGTTACATCCTGTTAGAACTCTAATAAATACTCAGCTTATATTTTTTCTCACGGTAAAACAATTTTCCTGGTAGCGCCACTCAAATAAGTATCATCAAATAAAGCAACTGTCCTTTGTTATGAGATGGCATTTTAGTTTGACAATCAGTAATTAATAACCTTAAACAATGCTGGTCACAGAGGTGGAGGTCCTCACATTCAGGTGTCAGGTACTGTGGTGGTGAGTGTAGGAACCTCATTTTCCAATGAAAGAATACTATCACTTGTTACTGACATTTAAGTTTCTATTGAGACACCAATTAACACTTTCAAAAATTAATTCACCAGAGCAAATATTTTAAAATGTGTAATGTGTTACTTTGTGATTACTCAACATAAATATAACCTTATTACACAAATTACTGTATTTTGCTAGGAACTGAGGGCAGAATTTCCTATGACTGCAATTTACCCAATTTT
The DNA here is from genome assembly GCA_024606505.1 of Aquila spilogaster. Lineage (NCBI taxonomy): Eukaryota > Metazoa > Chordata > Aves > Accipitriformes > Accipitridae > Aquila > Aquila spilogaster. The sequence goes on from JANHGO010000071.1 coordinate 61,421,528, forward strand.
TCGACGATCCACAAACCAAAGTAAAATACAGCTCAATCTCACCAGCTCATATCAGAAACATATTAGAAATGTACCTCTAGTAGAAATCAACAGATTTTTTCCTGGCTATATCTGAATGGAGGTCAAGGGCAGATTTAACATGTAATCAGATTCCACTCTTACAGACTTGGATTTTAGAAGCCCTCTTTTTTTAACTTGATACTATCCAATGATGCTTCTTGGAGCTACCAATAATTAAAACAGTAATGTGGTAATTATCACAGGTGATATTAATGCAAAGTAGTTCTTCTAGTGGCTTAGTGGTAAAAAAAATAACATTCAAATCACTTTTGGATCACACTCAACAGCACTACACAGAACAGAGTTGCATTCTAAAATTGCCTGTTGATGATTACGATGATAGTTTGTTGGCACAAAATAAGCAGCGGGCTGAAGAAACCAGGCTTTTGAATGAAAGTACTCCAGGAAGTCCACTTCTTCAACTGTTAAAAGTTCCTACTGATATTTTACAACTTTTTATTTAAAGATTAAAAATCATTTTCTTGTCAAAGGGAAATAGGGAAATTGCTCATCAAAACTATACTACAGGGAGAAATCCTAAACTCAGAGCAATAGATAAAAGGTCTAAATATTTTATCTCCAATCCCTTAGATTCATTGACAAATAACTCTGTGACTCTATCACAGTAATTGTTAAAAGAGTGCTTTATAAATAAGAAATAGACTGCTCTGTAGCACTGTGCACGTAACAGTCAAAGTTTCTCCACATTTTATCAACTTAATTCAAAACGTAGGAGTTGTCTTAGTAGAACTACAGGATTGCGTTCTACTACTTCGTAACTGGCCATTAACCACCTTGCGTGAATAAATATTTACTTCCATCCTGTTTCTGGTAGATTAACAGATGATAAAATATTCAGTCAATTTTACTTTTTATTCAAGATTCATTTTGCATTTTGTCTAAGTTACCCAAAGTTACACACAATCAAAATGCAGACGGGTCTGAATGGAACATAATGGTTAATTAAATTGACGGCTTGTATGTGCATCAATTTGCCATTTTTATTTTGCCACTCAAATTCCATCAAGCTTCAGGTAATAAAGAAAGCAAGCATTAACATATAGCTATATCTCTTTTGCACCATATTTTGCAACTGGAATATCAAAGCACATAACCTACTACTTCTAATAAGAAAAATACCTTTTGAACTCTCTTGGAATATGGAGCACAACCTCAAAGAAGCCAGACTTTTCTAACCTATAAAGATCAAAGACGTGTTCTACTTACAAAGATCGTTGTCTGAAGTTTCTTAAATCAATATACATACCACCATAAATTAAAATCCTTACAAATCTGTTTTCCTGTACAATACCACCTTAAAATTTCCTTCCCCTAAAGTCATACAAAAATATAATGCACAATTTCTGCTAACAGTTATTGATGGATGCCTCTAGGATGAATCTAACTGAAAATAAAACGTTGTGTATTTGACTTCACAAGCATGTTCCTATATGATTTTTCACCCTAACTTCTTGTATCATGACACGCAATCTTCCAACTTTTTTTTTTTAGATTATCAAAAAGAACTGATGCTTTCGTGTCCTCATGATGCAAGAGTAAGTGAAAGAATTATACTTCTCCTTATTGATATGAGGCCTCCCATGCACACAAGAATTCAGTGAAGAGGGCTATCTCTCTATTGCTTTAATTGCCACAATCACTTTAATTTTGCAGCCATTTCCATAGCTCTGAGTGCATAAGTTTCTACTGGGTAAAAATGAAAAAATAAAACATTGGCTCTTCCAAAAATTCATGCCTATTCAGTATCAGGATCATTTCACACCATCTTAAGGGAAACAAAGATAACCTTCAAAAGGCACCAAAGATAATCTCAAAAACCGTAGCAAATATAAAGACTAGAAAGAGACAGGGAACGCTTGGGATCAAAGCAGTAGCGGGACTCCCGCTTGAGCAGTACATACATTCTACCAGCACCACCAGTGCATTCCAGATGTAGAATTACATTACTCACATGAGCGGCTGGCACATTTGTCAGTAGATGAGGGAGGAAAAAAAAAAACATTGTAGGGTGAGAAAGAGGTTAACTTTTCAGTGGCTTACTCCATTCTGCAAGTTCCCTTTATATTTCACAAGGAAGATAATTTCTCTGCAATTTGAAACCCAAATGGAAAGATTAGAAGCATTGTTTTCATAGCTCACTTAGACGATTTCATTCAATAAGCTGCTTTATCTGAAGTCAGAAAGAAATGGTTTTGACAACTATTAATAAAACATGGATGCTTCAGAACACTGTGTTACTAAGACTCGAATTTGATGGAAGAATTTCTCCAACCTCACCATAAACCTTCTACATTACAGAGATGTCACATACAGTACTCACTAAGGGTAAATATGCCTGTTGAAGAAAGGAACTGATGTGTATATATATTGGATACATTTAGTAGTATGTTGTTGGGTTACACTTTTATTTTTGAAATCATTTTGAAAGCATCTTTCACTCCCTGAGGATTTTTGTAATGTAACCTCAGTGAACATATGCTGTTATTTATTATACACCCCAAATGCATACCACCAAGTATGGTGAAATTTATAGCCTTCAAGAGTAATTAGTATGTGGATAATCAAAAAGAATAAACTGTACACAAGCAATTATAACTAATTGTAGGAAGATATTCATTATTGTTAAGAACCTCAAAAATTATAGCAAAATATGACTGTTTGTCAAAACTGTCAGCTGTGGCTTACTTTGTTGGAAGGAGTCAGACCTACACTGTGTGAATCCCTGAATTAGGCAGTGGCAGTAAGTTATGATATCAAGACTTCTAATTTTTGCTAACATCCCCTCCCTTTCAAGCAACATGAAGGAAAGACAAGGTGAATGAGGAAGAAGATTTCCACACCATCCCAGAGCCTGCTTCATCTCCCCTTGGGGTCTGCCACAAATCCTCCTAGACCTCTGAGATAACACAATGCAGAGCTCTAGACTCGCTCTCACCCATCCAACTGCAACTACCAGCTTGACCAGTGCCACGTCTCAATGCATGCTCCAGCAGAGGTTGTAAATCCTTCAGCTGTGAGGAACTTCAGGACATCTGATAATGGTTCTCCTCTGTGCCTGTTCCTGTTATAACTACTGATCACATTAGTAGGAGATGAGAGCTAATAGACAAGATCACATCCATGCTGCTGTGGAGGAAAAAGGATAAAAAGTTTCAAAAATGGATTCAAGAAATTCATAAAGCAAGGCAGAAAAGGGTGATCTGGATGCAAGGTGACTCAGAAGATGCTAAGCTTATGAAAACTGAGAGCATATACACGGAGTCTCTTCACCTGCCCTATTCCTTACACATTTCCCAAAGCACTATCTCCTGGCAGGGAATGGATCCTTTGGGGTGAGAAACAGAAGAAAATGTTTCTCCTTTGCCTCATAATCCCCCTTACATTTACCTTTCTCAGTTACTGTACATAAAGCTATTGAATTAGCCAATAAAGGCCAAGTATTAAAGCTATTATTTCTCCACTTCCAAAGTTACACTTGAGAATAGAAGGCTTGGAAGAAGTTCTGCTTGATTCTTTGGGGAAAAAAAGGCTTATTTATAAAAAGTAACATATGCAGCGAGATGAAAAGAAGCCAACCGTACTAGCTAAGAAGGCATAATATTTCACTGAGCAGAAATGGATACATGCAGTGTGATTTTAAAATCTTCTGAAATTTTCAACATAAGAAATACATTTATTTAACTCCTAGAGTTTGGTTAGAGTTGGATGGCAATCCTTGTGGGTCCCTTCCAACACAGCAAATACTATGATCCTATAATAAGTGAACTGAATTATTTTGAAAAACAAACAAACCTTCCTAAAATCACGGAAGTATTTGTGCATGATTTTTCAGGGAATCACAAAGCCTTCTTTAATAAACTTGTCGCCTTCTTACTCATCTGTTATATTTCTTCAGTTGATTAAATGAGCTTTGGATGACACAGTATATATTTGAAAATGGTTATTCTGCACCAAGTAATTTGGACTAGCAGGCCAACTTAGCTCATGCAATTCCTTAGTGTGCACTTAACAGAGTATGTGCAATAAAAATTCAGGCTGAATTCAAGCAGTAAGGAAGGCAACAATATATGTGAATAACAAAAGGTTACAAATCCTGCTCTCTGATTTGAAAACCACATTGCTGTCTGCACAGGACTACACACACAGCTGCCATTGCATGGCAGTATGTTTTCTGACAAGAGCACTGTGGCCTATAAACCTTAACAAATGAGGTAGATTTTAATTCTTTCATCTAAAAGCAATTTTCCGAGGTGGCTTATAAAGCCCCAAATAACTTACATTTGTTTGACAGAGAAGCAGAGAAAGTGCTGCAATCTCATTGATGCCTTCAAAAAGTCATCAAAAAGCTGGAATTTGTATTCTAACAAACATGCCATTGCCAACTGTGTTGCCACCGTTCCTTAAAATACCACCCAGACAAAATTATCCCAACTTTGGCTTCTTAAATCCCACTGCAGACTCATATTATGTCAAACTCAATGGGCCTAATCTAGCACTATTTTTTTTGCTAATTATCCAGTGAGTAATACAGCTCTAATTCACAGCAATACAACTGTGCTGGTGGAAGTTTGCAGTGCTAAGTAGTGAAAACAGAATGATGATGATTAACATAGGTGTATGTTTTCTATTTCCAAACTGCTTTTAATTTTTATACACATATAGGAGCAATTAAATTTGTTCTTAGAAGGCCTGAATAAATGCCCAAAAGGACAAACAGAAATACATAAATAGCTGTGTGTTGTAATTAGTGGGAACAAAAAATCTGTGCCAGTTCATTCTTAAAGAAGTGTTACACAGCAATGGAATAAAGTAATAAATAGAATTAAGTAATATGAACTGCAGGACCACAGAGTTGTGACAATATCTTCCACTGCTTGTTCCAGGATGTTCAAGAGAAAGTGAAAACCCCTACATTTCAAACCAAAACACCTTTCAGTAGTGCAGGTTGTTGGGTTTATTTTTCAAAACATAACAGAAGCATATCTACAAGACTTGAAATACACTGAAGTTGTAGGGCATTTGTAGAGTCATCATAACTCTCCAGTTCCCTGAGCAGCTTTGGTCCTGCATGGTGCTAAGGACAACACTTCACAACACAATAAACAACCAAAACCTTAGTGTGAGCCATTACCACTTGGAGTCTCTCAGGCCAGAGGGATCCCAAGGATATTACTAACAGAAAGCTGGCTTTTTGTGTACAATGATTACTGAGAATTTACTACTTTTCTTCTGTATATTTACCATTTAGAATGAATCTGGGTACTAGAGATATTGTCTTCTACACAAAAAGAGTACAGTATGAAAATCTACAAAGTAAGATCTTCTGTACAGAACCCCAGGCCCATCCATTTTCTTTAATAACTGAATGCGACTGACTACTTAAATACTTAAAGTAATGGCTCTTAAAATGTTTTCTGAGACAAAGCAGCAGTACTCCAGCACTTCTTTTCTCCATTATGATTATGTTAGAGAACAGGTAGGCAGCAATAATTTGGTATATAATTTCTTTTACACATAGATCTGAATGTAGACTTAGACTCCTTTGTCTAATTCAGGGCTCTGGAATTGTCACATTCAGTATATCTGTCACACTAAAGCCCTCTATTATAGTTTGCAAATGCAAAACAGTTAAGTCTCCCATCCCCAGGGAAACTGCATGCATTGCAGATTTAGAGTATTCTGTCTGCAGGTGAGAGTCAGCCAGAAGTTCCACGCATCAGCTTTTCTGTTGGCCAAGGAAAGAGTGACCTTGTTCTCTGTCCTTCATAGTAGTCTTGAAGGACATGAGAGCAACTCCATGAGAAGCAAGCAGTGACAGGGGAGAGGAAGTGCTTGTATCACGCTTTCAGGTGGTAACACAAACATGCTCCACAAGTTTGCATATATATGCATGACTATCTTTTTTCCTTTGTGCTTATTTCACCTTTTTTCACATTCCCCTCCTCTCTCCTAGGCAAGCTGTCACTGTCTCTCACCTCGCCATGGGACCAGGTGGCAGTGACACATAGGGGGAAGCAGCAGCAGCACTGCCAGACAAAGCAGGAGCCCTGCAGATAATTACGTGTGCTGCTCGAGGAGGAGCAGCAAAACAACTGGCACCCAGCTCATCTGTGACTGTTAGCAGGTGCAGCAAGCATCCATGAAACTAAACCGCACTGTGGGAATACAGTCACTGGTTTAAAAATAATCTGTCAATAGCTACAAAATCTACGCAGGCTTCAATTTGCCTATCTGCTTCAGCTACATTATTCAGCTGGACAGGCTTTTATGTGGTAATGAACTAATAAATTCATATACACATAGGCATGTACATAGATACCTAAAGAATATCTATCTTGCATTCATCCCTTGTGGATGTAAAGTCAGCCCTGCCTCCATCTCCACGCTCAGGTTGACCTCCTGTCTCTGAGCCCTGCAGAGAAGCTCTTGTCCTCTCCAAAAATACAGACATCAGAGCAAATGTTGTGTATCTAGTGATCTCCAGAATCAGAAGGCACATAAGAATACATGACATCTTGACGCAGCAAAGCCATCGGACGTCCAATTTTGTACTGTATAATTCAGAGTGGGGATTCAGCCTGCAATAGACACATTGCAGGTGCCATTATGCACTCACAGTAAGGAAGAAATCAGGTGTAATGTTAAATAAAGAACGTTCCTCTTCACACACACAGTTACATTTCTCACAGTGTTTCTCTATTTGAACCATCAGTTTACAATTTTTGATGCTGTTGGCCAACTGTAACCAAACGAAAGGCTGCAAGTTTTAAAAGCACTAAATTCTGACAAGATTTGTGAGAATCAATAGTTTGGAAGGTGAGAATTGTATTTCCTGCCTCCACTAACAGGGAAGCTGTAAAAAAAAAGAAAAATCCCCTTCTGGCTCATCCCAGCAAGCCTGAGAATCTGCCTGCCAAGGAACACAGGGGCAGCTTGCAGGGCCACAGCAAGGGACACCAGTGAGGTGGAGGCCATGGGGAATGGAGTCTGTGGGGGAAGGGGAGTTCAGGGGGCAGGTCTAGAAGGAAAGGTTGGGTTAGCACCAAGGAAATGTAGACTCGTGGTGTTCGGAAAGGGAAGATTGCAGCAACTGGGGATTTTCTGTGGATGAATGAAGATGAAAGATGCTATACCATTTTTAAATATAAACTTATGCTTATGAAACAAGTCTTTTTCTCTTGGTCCTTAAGCAAGGATTGCTACTGACTCAGTGCTTCCAGTACTCAAACCCTGTTTTCTCCCCTTCCCAGGAGGATGTTGAATTCTTATCTCAAAGACTTCAACAGTGGTTGCTCTTCCCAGACAATTCTGCCTTTACTCCCATCATAGAACCCTTAGCTGGAAGGGACCTCTGAGGTCCATGTAGTCCAACTCCCCTGCAATGAACAGGGACACCACAGGTAGATCAGGTTGCCCAGAGCCTGATCCAGCCTCACCTTGAAAGACTCTAGAGATAAGGCATCAAACACATCACTATGCAACCTGTTCCAGTGCCTCACCACCCTCAATATAAAAGATTTTTTTCTTATATCTAACCTAAACACATCCTAAATCTCCCATAATTCTTCCTATAGTGCTTTGGTTTCTGTTGTGTTCCTCTCCCCGGTTGCTTTCAGTTTTAGTCACCTCTAGGACTTCCCAGCTCATCAAAATTCCTGAATAGGTTGGTTTTGCCTTGCTTTTTCAACTGCTTTTGCAAACATGTTGAGATGTTAAAGTGAGTATCATTTCATTCCTTTCAGCCTGAATGGCTTGGAACCAGTTACTTCTCTCCTATTCCAATAGGCAATGCGTATTTGATGTCTCTGATAGTTGTCTTTGTTCAGAAAGCTGCTTGAAAACAATTGTGGCACAATAAAAACCTAAGAATCATTAAAAACATTAGCAGTATTTCAACAGACAGCACATAAATCTTGGTACTAACTATGAGTACATAAAGAAAATGAGGTCATTCTATGAACAGGCTCTGGTGCAATTGTAGCAATAGATGTGGTGCTGTTACAGAGTGGCAGTTTGCTGCACTTTCAGGAGGACTGTAATGTTTCAGTATTGTACAGACCTTACAGAACTGCATACAGCAGGTGAGAAAAAGTGTATAGAAGGAGAATGGCTTTATGCTTCTGAGGAAGAAACAAACTGGGGAAGGTAAAGTGTTTTCTGAGTCTGAGATGAGATAGGGAAGGTCAAAGATGTAACTGCAGTCCCACAATGTCTGCTTGCACAGCCTATTGACTTGCAGATACTCCTGAAGGACATTGTGAGGCCCAACTAATATTTGCAAAACACTCAAAAAATAAACAACAACAATGAACCTGCTATCATCAAACTCACCAGGAATTAGGCTGGAATCCTGTTTTTCAGCTATTCATATTTTCTTCTATTAGATCTCTCTCATAAAAGAGCTACAACTCCTTCATGTTTGTGATAGCCTACTATCTATTTACCAGCTCCCTTAAACAAAATCCTCTTAGTAAATGAGTCTGGCTTCCCCTATTAAAAACCGTTAACTCTTATCTCTCTGTCGTATTGCATAAATCCAAACCCAATTAAAAGAAAAAAGGTAATTGTGTTGACAGATTATTATCAGTATTTTTCAATAGAAAAATATGACTTAGAAATAACTACAAAGTAAAAATACTGTTTACAATTTAAATGCAAATTCTAAGCCTTTAAGTTGAAACTTACTACTCAATTTCTGTGATATTACTGGTAAGAAGAATGATATTTGCTTATAGCTTCAAAGAAACAGCTGTGAAGAAAACTGATAGACAAGTCTTTCTCTCTCAGATGCACAAAGTATTCTGCTGAGCTCTGACACCCATCAGGATGCACTATGAAAACTTACTGTACTGCTAAGAATGATTTATTGTCTGCTACAATCACTGTTGTTTCGTATTGTGAGGTCTTGTTAGAATGCTGATGTATTAAGACAAAGTACCATCACCTTCTAAACTTAGCTGTGATAATATATAAAACCTGTCTTGGTGGTCATCTAGCTACAGCAGTGTCATCTATAAGAAACAGCATCTTTCATCTTCGAGGAGCTTCTTGTAATACAGAATCTCAGCTCAGAGCTGAGAATTTCTGATAAATCTTGAGCATCCCAAACCACAGTAAGGAAAGACATCTCATATCCTCTTCACTAAAGAGAATCACCTCATCACCCCCATGTAATACAACGGAAAGCACAGCAACGACAGCAAAATAGCAAGACCCTAGAGCTACAGTAAGTGAAGGTTTGCTCAAACGCAACAGCCATAGACAATAAAGAAAAGAAGTTGCTTACCTTCAGAAGGCCTCAGGAAAGCAGGGATCTACAGCAAGATCCCCTTGCCTCCACTGCCAACCCTTAAATGAGGTCTGGGAAGGGGTGGATCCTGGCTCCAACCCTTCCAGTTATCCAGGTACATTGCATGCACCTGAGTTCCCCTGGGTTGGTCCTGCCTTCCCACCAGGTGCTCAATCAGTGGTTCAAGCTGTGACTTAGTATGTACACTACATCCCTCCTTTATAAAAACAGTGAATTTATTGTTAGTCTAATTGTCGTTTAAAAAGTTCTGGTTTTAGAACTAGTGTTTCAAGGGGATTAACAAATGAGAAAATGTGTTGCTGTGACTCTGCAGTTCATGTTCCACCTGATATTTCATATCTAATTAACTCACAGTGCTTTAAATATAGGAAATTCCTTCTATGGGTGCTAAGACATAATACAGCTTTTCACTTGACAGCTTTTCACTTGATTTCTACTTTTGAATTGTACTTTCATAATACTGTTAACTATCATATGATAAGAAGATGTAATAGCAAATGATGTAATAAACTACAACAAAATACTGCATACTAATTTCACTATCCAAACAAACAGCCTTTCTCTGATTACATGTATATTTGGTATTTCATAAGATACTGAAAAATAACATTAATCTCCCTCTGATTTGTCGTTACTCAGGAAAAAATTCAGCCTCCTTACATAACAGATACCAAAACGCAGATCAACTGAAACCTGCTGAATCTCAGACTCACAGAATTATAGGGGTTGGAAGGGACCTCTAGAGATCATTGAGTCCAACCCCCAATCGAGAACTCAATCAAGAAAAAGGAACTCCTATCTCTATGAACTGTGTTATGCAGACATAGAATGAAGGCCCAAATCTTTGTCTGATGTGCATGCTTATGTACACTGGATGAAAGGCTTGCAGAAAAAAGAGAAACAGAAGGCAGTCAAGGTGCTGCTTACGTCCATTAGTATGTTAATGAAGGAATGGGATAATAAGCTTTTTGTTTTGTTTGAATTTAGCAATCAGACTGCTACTGCTTATGTATGAGCATATATTTAGCAAAATTAGCAAACAAAGTTAGCAATCAAGGAGGTGAAACAGATCATTCCATGCATGTAACGAGGCACTAAGGCTTACACAGGAAGAAGATCAAGGCTTCGGGTTTGCCTGCATTGCAGTAGGAAGGCTCCTGAAGGGTCAGGAGCTCTGATCACCCAAATCTGCAGTGGCTTGCTGATCAAAGGAACAGCTAATTGATGGGAAAGTCATCTTGGCAATTACGAGCCGGTTGCTCTGATCTTACACAATTTTAGTTAGATAAATCTCTGCCTTGACAGATGGACAGTAGTCTGGGATCTCCTGAAGCTGAAAGGGTTGTGGCTGAAAATCTAAATGGGGGTTATAGGACTGAGGAGATCATGTTCCTATCTGTAGCTTGCAGTTTCATAACGCAAGCATTAAGTACCTAGTATCTCTGACACAGAGCAGGGTCAAGATTTATTCTTCATATGGATTAACTATTATTGGATGAACTATTGAGCAATATTTCCAAAATCCCGTAAATTTGATGAAAATGAGTTTGACTCCACTATTAGTACCTCTTAAAACACCTGATGAAATTGTCTTACTACCAAGTGAAGTAGGAAATAAAGATATCAATATATGATTGGTTATAATAAAGAAGAAAAATGTTGTAGTCAGGGGATCTTACAGTCCTAGGATATAATCAAAGACACAATGGAGAGCTTTCACCTCTAATTTAAAAACTGGTACCTCAAATACTGACTGTTAAAACTGCTCAGTCAGCTTCCAAAAAAACACGTTACCCACTGGTAAAAGTTTTACAAACGCAAAAGGAAATTCTGAGTCGGTAAGCAGGATCCTCTATCTTTCCTCTATGAGACTGCTAGCAGTTAGAGATGGTAAGATGTGAGGGATATTTTTCTGTTGGCAGAATTCAGGGATTTCTCACGAATGTAAGGAAGAAAAGCTGGACCTTTGCTGATTTTATCAGAAGAGAGCGTTATGTTCTACCTATTTCCCTTTCTTATTTAGCATCACCTACCTATTTCCCTTTCTTATTTAGCATCACCTTATCCAGACAGCTTTATTCTACCGCCTTTGAGAGGCCTTCGCAGAGCACTGCTAAAATTCCCCAAAGTTCCCCTTTACCCTTCCAGATGCTTTCAGTGGAAGTCATAACTACTGATGTGCAGGATTTGACTCATTGGAATTTAAATCCATTGAGTAAGAATCCAGATTTGAACTGAAAGTGCTAGCAAACTGCTAACTATTCAGCTATATTTCTAGCTGAAATCATAGTTAACATAATGGCACAAACCAGTTGGAATTGATAGTAATTTTTACACTCAAACCATGTAAGAAAAGGAGCTTGTTTTAATAGGGAACACAAGATTACTACTTCTTGTCTGTATTCTTCCCTTCAGTCAACAAGTACCTGCGTTAGCGACAAGTGTTCCATACATATATATCCAATTATTCTATTCTCTGGGGTTTGCTTTTTATGTGTTTGGGAAAGGAAATGTGTGAGTTAGACTGCAATGTTTCTCAGATGCAGTAGATCTGATTGCTGTTTCTACAAGGCCAAGTAGCTTATACAGCCTTAACTTAAGGCCACAGTAAACTAAATAAATCTCATTATTGGCCATTAACTATAATCTTTTATTTACTTAGATCTGACTTAATTATAGTAAAGCTTTCATAGTGATAAATATCTTCTAATATATTTAACAAGGATAAAATACCAATAGTGTAATAAGACAGTGACTTTGGGTCAAATTCTATTAATTTACAGTGATACAAATCAGGATTAATTCTTTGGATTTGTGCCACAATACAAAAAATAATAATAATAATAATAATAATTTGGTTTAATGCTTTGTATTTTGATGCTGTGCTTCTTGAATAAAGTCAATTTAGATTCCATTGTACATATCAAATTCTCCTTTGTCAACTGTTTTTTTTTTTTTAATCTAAAACAAGGCATTTCCTCATCCGTCTCCAAAACAAAACATTTCCAGGAAACAATAGGAAAATCGAGGTCCTCATTGTTTGTTGTTCAATGCTTCAAAATGCCCTTTGAAAACTGAATGGTTAAGTACAGCTCATATAGTGGTAACAAAAATAGCTTATCCAATTGTATGCAACACTCAGATTTTTAGCTGAATGTGCTCCTAACAATCTGGCATTGTTCAATCACCTGCCAGAGCTCTCCCCATCCAGTGTTCCCCAGGTGTGCTGATGATACATGGGAAGGCAGCATTCGGGTCAGAATGCTCTCATAAGGAACAATTGGATTCTTGGCTGTGCCACGGAAGGTCTTTTAATTTCTTACATCTGGCAGCTTCTAATGGGGCTGAAATCTAAACGTCTGGTGTGAGAGTCACATACACTCTTGAAATGCTGTGTCTGGGTGTTTTCACCAGAGGACTCGTGCTAAGACATGCTGCTTACAACGAGATTTAAATATCACATTGCAAATGCAGAGATGGTTGTAATTATTATTAGTTACTATTTTGAACATTTGCTGCAAACAGCTACAGCTGGAAGAAAGAAGAGATGCACCAGTCCAGCTGCCTGTACCCTCAGTGGGGTTTGGTGAGTCACTCCCCACCATTCCAAGAACAAGATTTTTGGTGGCTGAATATGATCCAGCTTGGAGGTGAATCTCGGGCAGGTGCAGAGGGCAGCTGAGAGCAGACAGCAGCAGCAGATGGGCAGGCTGGCAGGAAGGCAACCCCAGGCTGGCAGGAGATGCCCAGGGCCAGGAGGACAGGCTACACCATCAGCAAGTGCACCGACAGCAGAAAGACTTCACCTCCTCCTGGTTCACCACCAGTCATTAATCACACCTGTTGGTTTTGTGTTTTTTTTTCTTCTTAAGATGTTTTAAAGTCACAGCCAGCTCTTCCTCCACATCTTATTTTATTGGATTAAATTGACACAGCACAACCTGAATAATGAGTTTTCACCAAATTTATATCTTATTTTTGCTGGGTGATATGAATATCTTAATTTAATTCCTATTTGAGATAAAGACTTGTTTATTGTATGAGTTTGAAATAGAAAGTGTTACCAAAGAGTATACAGTCACTGTGGCTCTACAGCCGTTGAAATACGAGATAGAACAACTAAAGACAAGGGAAGCAATGAAGAAAGGTTGAGATACCATCCAAGGAACCTTCCCCAATCAATTCTCCAACTGAAATACACAATACAAAATAGTCATGACATTGGTGTTTGGGGTTTTAAAATTCATTAAGAGAAGATTATTTTTTTACCATCCGAAACCATACAAACACAATGTAGATTTATCTGAGGCACTTAAAATCCTAGTTCTGTGTTTGTTTTCTTTTTGTTTTGTTTCTCTATAGAACTGAAGGCAGAGAATTTGTAGTCTTTAAGCACAGCAACCTAAGGAAAAGCATGCCCCAAATATAGCACTGGATTCTTATGTATGAATTTGAACTACAGCTCCTCGTTTGCATTGCACTGCAATTTTCTGTAGGAACATATTTTTATATTTCCACTAATTGTTGAATTTACCTTTTTATTTAGTGAGACTTTGGAAACATGGATAGAACACATCAATGACACATTGTCTTTTTGGAGACGGGCCATTAATTCAGGCAGTGAGTATCCAATTTGCATTTCTATCGAAATAGAAAAAGACAAGAACACCGCTGCCAATTTAGCACCTCCTCTTGCTCCCAGCCTCCTCTACCTCTCCCGCTGCCCTTGCAGACCTCTCCTGCACGCAGCTGAAATTAGCCTATCTGCTCACACAACGCTGACATATTCAGAGGTGCTGCTAATTTGATTTTTATCAACTCAACAGGGAAAATGTGAATCTCCACCACATCTCATTAAGAACCATCCAATTACTCTTACTTGAACTCCTGAGCAGAGATGGATAAATAATTAACAGTTTACTAGATCATCTAAGATCCATTTTCTTCGCCTAAGAAGATCACTGTGTTTTTGTAAATGTTTTCCTTATTGACTTTAGAAATAGCCTGCTAACTATTTCTGTAAATAATTCTTGATCTGTAGTTTCCAGTTTCGTAAGGGATTCTCTGGGCATTTGATATTCAGCATTTACAGACTGAGCTAATTGTCTGAAACTGCAGATCACACATTATATTTCTGTCACGTGTTTGGATGGCTGCAATAGCTGTAATTATTTTCTGAAGTGAATATTACATTTCAACGTCTAAAGCAAAATATTTTGCAATATTATTTTAAAATCTAAGTTTCCATAAACATTCTTGTTACTAAAAGTTCTGGAAGGTTTGAATGTACCGGAAAGAATTTTTGCTCTAACTACAGAGGTTGTGCATTACTGCAGTTTGCAATCTTCCTGCTATGTCATTGGAGAGAAAGATATGAAATAGATACATCATTGCATTCACTGAGATTCGTCCCGTTCTGGTTCTCCTTCAGCCTCAGAGGCAAAGGAGTCAAACACCAGTCTCTCAGATCTGGAGTCTGTGTGAAAGTAAAAAAGGAGAAGTCTCAAAACACAAGTAACCAGAGCTGGGATCAGCAGGGAGGAACAAGGAACTATGTTAAGAACAGAGAAAGATATGGAACTGGCAGGGAATAAAAGCAAGCATCCTCTGCTAACAATGTATAGAATATTTAATGTTTTTGTAACAGGACCTAAACAGCTCTGTACATGAATAAAACATGCATCTCTCTGTTTCAAACATTACTTTTCCTGGGTATCCTATTTTTCACAAATCTTTAGTCTGTCCAGAAACCAAGAGGGAAACAAAGATATGGATATGCTGGCACGTATAGGCAAGAAAATATGCATATATATAAATTCAGAAAGCTTTCAAATTGAAAAGCCGAGACTTTTAAAGAATGGATTCAACCCATACATAATTAGCTCAGTATTTAATTATCAAAATCCAGAACTACAGCTGTATAAAAAAATACCTGCCTGAAAACTATCATTATTTACAGACTGCATAATTATGGATTCCACAATATTGAACTCATCCCAACATTGCTAGAAAAGAAATTATATACTAACAGAATATGTTAAGAATATTGGTAGGCAACTGAAGTTGTGCAAAACTAGGCAACTGCCAGCAGGATTAGGAAAGCTTTCATGTACGCAATTCCTATTCAAGAAATGTGGAGGCATGCATTGTTTTCATAGAGGAAAATACCCAGAAAGATGAAGATACGCTAACACATCAAAGGAAAAACTGGAATGCTACTAGGGAGAAGACAATGTTAAGAAAAGGATCAATGAAAAAGTCCCTTTTTGAGAGGCTTTTCCCCCCATTTCTACACCTAAAATTAGAGGAAAATAATCTATGGCAAATTTGTATCAGCAATGAAGATCAATAATTCTTCCGGCTCCTCTGCATTCCCACACAACTATCTCTTGTTTTAAATCACTTTCTAATTTCTTTGAACAATTCCTTGCCTGCAGCCTATTTATAGTGGAGTTAAACAGTCAGTAATCCAAAAGTGGGCTGCTTTGATTATAAGCTTGCTATGTTCTGCTTCTTGAGTGGATGATAGGTCTCAGAATTAGCTGTCTGTGAATTCATTATAGATACTCATAAGAAGGCTGTAAGCTTCTTTCTGGAACCAGGTAGCCAAAACAATTTAAGATTTCCTTAAAACTTTGGCAACTGTCACTATTCAGCTCAGTAAGATGTATGCCGGACACGTGGGAAGAGGACTTTTGCTGGGTATTATTTCGTGACTGCTTTTCTATTAATGAGAGAAATAGAAAGACCAGTGAAGCAGAGAGAAAAAGCTGCAAATTAGCCTGGGGCACAGCCAAAGAGCTTCAGAAAGCACTGTCCTTCAAAAAGCTGAGAAGGAAAACTCCTGGGCTGAGCGTTGGTGAGCCAGAGCCATCATCTGTGTCGCAGCTCCTGGCCAAAGGAGAGAGCTTAGGATATTCTCTGTGACTAAATAGGATCTCCAAGAGACTGAATTTGGTTAACTGCTTAAAATAACAGATATCATGTAAATGGTACAGATAGAATTTAGTTTTCCAGCACATTTAGCTAGGAAAGGGTTCTCCTCTTGATCCATAATGGAACAAAGAGTGTAGATACTTCCATAGCTCATTGATGTCTCAGAAAATGAAAAATATGTTTTAAAACCAAGGCTGAAGGCATAAAAATGAATTAGAGCACTGTCTGAAAGGTTTCTAGAAAACAGCTGAGGAACATCTTGCTTTTGGAGATCAAACATCTGTTAAAGTAACAACCAGAGTGTCTAGACAGATTATGAAGTCCATTTGTCTCACAGTGGCACAACGAATCAGGACAAAGTGACTAGTAATGCAATTACTACTGACAAAAATATTTTTCATGTTATAAGAGCAGAAAATTTAAAGGAAACTTGAAATATCTTAATAGAAAAGCACCACAAAAAGGACTTGAGCAGCAAGAGTGGAACAGGAAGTGTTTATTTGGTAATATTAGGAATACTGATAGAAAAGAAGGCCAACTTTGTTTCTAACAAGTAACTTATGATGCTGAAGAATGTATGTCACTGATGTGACACAGTTAACCCAGGTTAGTGTCTGGGTTTTTTGCAAAGTTTCATTCCAGCAATTAGTCAAAGTTGGGCAAGGCACAGCTGAAAGCTAAAAGGAGATATGAAGAAGAAACTCTACTCAAACAGAGAGAAAACACTTGGAGACTTGCAGATGAGCTGCTTCTAGGTTAATCCCCAAATTACTCATTTTACAGCTGCTATGAAATTTGTCGTGGAACTTGATAACCAGAAGAGGAAACATCTGCAGGGGCAGGGAAGGAAAGCTGTTTGCCATAGTTCCCAATGCATTCTGATGTCTAAGATGTCTCTGAGATGGAGATTTCTTATCTGAACCATGACATCGCTGAACAAATATGACTGGTTTGTAAAATAAGAAAACCAAAAAGTTTTGAAACTGTGAGGAAAGAAGCCCAGAGAGCTATATGCAATACATTGGCTCAGTCACAAAACCCATCAGCTCAGTGTCCTGTTTCTGAAAACTGCCAGAAGCAGATGCTTAGGGAAATATACTGCCAACGAGACGTGTACTGAGTCACCTTTCCTCTGCTTTATCTTCCCAGTTTCTGACAGTCAATGGCCAGTGAACATCTCAAACTGATGACTGCAGGTATACCAGCCACTCATCATCATTATCACCAGGAATTTGACCGATCCCTTTTCTGCACCTACTTATTTGTTAAAATCAAATAGACAACTTAACTATGTACTGAGTGAAAAAAACTGTGAAGAGAATGGCTACAAAACTCAAATGCCCCCCAGCTGTTAAGAAGTCCAGTTATACTGCAAGCCAAGTAACAACATCATAACCCAAAAACTACCTGAAAGTCACTTTCCCATTATGAGAAACAGGAAGAAACATAACTTGGAGACATCAGTCTCTATGTGCTGTTTACCTCTGGATCTCTGTTTTGCTTTGCTTACTATCGAGTAATAATAATGTTAGTAATGCAGTTAAGGACAGGAATAGTAGATATTTGCTGGAACTTAATAGTTACCAGATGAGACACACTAAGACAGCCTGGGGAAGCATTAGCTGTTAAAATTCTTGTTGATCCAGAGGAGAAATGCCACTCCTACCACTGCCTACTGAATAACAGGCAGGAAATGATAAAGAAATACTGGTGCAAACCTGAAGTAGAAGCTTTAACAAGTACAGAGATGGAAGAAGTCACAAGAAGAGGGTGCTTCTCTTCAAATGGGCAAGTCAAATCTTCATTAAAGGTAAACTTAATTGGTACAGCCAAAAACTGAAACTGGAAGAAACTGATAAAACATATTTATACTAGGATCTACTTGAGCGTTTA
Source organism: Aquila spilogaster (assembly GCA_024606505.1). Taxonomy (NCBI): domain Eukaryota; kingdom Metazoa; phylum Chordata; class Aves; order Accipitriformes; family Accipitridae; genus Aquila; species Aquila spilogaster. The sequence continues at coordinate 61,439,748 of JANHGO010000071.1, forward strand.
GTATAGAAGGAGGAGACTTTCCAGGTCTTTGCTCATTTATCAACAGTATAATTGAGCCTTGGACTATTTTGTATGTGTTCATGTAGTTAAAACAAACAAACAAAAACACAAAGAACAACCCAAAACTTCCTTCCAGATCTCCTATACATGTTGAATTGAATAATTATATGAATCAATTTTCCAAATACTTTTTGCCTATACTTACTGATGTAGCACAATGCCTTATTTTTGTTGGTTATATGAGTGATTCAGTACATACAGACCAATTAGTACCAAAGCTTCGTGTATTTTTAACATATCTGCATCATTTCTTACTCATATCTGTTTCTTGACCGACAACTCAAATGACCTTTCAGGAACATTTTTGATCATTTAAAGAAATATACAGCAATGGATGAGTGCACTGAAATTTACAGGAACTGACATTCAACAGCACTATGAGGACAACGAGCAGTATCACACCTGCCCAGACCAAACATGATAAAAAGGTCAGATAAAGAAGACTGGAATCTTGAAATAAAATGGGCAAAGGTGTGGTACATTCGAAAGGCAAATAAAAAGAGTAATGAAAAATTAACAGACAATAAAGCAGATGGAAACTTCCCATTAGTGAACACAATTTTTCTTTCCTTGGACCCTGTTTGAACTGGAAGCCAGTGGGCACTTGGAATACATACTTAATTCAGTCAGTAGAGTCCTAACTGTTGAAAGCACTTAAGTTCAGATGGAAAAAAAAGGAACAAAATGCTTAACGACATACTCATCTGCTGCCTAAGTTTATCTGTATCTAGCCTGTAATATGTACTTAATAGAACAATGTTCTCCAGAGAGTTCTGATGACTAAATACTACTTTGTAAGGAGATCACATTTTAGTTACATTATGCACTCCTGAAAAATTATGTGCTTCTCTTACATAACATAAAGGTCAAACCAGTAGCCTGGAAAATGTCTGCATTCAATATTAGAGAGAAGAGCTGTCTGGAGCTTTCTTAGCAATGTCTCTTCAAAGGTTTGGCCGGGCATGTCATAGGATAGCTAAGAGATTTTCAGAGTGGTAATACGTACTGTTTGACTTAGTCATACAGCACTTTCAAGAAGGCAATATATTTGATTCTTATTTTGTTTGTTGTGAGATGTTTAAGGTTAAGCATAGCTTCTCTGTTCCAGTACTATGAACATGTTTTTCTGTATTGCTTCTGTTGATAGATTATCTACGTTCAATGATTTTGATGTCGAGGTCAATTATGTGCAGGGTCACTGGTTACTTGTACCTTTTTCTTACAAACTATAAAACTTTGACCTACCAAGAACCTTTCCACTCTTATTTCCACAGAATCATCTCAGCAGGAGAGAAGAAAAACAATTCTGGCTGAACTGGTTCTGTCAATTCTTTAAAATATTCTATCACTATCTGAAGTGATTTATGTGGCACATCAGATGAATGGGAGCATTTATCAATTATGTGATCTATGATGCGTGTGCGTCATGTATTCTGACAAAAAATTGATGGAACAATAACATCTAATAGGAGCACTCAGGACAGACCAATATATGTAGGTCGCTCTGAAAGTAATACCTTCTATTTATTTCTATGAAAGCTACAATGGATACAAAAAGGATCACAACGCTATTTGATACAGGAAACTCTCAGCTACAAAGCACTATATTTCAATGCAGTCACCACCATTAGCTAAGCATTTTCACCAGTGATAAACGAGAGCCTGCATGTCACACTCATAACAGTCTGCACCAGTGGAGGTGACTGCTGTTGCTGTCGCCACTGCTGAAATGGACTGCCTTATTATGCTCCCATCCGCTGTTTGGTCTCCAGAAACATCCCACAAATATAAAAGCATTTGGTCAAACGAGCTAGGCAAGGTAATCTGTGGGTAAAGAGATATTAATATCTCATGGAGACCAGACACAAATCAACAGAGATAGAGCACTTCAGATCCTTATGGTAAATGATTTTTGTAATAACAACATAACTCCAAAGAAATTACAGTTCTTATGTAAGGCTGGCACACCTGCCAAGGAATCTGTAAAAGACATATGCCTATGTAGAGTAACAGCTCCAGAGTGGATATCCTATAACACACAAAATGGCATCAGATGCTTATGTTTAGTTCTTGAATCTCATCTCCTAGAGGGGCCTTGAGTCTTTAGCGGTCTATGTATGTATACAGTGTATACAAGTAAAATGTTATGTAGTTTTGTGTTTATAAAAGAGCTCAAAAACTCCACCTCTTGCATAATTTTATTGAAGAGGTAACTTATATATGTAAATATACATTACAAGCAGTAATTACTTTTTCAGTGCAATAAAGACAAAGCAGCTGGTAGAGTATTTTTAGTGGAATTTGTTTTAAGCTGGTCTCTGAATTTCCATCAAATAAAAAGTAAATGTATCTATTTGTTTAATAATTATGTAAGATCTGGTAAAGATCTTTCATGACCAAAAAGCAAATTGAGGAGAACAAAACTAACTTAGTAGATGTCTAGTCAACTCTCAATGTACTATGAACTTTGCAGTCCTTACCAATTTTCTGAGTGTTTTAATAATCCCTCCTAGCATTCCCCTAGTCATCCAAAGGGATAACAAACAGCTAAATAGAAAAAAAAAGAAAAAAATAAAGCTGTTACCTCAGTTCCTTTCTAGCTCATACTTTTATTGGAGCTTTTCTTTTTAGGTAGTTTCCTGAGACTAGTGTCTCAGTTCCTATGCTCATTTCCATTGGTGCTGTTGATACTTAAGCCAAGGCTGATAGACATCAGCAGTAGCTCAATATACTGCCTCAATATTTTAAGCTTTATAAAGAAGTAGGGGGGAGGAGAAGAAAGCAGACAACAATCACTCAAGATTACAAATTTGATGCTAGAGAACACAGATATTTACAGGTTGACTTCACACCCTTAGTATAGTTTGATTATTACTTTAGCTTCAAACTTAGTTTTCTTCTTGATTACATCTGTAATTTTCTTAATCTCACTGTGTATTTGGGAACATTATAATTTCCTTTGAACTGACTTCTCCCAACTGTTTAATGCTATTAGCAGATGTTAGCCTCTTACTGCATCATTCTCTTTAGAAATAAAATGCAGAAGGGAAAGCTACATGGTGACTTCAGTCACTACTTTGCTCAGAAGTCCCATCTGTCATTAGTAGCTATATCCACTGAAGTCCCTTCTTGCTGTTCTGCTCTTGATATATTCACCAGTCAGTGTTTTCCATCACATTTTATCCAAGACTTCCAAACTTGGTATCACATAAGTATATATACATAAAATTTGCTGCATGGAAAACACAGTTTACGATGACAAGTTCATACACCCCATTTGTACGTGCTGTTTCCTTAACTCATTAAAAAGAGACCCAAATAATCCACTCAGCAATTAATGTAGATACACAGTCAGCAAAGCTGGACTTCTGCTTCACTGAATTAGAAGGGAGAACATATAATTGATAAGATTATGGTCCCATTGCTCTCATTTGGGATAAAATACACTACAATATTATGATAAGTTAAATAATTATCAAATTCAGGACTAGTTTTGTAAATAACACAGTAATTGCAGAAAATACAGAGAACAGGAGAGAGCCAGGTATAAGCCGTGTTAGGACATATCTTTGAATGTATTAAACTTCTAACTATCCCACTTAAAGGAAAGTTTGACTGACATGAAGCATTTTATTTTTTAATATTTTGATATATATATATATTTTTTTAATAAGATAAGAAACATTGTATTTTATCTATGGGGATTTTACCAGCTGGGTTCTTAAATGCCAAGCATTGCACTTAGAGGGGAAATGCCTGCATGCACTTAATTTCTTTATTGTTCGTTGTGCTGATATGATAAAAGCAACTTTGTACACACTGGGATTCTTGTCCTGCTTGTTTGTGTCAGCTTTGTAAAAGCAAGAGGGGGGCACAGCGGGCTCTCCTAGTCTCTAAATGGCAGCATGAATTGCGGTCATTAGAGTTCTCATGACTTATGTACAGAATAAGGTATCAGTGTCAGCACAAACTGAGGGATCCTCTGGGACACAGATAATTACTCCTACTGGTACATATCCAGCTTTGCTTCTACATGAGTTTATGAGTTTCAAAGATGAGAGATCTTTTCACTTTGGGGTTTAGGAATGAAATATGGTAGAGTGTACTCTATTATCTTCCTGGAAAATAAATTTATTTCTAATCCAAGGATAAAATAAGCATAATACTAAAAGGAAAACAACAAGAAAAAACTAAACAAGAAACTTAGTAGATCTGACCTCTCTTAAAAGGAAACACATATCAAGTAACATATCTTTGTTGAGACTGATGTCTGTTTTTTTCGTAATACAAATATGCATATGGAACCAATAAGACTATGCATGTTTAAATGAGGCAACCGTGACTGTCATTTCACTTCTACTATTTCCTTTGCCAAAGCCCTCGAGAGAACTGAAAAACAAATTTAAAAAAATATCCCTCTGATATTTTCTAATTCAAAATTAATAAGCCTTTCAACCAAGAGTGGATCTAGCCCAGATATTAGCAGTGACAGTATTTGATGCCTGCAAAAGCAGTATCATATAAGTAATACTTTCCTTTAGTAGTTTCTCAGACTAAATATATTCAGGTCAAGGATTTTCTAAGTAAGACATATTTGTTAAGTATTCAATAATCCCCAGCAGATTCTGCTTCTGTAAACTTATCTGGTTAGCCCTTAGACCCATGTCACATAATTACAACTTGCTTTGGTGAATAGCTTCACAGGCTACTTATTCTTAAATATTCTAGCAAAGATCCCACTTGCGTGACTTGAGATTATGCCTTACAGGACAAAATCTTGATTAGGATGCTCCATTTTGAGAACTTAGAAAGAAAAGACTAAAGAAATAATTACTCTAGAACTCAGTGGTTCTCCTCCAGAAATATACTCGTAGACTCTGTGTTTTTCACTAAGGGATATCTTAGTATTTTAATGACTGCTCAACGTTAACAGAAGTTGAGAGCTGCCCACTCAGGATGTCTTGCAGCATGATCATCTAATAAACTGCTTTAAGCGACAGAGGGAAAGATCTGGACCAAGCAGATAAAGAATTGGAAGCAGTGCCTGTGCTTCCTGATGAAATGATTAAAACCATTTTAGTTAACACTAAAGCCCTTTCCCGGCACTTGGTCCACCTTGAGATATGCACTAAAAATGTGACTAAAATCCTTCATCGTGTTCATATTGTTCAGTATAAAATGGAATATCAATTAAAAGTAACCAAAAATATTCACCAAGTTTTCCAGAAAAAAAAAAAAAGAACAACAACATTACTTTATAAAATTCAAATCAGTCGAGAAGATTTATTCCCTACAAGGCTGTCAGCCTTCAAAAAACTCAGTAACATGCAGCATTTCTCTTCGCATGCAGGAAAATAATGCTTTCACACAATGTATTTGCAATTCAGCAGTCAAATGTAGCATGCAAAGAAATACAATCCCACAATCTCTAGACCTAAGCATCACATTAAATTTGAAATTCAGAAAGGGAATAAAATGTCAAAGTTGAGCTTAGAAAAACAAGCAGCAAAGAACTGATGGATGGAGAGAGCAGGATATGCAATAATTACTTAGTGAGGAGTCAACTAAAACAAGAAAATGAAGAAATATTATCACTACAAGAGATGTGCACAGATGGTTTCGCATTGAGGTAAACGTGCAGAACAATGTCTCCCATTGCACAGGTGTGGTTTTCAGTTATTCACTTTTCCTGTAATTAGGTTAACAGTAAACTGACAAGTGCATATTTATGAGGCAAAATACAAGTATATCACTCTGAAGCTGTTTACAGGTTTTCTATTTCTGCTCATTTAACCAGGTCTATTGTACATGTCAAAACACGCTGTGTGCAGATGACTACTGGAAGAAGTCTCAGGGCTCAGCAGGTGCTCCGTGTTTGTCTGAGAAAGGTATTCCCATGATGTCCACAGTCAGTGATCAGCTTCCTTATGTGATGGTTGCTACATGCTTGAGGACATCTCTCTAAACTACTTAATCACTTAATTTACTTCACCCCTTTTCTGAAGGGAGGAGTATTCACACACTGATTTCATAACCACGAAGGAAAAACAACATCCAATGTCACTGTTAACTACTGCTTTTATTAAACCACTTTCAAAATTTAAACTCAAATGCAATTTTATTTTATTTTTAACTAAAACTAATGTATTTCTGGCAGCTTATTTAACTGCTGGTAGTCTCCTGAAACCATCAGTGAGATCCCCCCAGCTCACGTTCAGAGAAAGTCCTAGCCCTGCAATGCTTAACATTTCAGTGCATGAGATAGTTGAGGATAAAGAAAATACATTATCTCTCTATTTTCACTGGGGAAATAAAAAGGCATTGAAAGATCAAGAGCTTTAAAATAAACCATTATATTAAAAATATCAACTTGCGTGAGAAAAAAATGGGAAAACACCACAGTGAAGGTTCATCACTGAATACGGGGTCATCATAAGTGACTTAAGTTACTTGTCTTTAGTGACTGTCTGAAATCCCACCATAGTTCGTAGCAAAGTTTCAGTGAGGGTCTATTAGTTGTGTTGCTATCTGGATACCAAGCAATTGTCTGTGTCTTTCTACACATAGCTTTGTAACCATACAAATATTACATGGATATTATTTCAATTTAATTATCACTAGAAGGAAAATATAAGTTTATGAATCAGCTTATCTCAGACTTGGGAGCTGCAGAATAAAGAAAGTCGAAAAGAAGCAATAAACGTCTCAGGTTTTCTCTAAGCAGGGTTTTCAGTCAGTAATATGCAGTTGTTAGGGCAGCCCTTTCAGATTCTCAAAAGATGCTCTGAAATACACTGCTGTTGTTATGGCAAAGGTCACCAGATGGCACTGTTAAACATTTTAAGATTTAACCGATAAAGATTTGATTTCTAACGATGAGCGAGGTTTGAGTCTTACAGGAAACGCTGCTGCATTGCTTTTGTGGTAGAGAATCTTTGAGGAAGCTCTGACAATTAACTCCGAAGTTTTCTGTCCATCATAATTTCTCTAATTGAAATCAATAATGGAGAAGGACTTCTCCCCTGGGATCTCTGCTTTAAATTCTCTGAGAAGCAATTGCCCATTTGGGCTGCTTCTGGCTTCCTTATTTCAAAGACCAACATACGTAGCAGAAAATATACTCATTACACAAACAGCATAGAGCTTTGGTTGTGTAAAAATATTTTCTCATTTAGAAGCAAGCCACGTTTTGCTGTCAGGCACCACTTGTCAACAAAGAAACAAGTATCTGCCTTGGACTGGAGAGGTAGGAAGGTTCTCCCTCATTTCTTAATAAAGATTTCTTTATCTTTTTCTCCATGCTTACAAGTCCTCATATTTTTCTGGTATTTTCAAGCAATCTCTTATAATAACATAATAGCACACTTTGACAGAAACTTCTTGATGATGCTTTATACTGATTGATATTTAGTGGCCAAGGGAAAAAAAACCTACTGATAATCTCTCAATTTTACTGCATTCTCATGGGAAATTCACTGTCAACAACGACGATTTCTTCTTTCCAAAGATTAGGGGCATTCCATCAGTTTGTTAACCTGAAGTATTTATTTTCAAGCACCAGGAAGCATATTGATCAGCACTCCTTCACAAGATGTATACACGTTTGTCTACTTTGATCTAATAGTGGTGAAAGGAGTGGGAATGTGTGCAAAACTGCACATAAAGTGATAAACAGCATAGTCATGTTTGACATGAATTTATCACCTGGCTGGATGCTGAAGAGATTTATTAAGACAAGTTCTCTAATTGACTTGAAACGATACATAATATCTCACTAGCTAGTCACTCAGGCAGGAAAATCTCTCAGGAATCTTAGACCATGCTTTTCTATTTAGTGAATTTTCTTGTCAGCTGATACCTTAGTATAAATAATACCACATTTTTAAAACTTTATCCTCGGGAGTATAAAACCATCTACTTTGTCAGCATGTATAAGCTGCTACAATAATATACGACAGTATAGTTCAGGTGAGTCAGCAAAACTGTATTTAAAATTAACTTAGTGATTAATTTCATTGGCTCCAATTGAAAAGTAAGTCAAGAAATATGCTACATTGACAGTACTATAATAATATACTGAGAACCTATAGTCACACCTTAGGTGGTCCGATTTCCTGTTCAGTTACTTAAACTGTTTTGGTTTTGTTCCTTATGTATACATTGGAAATAAAAATATTGTCTGACATGCTTTTGGCTGTCTTTTGAATCCACGGTCTGACTATAAAGTCAACCTGGTCAATGGCAATTAGAGTATTTAATTCAAGTATTTGAGTATTTCAAGGTATCTCTATTTCCTGCATTTCTGGGGAAAAAAAATGAGTCTTGAATCCATTCTAACATAATGCAGAACTCTCTCTGAAATCTCAGGAAGTAGTATCAGAATATTAGTGTGACCTTTTGCACTGTAGATTTCTCTAGAGTAGGCAGTTGGTAAATAAATAATACCTTCCATATTCCAGAACTTACTATCTCCTTTGCATGCAGATATGCTCTAAGATAAATGTATACATATATATATATATGAGGGCTGTCCATCTATATCCGTTTGCAAGAACAAGGACATAAGTTTGTAAGTTTGATTGCGTTTTACTTGCAATCTGTGGTTACGTTCAAAAGCCCATTCTGCCAAGTATAATCCAGCTAATCTCACTAAAATCAATTAATTACAGTGATTCAAAGTTACTGCGAATTTGGACTTAAATTCTCATAAAATGTATGAATCACTGAGATTATCCCAGAATTAATTTCTATCCCTTGGTGTCTTTCTGTGTATAGTTTCTTTTAATCAATGCATGAGTAAACTACAAAACTTAGGGAAAAGAAACAGAGAGGAGCTTGGGAAGACAACTTTATTTTATTGCATTAATTCAAAAGAGGTGCCTATATAATTTTCCTTTGCATCTTTAATCAGTAAATTACGTTAAAATAACTAAAATGCACAGAATTTTCACTGAGGAACACTTATCAGAAGTGTAACAACTGTTAAAGGTGTGGAATGAACTAAATTTAGTTTCCGTACCTGTTAAACAGCAGCTAGGGGAAAAAAAAAAGGAACTGAGATGCTAAAATAAAAGATTTCTATGCAGGAATTTTAAAATTTTTGCTCTGTCAGATTCTTAACTCCAGTGATATCCATTTATTACATACTAATGAGGATGAAAGCAGAATTTAAATGGAGATGTGTGCAAGCGTCAAAGTCTTAGTTCAACTACCAAAGTATATAAACTGTTTTTTAATTTCATCGCCTGCACGAAATACACATTTGCTGTCTCTCTTAAATGAATCTGCTGGCTCTCAACAGCTTCCAGTGTCACAAACTGATTATCACACAAGAAAAACTCCGGAACATGAAGCAAAGCTGAAAACAGAACTTGAAATATACCGAAAACAAAATGGTGCTGGAATGTATGGAACAAGGCATATCTACAATTAAAAAAAAAAAAAAAAAGGCAATTTCTCACATTAAGGATTGGATGTGGAACAACAGCAGAAAAAGTCTCGCAAGTGGTGGTGATCAACCAAGGCATCGTCACCCATGCTTTTATACACATGCATACGTAGGACCATCAGTAAAAATAACTTCTGCTTTTAAAATTCGGTGTTGGATTTGAAAATGTAACTCATTTCAAGTGGGCAATGACACTATTTCTTTCCGCTGAAGATATGGTAACTCTAGAACATGGGTGCTCACACTGGCCAGCGGATAACTCACTGACTGTGCTAAGAAGGCCTCGATGCTTATATGAGTATGTGCATTCATTTACCACAATGTGAACTAACACAAAATCTCTTCTCATTGTGTGCATGAACAGCAACAGAAGAAACACGCTCTTGCCAGGAAACTGTTTGATGTTTGCTTTAATACATCACCCTAGCTCAATCAACTCCGTTTTAATTAGACAGAAAAGCTGTTTGCAAACAGAACATTGGACAGGACCTCCAGGATAGAAAATATGAGAAGAAGTCTCATGTATGACCAGAGGTCTGCTTATAATCACTGGCAATTTTAGGAACTGGAGTAGAGAAGACAAAGTCAAAAGGCTTACAAATTGCCTTGAAGTGAATTGGGCAGTTTATAGGAAGAACTCTGTGGTTTTCACAACTATTTCAAGATTACGGAATAGGAAGAGAAACTGGTGGGAGCTAATGAGAACCTAATGGGAATGATCTAAGAAGAAGGAAGGACTCTGAAGATGATTAAATGAGGAGAGATTTATATTAATTATCCTTCAGTGGACTGCAGTCTGGAAGTACTGAGAACTCACCAGGAAAGAGGCAAGAAGACTTGAAGTGGATAATCTACATTTAAAAGAAAACAGGAGGAAATGGTCAACTTCACAGAAAAAAAAAATTGTATGTATATATATGTATGCATTTAGGAGTATTAAAGTTGGGAACAGTCCCTAGAAATTAGAACTCATGCAATTTCAGTGACAGTTTGAACATCCTGCAACATAAACAATTAGGGACTGCAAAACTCTCCTCTTTTTGGAATGAGAACCCAGCCTATACATTCCAGTACCGGAAAACTCCCCTCTTCAGGATGACAGGAATACTCCAATAAGTGTGCTTGATAGACTCCTTTATCCTCATTCCCATGGTTTTCTTTCAGCCTGAGCAGCAGATTGCACTCTGTACCATGTAGGAGGAAAATCAGTAGTGAAACACTATTCATTTTCCTTCTAGTTCCAACTTCATATAAACACTGTTAGGATTTGCAGCAGAAAAGAGCCTGCAGTTTGTCCTTAAAGAAAGTACATCTGATATGAGTAAGAGTTGGGGTGGACGTAAGAAAAATGAAGCATCATTAAAATGGATTCTAATTTAGTGCAGTATGGAATATTAGAGCAGCACACATTCCCTCTCTGCTTTCCTTTGTACCATAGGGGCCATTCACAAGGTTAATGCTCCAGTGAGGGATATTTGGGGACTGGCTGCTGACTTCATGGTGCCAGCGCAGACTGCACAATTCTGATGCTTATATGGGGCAAAAGGAAGCTTTGGTGCGAAGGACTGAACTGCCAATCCCTTTTTGATAGCAGACAGTAAGGAATATTGACGGAATCAGGATTTTGCTTTTTAACTCTTTTTCTTACGGCATGTAAGAATGTCCAGGCGAGAGAAATGACTCAAGCATCATAAATGACCTCACTGAATCATATAAAAAATCAGCAGGAACAGTAGAAGTAGCTAGTAAATACCTATGGATATTCAGCGCAATTAAGACTCCATGAAATATAGTTTTTTTTTCAGTACAACATATCTATGGCAGTAACACACTGATATTTACAACAATACACTTGATTATTTCTGAGAATGACATTAAAAAGTAAGGAACAAAACACAAGCAAATCTGACAGCAGATCAGATGGTGGCCACATTGGATGCTTTGGCCACTCTGGTACATTTGTTACCCAGCTCAGTAGCATGCAAGATCAAGAAAGGCTTCTTCCACCTTCAGAACAGGGTGGCAGAACTCCTGCAGGCCACAGTGTTCTTAGGGAAGCACGTGAATTGCAATCACAAATTACAAACCCATCTTCTGTACAATGTTATTATTCATCCAGAAATCAACACCAAGCCTTTAGAGATGGGACAGAGGAGGTGGAGAAAACAGAAGAAGGGATGGAAGCACTGACAGTGCAGCAATGAATAACAATTTTGTTTAAAAATTGTATGAAAACAGCTTATTATCATTTATTGTCTTCTTAACACGCACAGTTGGACTTCTCTCATATTTGTGTAGTTTTGCCAATATCAACTTAATTCCATTGAAACAGTGCATACCTTTGTTGTACTGCTTCCAATGCGTAATTTGTGTTGGCGAGCATAATCCTGTGCATTAGAGTGAGTCAGAAGACAAATGAAACCAACAAGATGAAAGTATTTTCTTTCCTATTTGATTTCAATGCAGAAGATGCAAACGTGCTTTGGGAAAAAGCATGAAGACCATGCAGAAGCTGATGTTGAGAAGCCCTTGAGAGAAAGGAGCAGTGATAAGCACAGGAGCAATGGATTGCCTTCCCCAAAACCGAAAGCGTGGACAAGAAACTAGGATTCCTGACTATTCCTTTAGAAGTACTTCATGCCACATCTCTTTAGTGTGGGAGGTTACGCTTTTATTCCTTTATTTTGCTTAAATGTTAATATAAGTACCTAACAGTTGTCCCCAAACTGAAGCACATTCATGTCTGGGATAGATGGCAAGGAATTTGTTACAGTGCTTCCAATTCTTCTAAAAATGATAACTCAGGATAAAACATAGCACCTAATGGAAGTCTATACAGATCACAGAATTATAGATCTCACAGAATGAATATTGTCAAAATATAGGCAATTTTTGGCACATCTTGAGCAAGAAGAGCAGATCTAAGCCCATTGCTTGGCTATTGCTGAGGCCTTTGGCATGGCCCTTACTCTCCTGTTCCTCCTTTATTCACCTACCCTCTGTACTCCATCTTCCTCTTCAGCTCATTGTGATTTAGAAACATGTATTTTGGTGCCTTTTTTACAACCAAGAGGACTAACGCAAGTTACTTATAGGCTCAAACTGGAATACATGAGATTCTGTTCATGTGAAATTGCCCTCCTTGCTGCACAAAGCACTCCGTAGGCAGCTTTTTGGAAATAAATTGCGTAAAATGGACTGAATCTGACTTAAGCTTTCATTATATGAATAGGTAAACGGTTCCCAGAAAAAGTACTTAAAGATCTGCATAGACTCATCAGCATTCATAACTTCTGCCATAACATGAAGAAGATAAAGCACAAACAAGCACTGAAAAGAAGATAAAAGAAGAGCTGTTAAAAGCAAACATTCCTCTTTCCCTGCGTTGTTAATTTTCTCCTTAACAGATCACATTCCCAATCCACCCTGAGCATGCAGCAGTCTCAGCGGTGGTGCATTTTGCAGATTTCGCAGCAGCAGCACACATAAAGCCCTACCTATATAGGACACAGCTGCTTGAAATTTCCAGGCAGCCGCCAGATTTGTTTTTGTTTGGGAGGATATCCCTTCAATTGATGCACAGATGGAGAAGGCAGTTAACTAGCAACAATAATAATCATCCTCCATGACAGGCTTAGAGCTGAATCCAAGCCTAAGGTGAGGAGCTGTGAGAGTTTTAAGGCATGGAGGCAGTTCTCTGATCTGCACTAGTACCTGATATAAGGAAGGCACAAACTTGCTGGTTTAGTAGGGCTAAACTGTCTGCATCAGCCTTTAAGACCAGACAGAGTTATTTATTAGAACTATTTATTAACATGTCTGGCGCGGAACAGGATACAAACTAAACAAGAGTGTTTCATGCTGCTATTAACTCTGGGGAACAGATGAATTCGGTAATCACCAAAATATGTTATCTTGGAGGTTATTGGAACAGGGAAGGATGGTCTCTCATCTCCTCATCACTCACAGGATGCCAATTTAAATGATACAAAACCCCCTGGAAGTAAAAGTTTTTGTTTGATGGTTTTTCTGCACAGACCCATTATCCCAAAGAAAATCTTATCACACAAATGCTAGACCCACTATCTTACTAATTATCATTATCATAATACCAGTTATGGGTAGAAGATTGATTAGTTTGGTCCAGATATAGAGGAACGTGATATACTGTATGAATGCTTAGGAAGTTTAATTTTCAAATGTTGATGAAGTCTTTTTGAGTACACTTTCCAGTACGTAGAGGGAAGTGTCCCTGCCTATAGCAGGGGGGTTGAAACTAGATGATCTTAAAGATCCCTTCCAACCCAAACCATTCTATGATTCTACTTCTGCCTCCATGCTGGTGTACAACATGAAGAATGTGTGACATTTTTATCAATGTACCACATTCAGTTCAAACTATGGGGAAGGTCAGAATTCTGTATGTATCAAATTCTTGTTTTCAAAATGTCACATCAAAATCACCTTCCCAAGGAAAAGACAAGGACGCAACCATGTTGCACTCCCCCCATGGATGAATACATTTTTAGCACTTGGAGTACTCTAAAATAAAAGTAATCTTGTACTTTTTATATATAGCACCAAATTAGAATCATAGAATTCTACAATAGCACCAAATTAGAACAGAAAAGGTGCTCCAGCTATATACAAGTTTAACAAAAGACAAGTTCGCTGTAATTACTGAAACAGTAATATATATGTGTCGTTGATTAGTTTCTTAACAAAAAACAAAATCAAGATATAATTCCAACAGTCCTCTCACTGCAGTTTATGAGGATTTATGACAGCCCATGGGACATTTTGGAGATGTCTCCTGGCCTGCCCAAGTGGCTCTCCAGGTTGGACTGTTGGACTATTCATGGTGCTTGGTCCTTTGCCAGCACTCACAGCTGCAACCACAGCAGAAAATCAGCTGAACTTTCGTCAGCTTAATTGAGATTTATGCTCGGTGCAGTTTGATTGAAAAATAAAAGTTTGGGTCGTTTTTTATTTTAACCAAATGGTTTCAGCAATTGTGTGAGCAAAGGACGAACAAGGTCAAAGGAAAATGAAATCATAATTCAGTGACAAAACGCTGAACACAACACATGAATGTACTGGCAAATCAGGCCCAGCAATGCAACGTTGGTCAAACAACAACAAAATGATTAATAGATTTTAGTATTCCTGTCAATGATTAAAATATGTAACTCGTGCACTTATCAACTTCATCATTTTCTCCCTGCGAGGAACAACAGCCATGAGGTAATTGATGCTTTCTGTAAGTCACCAATGAAGATTTAATGTGCTCAAGAAAAGCTATCATTGCCTTAAAACCATGCAAAATGATTGCAACCCTTTTTGGCATCTATCAATAAAAAATGGGTTTGTGGTGATTTTAAAAGATGAAAATCACTTTCCTTCACTCACTGACATCTCCTTTTTGAAGTTAACTTTATGACTAAAAAGAGAACAGCCACCTTTTGTCAATGTTGAAAGATGAATGGATTAAAAGGAGCACATATCACCATTGCAAATAGGATACAGATCTTCATCAATATAAATCCGCAAAACATTTGACAGTATAGACAGAAACATATTCTGAAATTTTCATTCTCTGAAGAGATTACGGGACCTTAAAAGGCAAACGGCCATTGATTCTTACTGCACAAACTGATAAAGGAAGGAGGAAAAGTAAACATTTAAATCATTCCTTTCAAAACCCTTCCTCAACTTGTGATTCTCCCTAAATGCTAAACACTGTTAGCAATTTTGTGCAATATGTATCACTTTTTCCTCTCAAACTTACCCTCTTACTTTGCAAACCAATCAAATCCCATAGAAATTGTCTGGGCTATTTTCTTCATTGGGACACAGCAGGCAACATTATTCTTATTAGTATATTTTTAATTACCAGAGCCTGTTGCACGTTCTCAGTATAGCAGCCAAATTGTTGATGTTTTATTCTATGGTATCCTACAGCGTCATTGATCCTGCCTCTGCATAATAACCAACTGGTTTTCCCTTACGTGCATAATCGTCTTTGAAGAGACTAGTAAAAAATAATTATTACTACATCAGTACCTGGGAGTTCAAGACACAGACCCAAGATCTCTTGTAAAGTCAGCGCTTTGTGCCTCAAAAATTCCAGTCTTTGTCACATCAGGAATGCAGGGAAACAGGAAGGAAAGCATGAATGACAGCAAATGCACAGCTCAGTACTATTGGCAGGTGCCTAATTTGCCACAGATACTACTTCATATATTCTAAAAGATTTTTGTGTCTTTCCAGAACATCACTATATCTCTTAATTTTCTTAAAGATTCCAAGTGCCCACAATTTTAACACTATTTTATTTCTAAAAAACATTTTTGACAACAAGCATGAATGAATATTATGAAATTCAGTTAATTTCAAAACAACCTTAAAAGCTTTATCCTGCAGTGTTTTGGATTATGTGTCTCTTTATCCCTGAAAACATCCATTTTCAGGTGACTCTCTGAGGAGCTCAAAGAAATGTTAGTGTTATATTCTAAACGGAAATTACACTGCAGCTGATGACACACATCTGTTAAAAATAACAGATATGGACTGAGATAAAAGCATCAGTAAGCTTCTCTACGAAGACTTAACTACTTAATCCAGAGCAGTCAAGATAAAATCACAGAGATGAGGCAATAGTGATCAAACACAGCAAATCTTCAAATCCTTAAAATATTTCATTTGTTGAAAGACCTTAATTTCCCATTGTTATTTTAAATCTTTATCACAATGAATGAAATCTATCTTTTTTCTAGTACTCAGGAGTCTAATCATACTGTTTTACCTTTCCATAAAGACTTCAGAATCAAGTTGCAAAGTCGAATTCTGGAAGATGAAAACATTTCCTAAACTGCTGTAGCTTTTCCATGCTTCCATTCTTCTGTCTCCCCAAAACGTCTGCCATATGAGCCAATACTAATGTCACCAAGAGTAAGTTTTCTAAGAACAACTCTCTTGGAATGCAGATAAATTATTCTGGAAGTACAAAACTCCACAACCATACTCTTTGTCAGAACCCCTAAATGCACAGCTGTGCCTTCATTAGGGAAGAAAGAAACATGTGAGAAGCACTTTCACAGCTGAAGTTGGAAGCAAAGGCCTGCAGATGTATCCCTTAACAAGAACTGTATTTCATTCATATTACTTTTTACTTTGAAAGATGATTGTAACTCATACTAACATGAGCCAACTGCAATTTCTACATTCACTTGCAGTTTACAGACAGAAAAGGGCTTCCTAGATCTCTTGCTGAACATTGCTGAACTGATGGAACTTTATTAAGACCAACAGATTGATTTTCCTTACGCAACTAATGTAGGGTAAATTCACTGAAAGCGCTACATCTCCTTTTATACATATGTTGGTGTGGATGTGGAAGTCTGTAGAGCTGGGGTCCAAACCAGCCCAACTTGCACATGTACTATGTATCATTTACATCCTCAAGTATGTATTTTATTTATTATATATATTCTTACTTATACAGCAAGGGCTCCTTTGAAGCGTAGCAATTCTTAGAGAAGCTGAGGCATTTCGCCCATATTTCCTTCTAGTTGTAGACCTTTGTTATCAGGAGGGAAACATTTCCTGCACTGGAAGAAAATTTTTTTATTAAATGTAATGAATGGACATTTTTAAGGTACGTAAATTACAAGACTGCAGATTTCAGGATTTTACAGAAAATATTTGCTTTTTCTTACATTCTGCAAATTTAACAGTTTCAGCGCTGGAATGATATATCTCTTTACATCAGTTTCAAAGCAGTGTCAAAAAACCTGACCTACACCGGTGGAGTTCAGAATAAGAGGTCTGTTTTCAAATAGTAGAAAGACTGATTTTCTGTTGGGATCACGTAAGGGCATTTTCTGCCTTTCATCTAGTTCTTCTTTGTAAACCTAGATAGGGTACATATATAGAAACCACTAACTGTAAGAGAGGAATCATCTGTGATCTCCATTTTACTTCATCTTAACAATAATCCACATAATGTCACTAAGAAGTATGATGATATTTAAAGCATTTTTCCATTAAGCTTAAGAGAGGGAAATTACTGCTCGAAGACGACTGTGTTTTATCCTTTCCTCTAACACTAGACGTTATGACCACCATGAGATTTTGTTTGGATATGTGTTTATTTCCCTTTTCTAAAAATCAAACCATCCAACTCCCACGTAAAGCAGAGCCATGTGTTCAGGATGATTCCTATGCAGTATATGACGTTAAGATTTAGCAGAAAGTACAAGGACAGGCTCCATGCTGTGTCCACTTAAATTCGTAATTATCTGACTATTATTTAACATAAAATGTTTGTATCAATTCATGGCAGAATAGTTACACTTCACAAAAGTATTTCTAATTACTATGTCCTTAAATGTAAGTACTCAGGATATCAGAACAGTTTTGTTTTTATGTAGCTGCATAACCATTTGCAGCACAGACCTTATTCCCATTCTGTTTTATTTTCCTGATGCTGCTGCATGCCATTACTTTGTGAATTTAAAGCTACATTCATGACTTTCCTGTAGAAATCAACTCTTGTACCTAAAAATTACCTCTACATAAATATTTCATGCTGCTCTTGTATCACATCGTTGTCTTTCAGTGACATAAAAAAGCTCAAATTTGCTAAAAGACAACTAAGTGTTTTGATAGTTTAGAATTGTGAGCTATTCTCCTTCTAATCTGCAACTCTACAGCACTTCCTACTGTAATGCCTTGATCCTGGATGGAACTGTTCCGCCATAAATATTTAAAAGAGAACATAAAATGTGACTGCATATTGTTTTAACTTTGGAAATCTAGTTGAGGAAATAAATCAAGATCTGAATGCTCATTAAATGATGATATGTTTGTTTTTAATAAATTATTAGAGTCAATAACAAAGCATGCGACTAAGAAGTGGTGATAAAAATGATGACACAACCAGTCAGGGGCACAAGCTGTTATCCTGCAAGTACATTATTTATCCAGTAGGTTTTTGGGATGGTTCCTGAAATCATCTTAAAATAATACTGAGGCAGCTTGCCATGGAGGCACCTCATCACCATGTTTAAAATTAATACTCCAAATGAGATTATTCTTTCAAATACAAGAGCTTTATTTTAAAAGCCAGGGAAAAACTGCAAGGAACAGCTTCAAATTAGGCAGAGTCTGAGAACAGGGGGTAGAGCAACCAACAGCTCCTGTCCTTTAGTAAAGGACACTTCCCCTCTTGTATATTCCCTCTGACACAAGTACCTAGGTCACAGCTCCAGGCACTCTAACCCAAAAAGATCCTTCAGGGGTCCATAGGGACTCCTGTCACCATTATATTTGCTCTGTAGGTGTACATAACTGATACAAAGAGCTGCCTTTCCTACGCACAGCTGGATTCCCTTCTGCTAAATTCTAAGAGATGCACATCATTAAAAAAGGGAGAAAAAGTCAGCTAAACTAGTAGCAGGTCCTTCATCCAATGCATAATTTTGATAGAAGCTATCAAATATGCAAGACCATTAGAAAATAAAAAGTACCATAGGCAGCAACAAATTGTGCTGAATTGCCTGCTGATAATCAAAAAGTGCATTTGTTTAAAAGGCTCTATGTAGTTCTTAATGAGCAAGGATTCTGACCTTCAGTAACATGGTGAGGAGATGTGTTTGGGGCTTAAATCACTATAAATGAGTCTTTCATTTTAAGACACAGACATTTTCTCTCTGGCTACTCTGGCTCTGGGAACGTGACATCAGCTCTCATGGAAGATCGCATGAGCTAGGAAACCAAGCTATATCCCAAAGGGTCAGAAAAATGTCACCGTGCATCTGATAAACCCATTTTTGTCATCAGAGTCTGCTCTGCTGCAAACTCCTCCTCTTTTACAATCTTATTGGCCTTCACTTCCTTCAGGAAAAATTGAAAGCTGACAACGGTCCATTGTTCCACTGACCCGTTCCATGTATAAGATAACTTATCTACCAAGCGTTATTTTTAATACTTTGCTCCATGTTAGTGGAACTTAAGAATGACTGGATCGAAAAGAAATTAATTTAGAAAGATGTTAAATGCAGTCTCAGGGAGCTTCATGTCATAGAATACCTTTCTGCAGCATGATATCCCGGAGTTAAAAAGTTCAGAGAGCAGCCAATACAATCATAACATCCTCACTCAACAGTTCAGATACACGCCAGAAAACATTAGTGTTCTGCACAGAGTGGGAAAAGGTCACATCCTCCGCTTCAAATACAGCCCACCCTTCTCTGGATCGAGCATTTTCCTAGTTTCCTGAAAAATAATCATTCTTTTGTATGTATAAATGCTTAACCACCAATTCAATACAAGCATTCCTAAAAGTTAAGCACAAGCTCTTTTTTTGGTTTGTATAGGCCCCATCCAGATGCCTATACTCAAGTGGATGCTGCCATCAACTGAAGTAGGCTTCAGATCAGATCCTGACTGAATTTTTTTCCTTGTTGCGCACTGTTTAATTTTTTTTTAACAAGTGCTTTCATTATCGAAGAAGAAGTTAAAGACCTTCAGAACCTTGGGAGCACATTACTCGCACAAAGAGCCATAGAAAAGACCTTTATTTTTTTTGCATCATGTGTTCAGTTAAAAAAGATGTTGATCGGAATCAGTCTCTTCTGCAGTATACCAGCAGTATAGATTATAAGTGATTCAAATGCAGCCAATTTCTATTACTTTTGTTAAGTGAGTACTACTGAAGCTTGTAGAAGTACCATTTAATATCATCTGTGAATTTTAAGAGCTTCAGTTCCAGGTGAATTCTGTCTCCCCCCAGATTTCAAGGGATGGAAGTTTGCAGTATGTAATACAGAAGTATGCAGTTTCCTCAGCTCAAAATCTGTAAGAACATGATGAGAAATCAGAAGTTTCAACCACAGGTCTGCTTTACTACTCCTCACGTATAGCAGTGCACCAAACCTTGTACTTACAGATCTCTGTATTTTCCTACTTTTCATTCCTTCTTAATTGTTTTCAGTGATTCTTCTTTTGCCATTTACTGCCTGTATTTTCCCATGATATCACTTCGCTTTTTAACATCTCCCTACATTTTTAACTTCTGTTTCATCTCACAATATGTTATCCTGTATTTTTCACATGTAACTCGAAATACAGACTTTAATGCTGTGAGTCAAAGATTAAGTCACTATTAAGTTATGCTTTCTTGACTCAGATTTTCGTGAACAAAAGAAAGGTTTTGTGACCAAAACCTTCCAGACAAGATATAATGAATTTTGGAACCCAGTACTTGCATGCTATATGCATGTTCTTGCTTCTCAATGGAAGACCAAGAGTTATTTCTTTAAGCATTAAAGCAAAATTTTTCACACCACTGAATATTATCAATCTCACTTAAGACTGCTGGTGTCATCTTGTTTATCATAGTCTAAGGAATGACGGCAACTTAATTTTTAAACTGTATTACAAGACTTGAAAATGACTTAGACTTTCTGATTATACAGTTTCCTGAACATAAAATTGCAAAATGCAAGAAGTGGGATGTGGTAAGAAATTGAAATCCTTGTCTAGAAGAAAAATGAATGAGTTCTTTTCTCTTTCTTTTTTTTTTTTTCCCACCTATAAATTGTATTGTGTAAAAAGGCAGAATAGCCTAAAGAAATCTTCCTGATGTATTACCTTCTTTACACTTTAAAGGCATGATTAAAAACCAGGCAAAGGAAGCCTACCTTCATCAAGTTTTCTGATTTTGTAAATAACTGACCTGAAAAGATTCAAGCCTAGCAATCCTGCCTTCCTTGATATAACAGACTACAGATTGCATATCAGGAAGCCTCTGTAAAAACCAGACAATGCTTTCTAGCTACTGAAAAGCAGGAAAGGAAGGGTAAGAACTGTTTGAATGAAACCTTCACTTGTTTCCATTTGTTTCTCTTTTATTCTCAAGGGAAGGAGGACAGGGGACCCTAGAGAAACATGTTCATAAGCTTGCACCATTTAGAGGCACTTGAACTCCTTTTTCCAGGAGTGCCCTAAATCCACTGCCCTGAGATGTCCTTTTCATTCAGTCATTCTCCAGAGGCACTGGAATACACAGTGCGACAGTCAGAATGTCAGCAGGGAAGGAGACCGGCCTTCCCCAGAGAGCTCCAAAGTGCTTCAACACTGAGCAGAGGCTGGAGATTGCTGTCTGATATGGTGCGTGGCCTCAAATTGATGCCTCCAAGTTCTCAGATATACATTGTATAGACATGGCCAGGAAAGTGGATGCCGCAGAGGGACATATGTGTATGCCAAGTGGGAGTACATTTACCCCAACATTCAGAAATAAACCATTTTGGTTAATAATATACAAATAATGGTTGAGACAGAACTAACTGAAAAACCAGACTGACTCTTCGCCATGGGAAAGAAATATAATGAACACAGCTGGAGCTCCAAGTATTTGTTACAATAAATGTTTTAACTGTTTATGTTAGAGAGGAATGCCATGAGGAGGAGCCGTATCCCCCATGCAGAACATCTTGTAGTTTGCTTGTTTGTTTATTCACCTTGGGAAGATAAGGAGCTGAGAAGTCAAATCCCCTCAGGCAGGGAGTGAAGGAACTTGAAACCAGGTCTCATAATTTAGCTTGGCTGAGGGCTCCTGGGGCAGAAAACTGACAATTACACTTCCGACAAATTACGCGATGCTAGCCCTGGAATTTGCTCTTTTCTTTCTTCCTTTCCGTTTTCCATTAGACACTATTCCTACAATTTAGGTCGGCTTCACGAATAAACTTAGGGAGAACGAAGCCATGTTTTTCATCAAATGTACCTTACACTTAATTTTCATTCTGACTTCAAACGTCAGGTTACTCACTTACTTTACAATTCCGTTGATATGAGCAATGAATACGCAAATAACATCACTAGAATAAGAATCCATGGAATTATAATAGTGATGACTTTATTGGTAGATGTGTGCTTCTGATACAGTTTTCCTCATCAGATATAATTTTATAATCAATGTAAGAAATATTAATTGAATTCTTACTCTGTGGGTATAAATTTAAAAGTTCCCATATACTCAAGAAGATACACACTGAAAAAGGAAAAAAAAAACAACAAAACTCAAGCAGAAACTGGATAAAGTATAAGTAAGATTTCAGTAAGTCTAAACTACAGCTTCCTTTCTCCTCAATAAGCAGATGAGAAACCTTTTGCCATCCTTCTCCCAATGCCTCGAGGTTACTACAGTTCTATAAGCACTTGGTGTCAGCCCCTAGTTCCTCCTCACTGGAAAGCTGTCTCCACATCTATGTTTTGAACATGAATTAAAGCTCTGTGATGTGAAATAATGGAAGCCAAGTAGCAGCTCTAAATCCTGCTCGTAGAGTGAGTTTATGAATTTCAGGGCTTTTTGCCCTAAAATTCCTAATATAAAGATTATGCCTAGAGTATTTACCTTCATAAAAGTACTTTGTAATTAATATTTATGTATAATTCTACACACACACACACACACAGATATACATACACGTTATATAACTCCTTAAAGAATGTTACTGGCTGGAACAGGAAAACTTATCAGGTAATAATACACACTAATAAAGTTAAGTAAAGTTCTTAAAACTGAAACTAAACACTGAAAATTGGATTCTTATTGTGAGAGTTTGAATGCCAGCTTTCTTTTTTCGATAGAGGGCATCCTCAAAACAAAAGAGGGCAACAACAAAGAGCATTTAACCTAAATCCCATGGAAGCAGAACAAAGCTTTCTCAGATCACTCCACCTCAAGCTCCTGCTGCACTGACTGGAGCTGTTTCCATCAAGATGGTGTAAGCCAACTCTCCACCATGCCAGCTAACTGGTTCGCTCAACTACCATGGTCTAGTTTAAAATATAAGACATTAACATCTGTTAATCTTTATGCATTTTACTTGGCAATAGAATCATAGCAAAACTAAAATACAGGAGTTATAATCTTTAATCCCATCACATAAGGAAGTCAAGAAAGAACTCCATGGTTCAAACGTTCAAGAGCATGTTTCCCACTGTAAAAATGGTTTCTGTAACCTTGAAGAAGGAGTATGTATTTAAAAACATTTTTGCTTATCAGGAAAACTAGTCAGCAGTTATATTGAGGGAGACCATAACTGACCAACCTTTGATTTTGCCAGTAAGTAACATTATCAGCTTTTTCTCTCAAGAAAATAAATAGTGCAACTTGAAACAGAAATACTGATTGGGAGCAGATAAAACATGCACTACACTTTCAATGTACAGAATCACAAAACGCTATACGGCCTGTGTCCTATGCTCTTTAATGATCTGGTATAGCATATTATTATTATCACATATGGTAAAACTTTTAAATTCTACGCATCATGTACTATACAGACGATAGTGACATCTTAACAATGGTGTTCATTTGTGTACTCCTGCTTGAGACATCTCTTTAGCAACAGCTCGTAAAAAGTGGGATGAAATCACATCACTCAAATTCCTTCCTCTGCTCTCTTCCCCTGCCAGCCACCTTTAATTTGCTTCGCTGCAATAGGATTTTGTGATAGAAAGTTATTAAATCACCAAGCCCATGACTTCTTCCTCTTGACAGCAGAACAGACTAAATGACCTTGGATAATTTCAATGAGCCACATCATACTGCATTAAGGTAAAAAGATGAGAAAGAGAATAGTGTACGAGGAACTGGGTAGTTGGATGGCAAAATGAGGAGGAGACAAAATAAACCCCAACAAAGCAAAGATAAGCTTTTGCCCAGACAAATGCAGTTATTTACTACCAGCTCTGATCTGAAGCAAGACTACCTTTGATCATCTTATTTTAGTGCTTACGTTTTTTTCTCTTTTCTGTCTTATAACCAGAAGTGAAAAGCTTGATACAAAATGCAGAGTGGTTGCAGAGGGAATAATTTTGAGTGTTACCTGATGGTTTCAGCAGCCCTGCCAGTACATCAGGAGCAGTGTGAGATTTCCTGGGGGTTCAAGGATTCGGTAACCTGATGTGACACTTTGTACATCGCAGTCTTAGAGGATGATGACTGATTTCAAGCTTGTCAGAATAAACCAAATGAGTTTACAGAGATTTCTTTTGCAGGTGTGCACAGGAAAAGTCTCATGAGAAAACGCTGGCAACGTTTACAATTCTGGGCTAATTTAGATTTTCTTTGTTCCTTCGAAACACTACTTCATGAGAA
Source organism: Aquila spilogaster (assembly GCA_024606505.1). Taxonomy (NCBI): domain Eukaryota; kingdom Metazoa; phylum Chordata; class Aves; order Accipitriformes; family Accipitridae; genus Aquila; species Aquila spilogaster. Next base: position 61,464,431 of record JANHGO010000071.1, read on the forward strand.
AGGAAAAGCAGGGGTAAAAATAAATAAATAAATGGTGGATTTGGATCTAAATGTATCTCCACAACATTATAACATTTAGTTTTGTAATTTCTCCTTCTTGAAAGGTCTGAAGATTCCATAAAATTCTGAAAGGTATGTTTTTGCCTCTGGTAAATGCTACTTAGAATTTCCCAGTGTTCCAGCTGTAGAAGTGAGTGAATACATGGTTCAATAGAAACAGCATTAATCTTCATCTTGTAACAATTGATTCAAAAAGCCTAACCTGAAAATTAATACCCTGATTATAAGCTGCTGCAAACGTAACAGTTATTTGGCTAAATCCTTTGTATGTGTGTTTTGCAGGGCTTTTTAATGCTAAATGATCCAGAGTTTATCTTTGTATATTTTACAGACTTGAGACTATACCTCAGATCCCAATTAACAAAGATCCAAATAATCCAAATAGGATTCTATCAGATCTCACTGAAGTTCAGTTATACTTCTAGCTTTAATTTAAAAAGTACATCAAGTGATCACTGTGATCTGTCCTACATTTTCTTATTTGTAATTAGCCTATAAAAACACGTTGGGTTACACCTAGTTAATGCATCAATTGCTTTTCCCAAATTATTTTCGTAAGACATTATTCCAAATGTAATGCAGATCATCCTATCTGCCCAGGCTTGCCCTGTCACCAGGGCCAGGTAAGGCAGGCAGGGAAACATGCAGGCAATTCCTTAACGGTGACTCTCAAAATAGCAAGGGCTTTAATGGATGCCGCAGTCCTGCTATTACTATTAATTTCAATAGGTGATTGAATACTCAGTATTACAGATCGAAAAAGACACAGTCGCACGTTTCGTGCAGCTCTGACTTGTGAGAGGAGCTGCTGTGATCCAGAGCCCAGATGAGTAATGTGTGCTCATTGTGGGCTCCCCAGGCATCCTTGGCACTTTGCATGTGTGGTGTACTGGCCAGACACTACTGAGAGCTGACCATTAGCAGCGATCGGAATGGAAGTGTCCTCAAAAACCTGCTCACCACTTGGCACTTCAGGGGTTAGTGCAAGAGCAAACCTCCAGATTGTCCCTCCAGTGTTTCTCTTTCCCTTCTCTCCCCAAAGCATTGCCTTGTCTGTCCGCAAACCAAAAAGCACAGAGCATAACCCACATCATAGCTTTGACAGAAGACTATTTAATGAGGTCCCCATGTACTTTGCTGTTAATGTGTCCATTGGAGAACTGCACACGTAGGCCGTTAAAGCTGTTATATTGTCTTGTCAACTACGAAGGATAAACTTGCTGTAGTATTCCCACAACAGTGCCCATCACCATGTAATGGACGCTGCAGCGTGATGCAAAACATACTTCACCTTTAATGTCAGAGCATCAGTGTGTAATTGCACTGGGCTCTTACCTGGGCCCCTGTTATTTCTGTCAGTTTTGTTCCTTGGTAATTGCTCCAAAAGTGTTCCATTTTATGATTGGCACAGCGCCAAAGATTTTCAGACCATTTGTGCTAGCACTTTTTTTCAGTAATCTTTTAGTATTTGCTGGCTGAAATGTCCATAATTTTTGCATAATAATTCCTTCACTATTAATAATAACATTTCTTAAGCTAGTTAAGTGACAAAGGGCATTTCTATGTTCTGTAGAAGTCCTTGTTTTCTACAGCTCTAAATCAGAGAAAAAACTAATTTTGGCATATCATCCTCAATTTTTTTGCCATTATATAAAAAGCACAGATTTATAGAACTGCACGGATCACCTCTGCAACCCTATTAAATCCCCTTTCTAAGATTCATAGGAATGTGACTGTAATTCTCCAGAAATTATCTTAAGGATATATCTAATCTTTTACCAACTCAAGGCCAAGTTACTCTGTCTTCCTATCCTTGATGGGTATTTGTCTAAGGCGTTCCTAAAGCCTTCAGAAAGGAACGAGGTATTTTCACCTTCAGAAAACCACAGAATCAGAGGCTGGAGTAATTTGAAGGCACGTGATCTCTGCGGTAGCCGACCACAGTTAGTCCCAGTCCCATATTGGCAATGCCCCACGCAAGCTCATGAGCGTGGTGTGCTGGGATGAAGCGTGGGAAGAAAACATGCTGAGCTCAAATAGTTCAGCTTGCGGTAATTTGGCGGCTCCCCTGTGGCACAAGAATTCTCAGCGTGTTGCTTGGCTGAGCTTTAAAAGTGGTTGAAAATGCAACAGAAATAGAGATCTGGCTCTCGGAAGAAACATGAAGAACTGTGCTAAAGTAAAAAGCTTCACTGACAAGAACAGCTTTGAACCAGTCCTCTGCCAGAAGTACACAAGCCTGGGTCTAGTTTTGGCATCAGCAAATTTTACCTGAGCCTTGTCAAGCCTCCAAACAGCCACTGCACTCATCTCCGTGATCTGGCAAGACTGCACCAAGTTGAGTCTAAGAACACTGATCAGCCCCAAACTACACTTCAAACAAGGGGCAAGTATATGCTTTGAGAACTTGTTTATGCTTCCAGCATCTCTAAAGAATTCTTCAATTAGTCAAAGAAAAGCTAGGAAACCAAAATGACCAGATACAGATGTTTTAGCGCTAGCACACGCTGTGAGTTTCAGTTTCAGTGAACTAAGGACCCCTTCTCCTCTGAAGGACATTGGAACACATAATGTGAAACAGCTATACATAATAAAACATTTTTTATTTCGTACTGCTACAACCCCTCCTGAATTTATGCATTACATTCGCCAGCAAAAAATGCATATGTGCCTGAAATAAAAGATGATGAGAAAGGAATGTCATTGTATTTACTACTATTTCCTTGAAATTTCACATACATTACCATTTCACACTGCAGATACAATCATATTTTTACTTCCCTGGGAAAGGTGCAGGCCTGGATATCTCTCAAAGATTGTAATATAATGAATGAACATAAGAATGTTAAATTTAGGGAAAGAAATTAAAGTAGTTCCAGTTACAGAACGCTTATGCTCCAATAGTTCTTAAGCATTATTAGAAGTCTTCACCCTTGTGGAACTGTGACCTGCACACTGCAATGTCTTTGCAATAGTCACACGTCCCATACCTTGAATCAGGAGTTTTTGGCCTGGTGTGTGGACCACTTCTTATTTACACTGAGTGACCAGTGTCCCTCGTAAAACATTTCAGCACAGGACTGTGACTCTTTGCAATTGGATGTTTAAAACTGCTGTTTCCCTCTTGACTGATCAAAAATATCACATGACTAATCTTAATTGAAGAGGAACATAACTTGAATGCCATTCTTGCTAGTAATACCAGGAAAAAGTAACTACTCAGCTAGATTTCTGGGACAACTTCACCAATTTTGTTCACACAGATGATCTAAACGTATCACTTATATATTCAGCACTTAGAAAATACAGCAACAGAATGACTCAACAGTTCTCCATTCGAAGGTAATAACATATTGCATTAAAATTTCTGATACACGGGAACATTTCATAATGACACATATTAGTGACAAATGTTAGAAAATTGATACAAAATATGAATGAGCTGTTAACCACCTGTGACATCAGGTGTTTCTTAATAAAAATATCTATAAACGAACTTCATCATACGCGTGTTCTGTGATCAAATGTTTACATTTTATATGTTTTACTAAATGCTATCGTAATTTATCAGAGTAGACGTTAATTTTACCAGTGGGAAGTTTTCATATTCATATATGGTAATAAAGAAAGGAGTGGGAATCAATCTGAACATCGCAAGGCTGGTTGGAGCACAAATTAAAAGGGCAGGAATGAAGACAAGTGACTTTATGTGGTACTCCATTCCAAAGTACTGACCACAAAATGCTACATATGGAACAAACAAACAAGAAACGCTTAATTTACACTAATATTGCATTTTAGTCTATTTTTTTCTGATTCCTTTATTCTCCTAATGTAAATAGCTACAGTATACTATACATATATATATATATAAGGTATTACTCAGCATGGGCAGTTTTTAATCCTTTGTCACAATCCAGAGTAATTTATAGAAATATATGAATCACTGAGATCATGAATACTCTTCTCCCCCCAAAAAGCCCACATCTGCAACATCAGTAGGGGTCAAGTATTGCTGTGGCTAGTTTGATTTCTTTTTGGAAACTGGGACCAGTGCTAAAATCAATATGCTGACACAAACGTTCATTTTCTGTAATGCTTGTTGAGCAAGCACTACAAAAGTAGAGCCTTCAAGAAAAGAAATGATTCCCATCACTGTGAATAAGAATTGTCATATATTGCATGACAACCTGTATCCTCACCCAGCTATATAAAAATTACTATTTGTAGTTTTGTGAAGTCAGCAGTATTAAACTGATTAATTCCAGATGGCACTTTTCATTCCTTATTTAATTTTTTTTGGCTTATTTTTGGTGTGGGCTTGGATTTTATTATGACAGTTCTGGAAACCTGTCCAAATGGACTTTTAAATTCTAATTTAACTTTCTGAACTATCACATACTTCTATCACCTTTTACTGAATATTGTTACACTAGATTCTAGTAGAAGTCCCAGAACCTGCTCCTCAATTTCTGTTTTTGAACATGAGTGAAGCTAATGTTTAGAGCGGAGTTAATGTTAGAGTAAAGCTAATTATTGCCTAGCAGTAAGTCTACTGATTGAAATTTGTTCAAGTTAAAGCATTTCTTGCTCAGCAAATCTACTCACCCCGACAATGCACTCCTTCGTCGTACCCATCAGAACAGTCATAAACACCATTGCAGAGCTGGGACAAGTGAATGCATTTGTTTGTACCAATGCAGGTCATATAATTCAGAGGGCATTTGAAATCTGTTTCTTCAGGACCTAAAAAATAGACACAGAAAACGTATTACAGAGACTTTTGTATCTACAACAATGCAAAAAAAAAAAAGTTCTACATTGCATGCTACTTCCATTTGGATGCTGAAAACAACGCTCCATGTATTAATCCACTTGGAAGCTTTTTAGTGCATCATCACTGCTGTAGTTTGCAAAATTAAAACCATCAAGTAAAGATTAGTGCAATTAAAAGCAAATCAGAGGGTCAGAGAGGATTACTTCCCAAAATACATATGATAAAATATTGGTTTTTTTCATATTGAGTTTCACAGATGCTAAAATAAACCTTTGCAAACATTACCAAGTGTCTTAGTTGTGTAATTGCCTTGTGAATCATTGTGTAGAGTTTCTATGCTCATAACAGGAAGAGCTTATTATTAATATTCGCTGCTTTGTTATACAGATAATCTTAGCCCTCTATGAAAATACGTATAAATCACAGAATCACAGGATTGCAGGGGTTGGAAGGGACCTCTGGAGATCATCTAGTCCAACTCTTCTGCTAAAGCTGCTTCCCTAGAGTTAAAGCGGGCTCCCTAGAGAATGCTCCATATTTATGGCTGCATTCGATCAGAGAAACTTCCTCTCCATCCCAGAAAGGTGCTTGGAACCATGCAGCACGGGATGGCAGTGAGAGAACAGGGATGCTGTGGTAGCTCCCCTGGGGACACCAGCTCCTTAACTCCAAACAGTTAAGTACAGGGATTTTTGAGGCTCTTCTGTTTATCTCTTTGCGATGGTTCTGATTAAAGGAAAACAAAAAAAAAAACAAAAAACAAAAAACAAAAAACAAAAACCATCCAACCATGTAATTTCTCATGATAAGGACTGTGAGACTTTTAACACACAACAGAGAACATTTAGAGGTCTGAAGGGTGTAGCTCATTTAAAGGATGACTCATAACTTATGTGCAGTATATGATTACCTACACAGAGACTGGAGGTGTGGAAATTGCCAGGAAGCAACTTGAACCTCCTTGACTGCTCGCATTGAAGCCTTGGGTCTGTGCTAAACTGACAGCTTGTACCAGTCCTCCAGGGAAATATAACCGAGGATGCACTGCGCTCAAGTGCAAGTTGCTTTCACCTTCTGCAAGGCGCTAGCTCCGAGACGAAGGGCAGAAGGAACAGAGAGAAACTGAGATCTGTTTCCTCCCTGGGAAAAGCTCAGTGCTGGCAGATCGTGCCTCTTGGAGCCAGCAAGACCAAGCAAAGCAGAACTCCAGAGGGGATTTAGAATTTTTAAACACATTTAGATAGTTCTTAGCATGGCCCACTAAATAAAAACACTAACTTAAAAAACTTATGGCAATGCAAGGACATGAAGTAATAATTTTCACTGCTTTCTCATCCATCAGAAGACTGCCCATCATTCAGAACAAGCACACGAAGAACCAGAGTTCAGAGGACAGACACCAATCTCATCCCTGCCACCCGTACTGCTGATTAACAGAGAAGTTGGGCACTGTTTCTGGGGATAAAAAAGTAATGTATACAGGGATGAATATATGGTGTCTTGGGTGCATTATTTTTATTGTAGCCATGCTCTACAGTTTTTCAGAATAACTGTATTGCTAAGATAAAGGGTTTAACTATCTTCTGAATGAAAATAAATAAAACAACTATTCCCACTCTGTTCTATGTTAATTAAGTGCTTAGAAAATGGACAGATATTCAAATACTTTACCAAGAACACATTTTTCCTATGTTTTCTGTCAAAATTCAGGAGGAAATTAACAGATAGTTGAGAGATGAGTAAAACTTGTCCTAAGTGTTAGGGCTTGAAGACAGGAGTAAGAAAACCCATTGAGAAGGGGAGAGAACAGGCAGCACAGAGTGGGGGCAATGCAGCTCTATCCCCTTCCAGCTGTGCCAGGGAATATGGGGTGGGGTTTTGTCTCTTGGTGTTGTTTATGCTTAGCTTTTTGGCATTTTCTTTCTTTCTATTCTCCCTTCCCTGGAGGTAGGACACTTCATCCCAAAAAGCATCCCATGCACACAAAGCTCACTGCTGTGTCTGACAACTTCCGCCAGTACCGGCTTCACTCTGCGGGGCTTTCGGAGAACCAAAATAAAGCAACAGAGAGTAGCCAGGAGCTCAGTGTCAGAGAGGTCATACAAAACTGAAACATTCCATTTGATTCCCTTTTCATTTTCATAAGGACTCCAAGGCACCTACAATTTAACAGAACCAAGCCAGTGGTCTGATTTGCCTGCTACAGCTTGTTTATTCATTGCTTTAGAGCCACTGTGCATAGAGCATGAGGCCAAAAAAATGACTTTTTCTTTAAAAAGTGAACATTCATAAAAAATTCCTTAGACCTGTGAACTATGGAAACGGTGGCAGATTGCTCGAGTGCTTTCAGCATTCCTGATCAAACAGAAAATCCAAGTCTCAGACCAAAAAAACATAAGCATATGTGCTTTTCTTCTAAAAATAATGAGTGAAAATAATGAATCCCTTAATTAACATTTAAAATCTCACCAGGAGAAATCTGAAAGGCTAAAGATTTTGGTATTTCATTTTGACTTGTTGTTTTTTCTTTTAAAATACAAAGATTCCTTCAAGACACAAATATACTGCCATTTAAAATATATTCTCTAACTCAGAATCAGTAGTAGGGGGCTTCCTAAATTACATTTCTTTCAGGAGGAATAGTCCAATAGGGAAACTGAAATACTGCTTGACATGTTTTGCTTTCAAGAGAGATTGAGTGCATCGCTTGTGAAAATAAAAAGGTTAAGATTAGAAATGATTGACTTATGGTGACTAAGGTGAATTCATATATACTCCGTGTTTCTTTACTAGACTGATGCTATGGAGAGGTACAATATCTTTTGCCCAACTGATCTACACAAGAAGATGGCTTCAGTCCAAAAGAAGCAGAAATGTCTGCAAAATGGCTCTGAAAGGTAACAGGCCTCAATTATCCAATGCCATTAATGAAGGAAGACAGCAGTGAAGGAGGACGTCCCAAGCCTCAGAGCTGCCCCAATTGCCCACAGTCTTCACTGAACAACAAAAAAACAGCACTTAGCTAAACAACGCTGCATGTTGCTCTGCTTTCAGTGCATCACATCCTGCGGAATGCTACCCTGCTTCTGCACTTTCTGAACCACCTAATGCAAATAAAGACGAGCAGCTTTTTATCTTGTTTACTCCTCTCCCCTTTTCCTTTAACAGACAGCCACTTCTGGCAGTTTTATCAAGTGAACTTTGAGAAAAGAAATTTTAAAGTGTTCTTCTTCAAAATAATCTCAGTGTATTTTACATCAGTGCAAGAATGCTAAGAATATAAAAGACGGATGGTGTCTTTTCTTCCCTTCAAAAGACACAATAATTCCTAGCCTTGCAGGCTGGTGAAAAAATAGTCAAAAGTAGTGGCTGTAATTATGGTAATACAGCATCCCAGTGCTTCAAACACTCATACCACATCGGTGCTTAGAGGGCGGGGAGGATGGAAGAAGCAGCGCAGATCTATAGATTCAGAATTAAGAAACAGAATATGTAGCTATAGTCAGCCCACGGTGGGTGCAGGTCAGGATCAGGCCCAGTGATGGTGCCAGGCTCTGACATAGCAGAAATGCAGGCACATGTCAATACTTTTTTCCCCAGGCTAGGCCCTGGGAGCAGTGAGGATGAAAGCAGGAGGACAATGATTTATTTCAGATCCAGATGCCTTTGGCTATTTGACCAGAGTGACCATTTCTGATTTGGTCACACCGTGCCAAGGCTCAGTCTTCTTTTCGAGCATGAGATGAAGAATGAAAAAAAACCTGCATTGTGGTTTTGCCCAATCTGTGCAGTATACAGTGAATCTAGCTAACAGCCTTTCAGCACAAGTGTCCTTCCTTCCACAGGGGCTAAGAAGAGTCCTTGGGCTGTCCTCCAGTAGCATGGCATGGAATCGATCCCACACAACCTCTGCTTTCCCACCAAAGACACACCATGAGATGGTATTAAAGCCCACTGCAAAAACTAACAGAGATATTTTATCATGCAATTTGATATGGAATCTGTCTTGAGGCGTATTTATAACCAACCCTCTACCTGTGTTGCTTCATGCTCATGCTATATTAAATTTTTAACTAGGCGATGCAACTGGGAATGTTCAAGCTGATTATTTCCACTGGGTTTTGTGATCGCAAGCAAGGTAAAAACGTTTTCTCATCAGCAAAAATTATGGATGAACATTTCATTGTGTATGTTTCTTTCTAGAAACATCCTCCAAATTTAATTTAAGGTACAACATTCAATGCTAACTCTACGGTTACAAAGTATGAATAAAAGATATTAGGCAAAGCCTGTAGAGATAGTCAGACAGAAGGAGGCATGCTATAGCGCTTAACACAAATTCAATGTCTATAAAAATTTACTGTAGTCAAACACAAACCCTCACTTCTTGCAGACTCATTTAGAGATGCTCATAAGTGACAACTGTTTTAAAAAGTGCAGCACAGCTGCTAGTTCTGAGTTCGGTGTTTTCACCTTTGTCTTTCTAAGGACGGTTTTAACAGTGTTGTTTTTTTTCTTGCAGCGTCTCAGGTAAGCAGTTAGGTAGCAGCAGCTTGCACTTTTAAATAACAGACGAGGCAGACAAAAGTGGCACATCCCTTTTATAACAATGCATTTAATTTACTGGAAATCCAGCAATTTTCTAGCAGCTCTAACCCTGAGCTATCCTCAGCCACAGAAACAATTATTCCAAATCATAAGATGTCTTTGAAATTTACATCTGTGTTGTACATCAGCTGCCTTCACAGTGAGCAACTACCTAAACAGAACCTATTCTGCTGGTTCAGTGCTGTGTGGGTGGGAATTCTGGAAAAAGAACTTTGTCCTGGAGCCCACCTCAAGCACCAATCCAGCAGTGGATAGAATCTGACCCCAAAAGATTATTTGTCAGGATGCGGAGTTGTTCACAGTGACTCTTCCTGCTCCGACTGCAGCACATATTCCTCTACTGAAATTTTAGCACAGCAGCTACTAAGATTTGCTCTGAATTATTGATGAATGAACTTGATTAATGACTGTAATTAAGCCAAAATGGCCCAATGTTTAAAAAAGAATAATCCATACAGCTGTTTGGATCTCTCTGCATAAATATGGGCTAAGATGAAAGTACTCCACCATAGCACAATACAGTGCATGGTTTGTCAAACACACTTGTAGGATTAAGAGTCCTGTTTCCCCCCCTTAACTCACCACTGTAGCATTGCTGCCACTCCATTTCTACTATGTACTTGAAGTGCAGTATAGGATTTTTGAGATGAAAGTATTGATTAAAAAACGTAATGCTTATTCTTTAACGTAGCTCTTGGCAACAAGAAACCACCTGCCACATGCAGCCAAACATGAAACTTCTGACAGGGTTTTACAAGTCATCTACACTGTGTTTTTGTTTTCTTTTTGTCCATTTCATTGTCAATAACCAGAGTTTTAAGAAGCGCTTATCTTTTATAGAACCTGAAATTACAACATTGCAAAATAATGAGATGTTTCTGGCCCTACCAGGACGAGATATACCTGTAAGATATTTAGGGTTTAGGGCCAAATTCTGGCCAAAAGATGTTGTTTTTGTGGAAAAAAACAGAGATTAATGTGAACATGAGACTATTCTCCATAATTTTCATAATTAATGTCTGAAAACTTCCAAGGGGTTGAATACTACAGATTTATTTCCTACCGTTGTTGGTTGATGTGTGAGTTCAAACTAAACACACATCATATTTCTAAACACACATCATATTCCATGGTACAATAACTACCTGAAGAACTCATTCTTACACAGATACTGTATCTATAGAGTAACTAAATCTACAATTTAAATACCAAGATTTTAAAATACCAGAATAATTTTATGGAAATTACTTAAAACTTTTATTCTTTGGTATACACATACGCAAAGGACTTCATATTATATAAGGGCTTATGTATCATAAGTTACCCCTTATTTATTCGTTGCTTCTCTTATTTATTCTTGTGCGTTATTCATCCACACCGTCTGACAGGAAGTTTGAAGTAACCCCCAACTAACTTTGGCATTCAGCTGTCTATAAGAGAATAATAATATACACTTACACTAAGGTATAGACAACTGGAAAGAAGAAGAAAGCAGGCTTAGTATTGTGCTACTGGAGGCAGAATAATAGCTGCAATCTCTGATCTCACAAACACAGCACATCCTCTCCAAAATAATGGTGAACCAAGAGAACAGAGACAGCAGAGGTGAGTAGGATTGTGAATGTGCAAATGAATGAGCATACATATTGCATGCCATGATAAGACATTGGAGTTGAGGTTGCTAAAGACTGTAGAAAACAGAGAGAGAGAAAGCAGAAGTTCAGAAATCAAAAGCTTGCTTTGAGTCACCTCTGAAATCAGCGCTCTGTATTGATTCACAGCCCCCACACGTCAAGCTTTGAGTGCCTCAGCTCTATCCCTAAAGGCAGGAGTACGGACACAGTCAGCCCACTGGTACCCACCTCCCTCCCTTTTCAAGAGCTTTGGCTCTTTGTGCTTTGTATAGGAAGAAACACAGCTATCCAAGCCGAAGTTTCCCAAATACAGTCAAGTATTTGCCTTGATCTTAGTCTGCATTTCACGTGTCAAGATTTAATGTAGTCATTCAAGAGCTCATGGTAAAAAAAGAAGAAAAAAAAAAAAGGAATTTGTTTCCAAGGGATGATTTACAATTTGTGTGCTATTGTAGACTAAATAGTTCAAAAGGTTATCCATCTGTAAAGCTTAACAAGACACATTTTTGCACATACAACTTCAATTTTTATAGTCCTGTGATGGGCTTTCAGTATCAGCAGTAGTATTATATACAAATGAATGCAGAGGTGCAAAATGCAGCATACTGATATTGGGTTTATACAACTCTACAGTTCCACGCCTTTTCGTTCTTATCTGTGTGCTTTTTGTAAGCACTAGGGAAAAGCAAACAGCAGACAGCCAAAACCTAATATTATACGCCAAGTTTAATTGTTTAAATGCTTCTTTTTGTTTAAAAACAAGAACATTGTTTGCATACTCTCATTACTATGACTCTGCCAGTAGCTGTATTTGAGATGTCTCTCCAGCAAACACTTTTCCTTTGGCTGTGTTTTTCCTGCTTGCTGCTTTCTCTATGTCAGACGCTTGCTCACCTTCACTACACAGAAGTAAATAATTAACAGAGCCACAGGACTCATACCTTTTATTGCAATGTAGCTGGAAGCCACTGGAGAGAAGTAAGAAAATGATGTTAAAGATTACATAAAGGCTGACAAAGAGCTAAAAGAGGTATAGAGAAAATCTTTATAAAATAGCTCAGCTTTGGATCATTATCCAAAAACCCCTCTGGGCGCATATGGGCTTGGACAGGGCTGAAGTCAGAATGCAGCTCTTCTGCTGATCACACCAAAGGGGCCATCACAATTGGGACTTTGACTTAAAAGCAGTTCTTGCCTAACAGGAAACTACTCACTAAAGCTGTAATCTGACTGATAATAGTAAAATCAGCTCATAATAACAAAACACATCTAGACTCCACAATGCAGCTGGGCATCTTGCATCCTAAAATCACCTCAGATAGAAATTTCACCTGCCAGAAGACTATGCTTGTGAATAAAGCCAAAACCCACCTAATGCAACAGTTCTACAAGACTGGGGATTTTTTCCTTTCACTGAACAGCTCTTAAATTATCAATTTCAGGGTTCAATCACATGAGAATATGCTTTCGTAATTATTTATTTTTTTTTTAAGCATAGTTAAGGACGGTCAGAAAGATTAATGATGGCAAAGGGAACACCAAAGCTTATCTTCCTGCCAGCTTACATTATCTTAAAAAAACTAATAAAAAAAAAACAAAACCTCAATGCAGTCAGAAGATACCAATAAAAATATCTGAGAAAATAGACTGGTGTTTCAGAGAAGAATGAAGAATCCACAAGAGGACATACATACCATGAACTCTTCTGGAAGATCAAGTCTTATCTTTTCTCTTGCAAGACTCAGCGTGCCAGCAGTGTTTGATTAAAGGCAACAATAACACAATTCTCACCATTACAATCTTCCATCACAACTGCCCAGCATAATATAGTTATGCCTCAATGAGTTTTAGTGTTTTTATATACTTGCTCAATGACCGCAGCTTCAACTTCTGCAGTAAAGCTTACCCAGACCGACAGCAAGAGAGAAAGAATTTATGTTCTTTGCTACAGTCCCTAAAAATTAAAAAGCTAAAGCACAGTTTTACTAAGCTTTTGTATGTGGGACGTATCAAAATGCATAGGAGGATTGTTGTATTTACCTATAGTTAAGCAAAACTGTTGTTAATGCATATTTCCTTACGATTTTTGGAGAACAGACTGTCAAATATTTGCCAGGGCAGGCTGTTGGAAGAAGTGAAAATAAGCTCTCAGTTTTCAAAAAGCAAAAATAATTAATATTCTTCATATTTGGAGAAACAGAAAAGCTTTTTAAATGGATTTTTGGGTGACTTACTGCAGCACACTGAAGCAATACTTTATGATCAATGAAGAAAGAAATGAGTATTTTCTTATGTAGATCGCCATACCACATTAGCTGTAAGGAATCTATTTTTAATCAGGATATTTTTACTTAATTAGTGTCACACATCTCAGGGTTGTCTTGTGTCAACTCTTGTAATGACTTGACATCTATGAGTAATACAGAATGGGTTGCTAATAGAGTCTCAGTTTGAGAAAAATGATAATGCGGTTGAACAAAGAAGTGTTAATTACTTACACAATTAAAGTACCTAATACCAGCAATATTGTAACACATCAACATTTATGTTATAGATATTTACATATTCAAAGTGCATAAATGTCACTAGATAAAGGCAGATAGATGGTTACGGAGCAATACAGGGTTGTAATACAATGGCTGGATGCATCATAGAATGATTCCTGAATCTCTGCATAATACTAGTTCTACCAGTCATCATAAAAACCTGTTTGACTACATTTACACACATCCATCTATATGCATTCCATTCTATCATGTTCCAGCTCAGCTCTTCATTAGACTGTGGAAATTCTATTAAAAGAAGGGAATAGTAAGAGTTATTTACTGTATCATAGCTGTAACAAGCTCTGGAAATGTGATGAAAATCCTTCTATACCACACATCTTTGAGCATTTATGCATGCACACACAAACTCAGAAATGTCTATGCACTGAGAAGAAATTTACCAAGTTCATATTTGCAGCAGTAGAACTGGAATTCGAACCTAGAAATAGTTCTCAAATCACAAATAACATGAAATATCCCAAGTCCACCCAGATTTATCATACAAAACATGAGTGTTTTGAAAATATGAAAGGATTGAAGTATACACTGATTTTAAACAGCAAAAACAAAGTCTATCCTTCTTGCAATACATTAAGGCTCTTTAGTAGATGATGTTAGCATCCACATGCATGTTTTATTCATGATTCTAGGGTGGAAATTTACCATTAAAATGCATAGCTGTGTTCTAAAACTACATGAAAATTTAGCTTAAAGGGCCAACATCTTCTAAGTATTTGAGCTTTTTTTTTGAAGAAAAAAAGTTATTAAATCTGTATTACTTATTCATTTTAAAAATTATCTTATATGTTTAATTCAGCTTTACTGCAGTAACTTGGAAACACATCTCATGCATCTTTTTAAGATGAGCTAGGTAGTATGCAATCAAAGTTATTCATTTTTATTTTGTACACAGATACACAAACGTAAATTACCGCTAATTAAAATAAACTGTGTGACTTGTTTCCTCTTACGCAGTCATGCACTGAAATGACAGGAGCCAATTTTAATTGTTCTGAGTAGAAAATTTAGCACCCTAAAATAATCAGATTTCTTGGGCTATACACGGTGTCAGGTAAGAATTACAGGGTCTCATATTGCCCAGATACTGAAGGTCCTATTTGATTCTATCATTGGATTATAACTATAAAATTACCTGGAATGTTTTATTCTCAGATGAGAAATTACATAAACCATAGTGCGTATCAAATTAACATGGTTGTGTCAGACTCTTCTGATTGCTGTTTCCTGTCTCTCACCACATACCTACAGCTCTGCTTCCCCAGAAACAACCATAGGTGAGCCAAAACTCATTAAGGCCAAAAATTAGGATAGTTGGTAAAATATATACACAGGATATATATCCTGTATTACTTATAGGAAACATGAAATTAGTAGTTTGGAGAGGCAAGTATCAGGCTTTGTGGTGTGATAAGTACTGCTCAGAGCTTTGTATGTTTACCAGTGAGAAGATAACCTTCCCTCCTCATTTCATACTCTTTGAAAGATTCCTTACACCCTAGTGTCTCTTATTTCCTTTCAAAGTAGAGAAGCCAATGTCATCCACAGATCTTTTGCTTTAAAATCATTCGGGACTTTTAGAAACATTTAACTTCGTGCCTATTCGTTATTGCTCCTCTTCACTACTGCACATCTTCAAAAGCTCTTAAGTCTCAATCCAGAGCAGATGAGTTAGGAAATAGTTGGACAGCTAAACCCAACGTTGTGATTAGAAAGGTCTGCCAGGCCCTGTGAGGGGCACCCATTTTCACTTCCAATGCCTAAATGCCTGAGATAGGTCAAACCAGAGGTGTATGCACAGCACATCAGGTAGGGATACCAGCTCAGCTCCCACGGACTTAAGTTCATTTCCCTTTATTAACTCCAGCAGCGATAAATCTGGGCTTACAGAGATGCAACTATATTAAAGCTGGTTCTTATAGGCCTAAGGCAAAGAGGAAGCTGAATATAATTTCTTATTTCCTAGCCAAGAAATGAATTGCAAGTTAAGAAGGATGTGAGCCACTAACAGACTGACGAATTTTCATTGTATTCCTCTGTTTTATAATAGAGGTAGGGACATTAATACAGTTGTCTACTTGAGAGCTGTCCATTTTGCTGTACAAACTCACACAGCGGAGCTGTTTGTATGTGCATAATAGTTAAGAAATACAAAGTCTGCAGGGATCCAAGCCTCTGCCAAACTACCCATTTTTGCCTTGTTAGTCTTGTGTAAAGATGAAAAACCATCCGATCCTCTCTCTACTGAACTCTTCATTTTTCCCTGACTAAAAACTGAGCCCAAACCCAACAGTGTTTATTTTACTGTCAGTGAGTGTCCGCTTCTTGTGACAAGTTTTTGATGCCTTCCTAAACCTAACATCAGTTAACAAGATGATTATTTATCTCTGTTTTCCTGTTTCAGAAATGATGTCTCATTTTTGTGCTACTGAAGTTTGTTTCAGTTTTAAAAGGAGGTAGAATATCTCTTCCTTCTGCTCTTTGACCTATACGTCTCAATTATAAAGATTATAAGTAAACAGTAGAGTTGGAGGGAAGTAACTTTCATTCTTGTTTATTATCACAGAAGGTTTCTGCTTTCCCCATGATAATGATCATTAAAAATAAGAGAAGCCCACACCATGAAGAATGGAGCCAGTTTATGGAACTCTCTACTACAACAAACACTTGAAAAGTGATGTTTTTCCCTTTTTCTCTACTATTGTCCTTCGGATGCTTTTATGGGGGGAAAAATATATCGGTGTGCTGTTGGGGGACCTTTTTCCCATCTTTTATTGTCTTTGCCTCCTGGATTGGGGGCAGGGGGGTGTTGTTTGAAAAAAAAAACATTCTGAAATGTTTCTTTACACTTGACAAATTTTCCGCCATTGACATTCTTTTCTATGACAGTCACTGGTTTTACCTTGTGCATTTATTGTACACCTTAAAAGAAGGGCACTGAAGCTTAGAGTGTAAAAATATTGGACCCATTTTTCCTTGCAAGTACACTGCCTAACTTTCAGATCTGTTCTTTGGAATCTTAATTCCTCCAACTTTGCTCGCATTGGGCATGCTTCCAGGTAATTCTCCTTTATCAGGGGAACAAGTAAACCTCCTGGCCTTTGTACCAGCATCCAAATAAATTTCAAGGACTTTATTTTATGTTTAAACAGAAGTGCCTTTCCCATTTACTTTCTGAAAACTACAATTGAGAGGCTTCTTACTCCAGGCAGTGGTTCGTATGTGTCTTGCAACATGAATTTTAGTTTAAGAAGTTGTTTCCCTTTACACTGCCTTCTGAGTAGTTACAGAATCCATCCCCAAGTACTGATATTAAAGGTAAACAAACAAACAGATCTGTAACAGCACAAACTCGTATCAGCATAGTCAAAATAAAATTGAAAGTATAGAGCAAGATCTCAGATAATAGACTGGGAAACAGAAGCAAGCAGCAAATGGGAAAAAAAGATCTATAGGTATTCTAAGAACATTGTGATTTTCTTCTACAGTGTTTGCTGAAAGATTTTGATTAATGATTACAAAAATTTCTTCTTAATTTAAACGAGTTGAAAATATAAGGTCTTTCGTATCTCTCTATAAGATTTAGTAAATGCACTTATTTGTCTACAAATTGATTTGTAGAACCCTGTAAAAATTCCAAAACCTTTTAAGTGCTCACGTTGCACCCCTGGCATATATTTTGGTGTGCAGACACAAGCACCCTTCAACTGAAATATTTTCAATCCAAGGACTAAGTAAACTCTAGTTCCCAATTAAGCCCTTGAAGGAATCGCCACGCTTTCTGAATAAAGATATCCATAGATTCATGTGCCTAAAGACAAAACCCTGAGCTTCCAAAATTCTTTTGTTCCCAATGAATTATTCAAAATATACATTTTACACCCACAAAATCGATGTGTCAGACTATTGACGTTCTGGACATCCGCTGCCAGGATTTTAACTGGTTTAACAAGTGGATCTCAAGACAAGCACAGCATTTGGCTCATCATTCAGCTTCTTTTCCAGGGGCGTTCCATTATTTGATGACTAACTGCTGTGCTGAACATCCTCTTTCCTGTTACACAGTTTGACTTTTACACTGGTTTGGGGAAGCGTGAGCCAGCTCTGCTGTAAGAGCAGCCGTGCCATAGAGGTAATGGAATTCATGCTTGGCCTATTGTGCAGAACTGTCAGTCTCACTCCTGCACGGCTATTTCATAGAGAGGCTTTTAGTTCACAGTAAATCTCTTCCCTTTCTGAACAAGAACCGCAAATTATACAATTAGTGTCCTTTTATAACTGAAGAAAGAAATCTAAATGTTAACTACAACCGTTTTTTCTTCTTCGTGTACATTCACTATAGCATCTCAGGCTTCTTGGGCCACTTATTATTTTTTTCTTCACACTTCCCATTTCATCTCACTTCTAAAACTATTTACTACCAGTACTTCATTTTTCTAAACAGTTCTGCATTTCTGTTCCCACCAGAATCCGTAAGTCCCTGTGCCATAGCAATTCCAGTGACAGAGCACATTTCACCATTTTTCTCTCCAAATGGATATTTCCCAACAGATCTCAGTAAATACAAAGAAGACTGTAATGAAATGAAGGAAGACTTTTGCATTACCCCTTTCTTCAGTTATGGAGGCTGACACCTTTTTCAATTTCCCCTTTTTTAACACAAATTATCCTATGTTTTCCGTTAGTAATCTTCATTAGCTGTTTTGCTACAGTTCACTTTTTCCTTTCGACATGAAATTGGACTTGTAAGGAGAAAATTCTTTTTCTGTTTTGTAAAAATGACCCAAAACATTGCAAGCAAGCTCACATTTCTCAGCTGGGGCAGAAGGCACGTGGACTTAAGGTTTCCACAGCCTTGAATACTCTGACCATTGGATTATCAGCTCTCCCTCGCACCATAACTTTCTTAACAGCATTTAATTAAAACTGCTCTCATCCATGCACTGTGTCTATTTCAACAAGCACCATCTCCCGCTCCCCAGCAAAACTAACAGATTCCAGCACAACTCTTTGTCTTGCACAATCCGTGCTTTTTAGATTATGTCCTAAACGTCAGCACTGTCCATGTTTGTAGCTCTTGGGTCACATCAGTAAAGATCAGTAAATACAATAATTTTGTTCTCCTTTGTTTTTAAGAGGCAAGCTGAGAGCATTTTAGCCTTTCATACACCACCTGGTTTGTGCTGGACACATGCCATAGTCATATAAACACCTACAGAAATGAACTTATTTGGTATTGCTATACTGTATCCTTTGACACCCTCCATCTTTAAATTACTTGTCTTTCCTGGTTTATAACCCTATTTACCCTCATTTAGAGGAAATCATCCTCTTTTACTAGACTTCTTTCACAATTTACTTTAAATATAGCATGTATGTGAACTGAAGAAAACAAATAATCAATCTCCTGAAAGGCCTGGAGCCTTCTGCTACCTCCCATCCTTTCTCTTATGAACAAAGGGTAGCGTAATCAGGTAGGTAACTTTTAGATCACGAACAAGTGATGCAGCAAGAGTTATTTCAGCCTTGACAGGCAACTCCACCCTCCCTGTCATGAACATGTTACAATGCCGTGAAATGAAAAGCAGTTTTCAATGGGGAGAAATTGATTTTATGCCTGCACTGAACTTGGCAAAACTGACTCATAAAGATAGGGGTAGTTTTTTCCCCAGGTTTTGAAACATCTTAAAATGAATTTTTATTATTTTTTTCCAGCCATCTCCCTCCAGGTTATATGGAAGGGTAGTTCTCACTGTCAAAGACCGTTTTAAAGTCAGAGGCAGAGTCCTACATGCAGACTCACAGAGCTGGCAACCAAATGTTTTAATTCTTTCTGTGTTCTAAGTGTTTCTGCTTAGAAAACTGTAAGTAATGAAAATCACTCTTCCCTCCTACACACTATCTTGCAGACATGATGTCTACAGGTCTTTTTCCTTTTACAGGAGCTTAAGAGGACCAAAACGTAGCGGCATGGTGGTGCTGAGAAACCAGCACAGTCTCCACCATCCCTTTGGTATGGCGATGTTTGATCATTTTCACCATGTTTTCCAACACAACAGTGCACCGCATGCTAGAGAAATGGATTCATGTGTCTCCTATTCAGCCAAGCATGTCATCCTTCAAATTTTCATCTTCTTTTTTTTTTTCCAAGTGGCAATGCTGTAACCACTAGATGAACATTTCCAAAGCTAGACTGCTTGTTTGAAGGCTGTCTTGTCACAAGCAGCTACGTTAATTAAAGTAGAAAATCCAAATGCTTTTATACTTATTGATGCTTTGAAGGAATTGAAGATTTGACAAGCTGCTTTTCCAGCTGTTATCTCACTTTATCACCTAGCTCTCACTGTGCCTTCCCACAAGTGTTTTTTTCCTTTGACCTAAAGTGATATACAACTTATCTATGTTCAGCAACTGAGAAGACTGCTTGAGTGACTTGCCATCTGTTTACATGCAGCTGGAGATCTCTCCGTAACCCTTGATCTGAGGACAGTTGTTGACATACACAGAGATGCAAATGATTGTCAGATCCGACCGTAATCGGTCTTTTAAGAGCTTCAGTGAGCTGTTGAACAGAGATATGACCTCAAGAGAAAAAGCCCCTCAGTGCGCAGCAGTTCACTGACATTTATTCTTTAGGCCAGCAAAACAATCTGAGACTTTTACCCTGTTTGGTGCTTTAAAAAACAAAACAAAACAAAACAAACCTAAAAGAATATGAGAGGAAGAAACTCTCTGCACTCTCTGCAATCTGAAACCTGTGCCCTCGCTGGGAAACAAAGACAAAGTAAACTAAAACACTCAAATGAATTATAGAGATAAGCTGCATTTCATTATGCTTCTTCTCAGTAAATGAAAGTTCTCTGTATCCATAACAATTAATTTTATTCTGATTATCTTAACTTTATCAAAAACTATCCTAATTATCACCAAAAGAAATCCAATTTTTTATCAAAAGCCCATTCCGTCCCTTACGAAATAAGTAAACTGAATTTTAGACCTTGAAAATTAGAAGATATAAGTGAACAGAAGGGTGTCTCACTACTCATAAGGGCATAGAATGGATCTTTCCATTCTGATAGGCAGGTGGATAAGTAAGTGTGCAGAATGGCAAGCAGTGACAAATGATACATAGAAAAATGGTATATATTTTTCTCCTTTTTTTTTCTGAATTTCTGTTCCTATATTATCTGCAGTCTGTTCAGAAGGACAGACATTATGAAAGGAATGGAAAGCAGAGAGTGAATAGAGAAGTACATCCATCATTGATTTCTCTCTTATGCATTAGATGAGAAAAAAAGGCAGACAAAAAGCACGTGAAAACACCATTTACAGTGATAGAGAGAGGCTTCAAAAAGATGAAGGCAAATGTTAGTAAAAAGATACAAAATCATGTATGTGAAGTCATTTTAAGAGGATGAAGAACAGAAAACCCAGGAAGGATGAAGAACAGTAATTACATTTATAGAAGAAAAAAGCTTTGAGAGCACTAGGTTGGATAGTATTTTAGTGGACAGGTCTTCAGGAATAACAGCTGCTTTTATGTTGCTGGCCCTTTAATGAGGCTTTTAGTCAGGAAACCTCTTCTGAAAACTGTTACTAAGCCACAGAAGCCAAGGCCATGGTGCATAGAGGCACCTGATCTGGGCATTTAGCAGTAAGAAATGTCTTTCATTTGAGCACGCAGACAATGCAATCAAATGACAAAAGTCACTGAACAAGAAAAACTATTCCAGAAATAATAATAATTAAAAAAAAAAAAAAAACACCAAAAAAAGCCATTCTGATAGCAAGCAGAACATATGGCAACAAAAACATAACTGAAACAAACTGCACAGGTATCCAATACAAGTCTGATTCAAGTATATGGGGTTTCACAAACTAGATTATCACATGCTCATCAATAATACTATTTCAGAGATGTAATTATTTCAGTAGAATTAAGAAAGCATGAAACTTTACCTGCAGTTCTTAGTATCGCTACTGAGCACATGAAGTGCAATTAGGCATTACACTGATTGTTTACACCGAATAAACACTTTCACATACGAGCTCAGGCATAGTTTGGGGAGACAGACTGGATGGCCACCAAAAGGTAAAGTCCAGGTTGGGAATCTTGCACACTATACCTGTGCAAAAGGCCAATTCATGATTTTATTTACTCAGAACTATTTTAAAATGGTTTAAAATAATCCATTCCCATTTTGGAAGCACATACATAATTACCACATAAATCATTCACACACATATGCATGGAGGACAGATGAGAACCCAACCCTGGCAGAAGCACAGCTCATTTGCTAGTAATTATATAGTATTAAGTGCAACTAACAGTGCTCCTTCAAAATCTTTATATAAAGATTATAGTCTGTAGTGACCTCCTCCATGAAACAAGAACAATTAATATGGTTTGAAAACATTATGATCCTTACAGTCACCATTTGCTTCAAATAATAATTAAAAAAACTTTATAGGAATGCATATTTCCCTGGAAACACGTACAGCTAACCAATCCAGGAAATAATAAGAGAAGAAAGTGGAAGTTTTATTTAAAATAAGGATAGTTCAGATCAAGATTTGAAAATAATTTTCACTTTAGTCCCTGAATTCCTGGAAGAGAAGTCATTACTGATACGTCCTTCTCATTTATGTGAGATATACATTTAGCTCCATTTAACATAACTACTGAGGCTTTGATTTGAAAAGTGCCAAACCAGGGTCTCACAGGTTTGCTAATGGAAAGACAAGATGTAAATTATTAAATTAAAGTAACTTATACAGGATAAGGGGGAAAAAAATGCATGGAAGACCATGCATAGTTGACTACATACTAAGTGCACGCACAATACATTTCTAAGCAGTTTGTTTATCAGACCAATAAGTGAGATTTTTTTTTTCCTTTTTGGAGCCTTTAATAATCTCTCATTTATGTTTTTTATTCCAGACTTTCATGTACAATACTAAGAGGCCAATATAGCTAACACCTACATAATTAGGCAGGGATTGTATTGCTATATTAGGTAATAGGTTATTTTCTTCTTTATTTATAGCTACATAAATCAAGAGTAAGTTCACAGAGGAAGTTCCCAGTCACAGTGCTATGGAATATATGCAAGCAAAGGTGATCTATGCCAATCAGAATTTAGGTTCATTGTGGCTGCTTTTGAAGGAGGAAGAATTAATTGATGCTGGGGTGGACTACCAACTGTGAACAATGTAGCCAAGAGATGAAAAACCTTTTACCTCATGAGATTTATCATATATAGTCCTAATTCAAAACCAGATTAAGCATTTATGCCATAACACTTGCCAGCCTAAGTTTCTTGTGAGGTTTTTGACTATTTGTATGTCTTGTGGTGATACACAATTGGCTTCTGAATTCCAGTGATAATCCTTGCAATCACAGAATCATGAAGGCTGGAAAAGATCCCAAGATCCCCAATCCCAACTCCAACCCACTCCCACCACATCCATCAACCACATCCCTCAGTGCCACATCTCCATGGATCTTGAACACCTCCAGGGATGGTGACCCCACCACCTCCCTGGGCAGCCTGTGCCAGAACCTCACCACTCTTTCTCAGATGAAAGTTTTCCAATTATCCAGCCTGAAACTCCCTCTGGAGCTACTTAAGGCCATTACCTCTCATCCTATCACTAGTTACCTGGGAGAAGAGGTCTCTCTGCTCCCTCCTTCCTTGCTTTCATCTCTATTCAATCAAGCTATGTATGAACATCAATTCACAGAGGTACCTGTCACTTCCATTGTACATAAAAATCTGTCTTTGTGAAGGTTTTGAAGGAGAAAATAAAAGACCTCATTAAGTTAAACAAAGCCAAAAACAAATGCATGGATTTTATTGCAACTTGGACTGGCAAACACTATTCAGTGTATTTGCAGAAGATTGCGCTGATGGGTGAGTTGGCTGTCAGACTTCTCTGTGCTCTTTTATTGTTCTTTCCTTCGTACCAGGGTTAAACAGCCAGATGTTAACCTTGACTTCGATACTGAAGAAAGATTATGTGTTACTATTCAGATTAACAAGAGGAGATGAAAGGAAAAAAAATGTCCATCTTCCCTGCTTCCTTTTCTTCCTCCCAGATTTTGTAAAACCGATTACATATAATCACAAAATATCATTAACTTCAGGAACCAAGATAATGCACACTGTATTAATATGCTCTCTCCATATTTAAACAAAGCTAAGTGAGAAGGATACAAATTTTCTAGAACAGAAAGAAATAGTCTTTGAAAATTGCTAATAATCAATTAGATTTGTACAGATGGCCAGAAGATCTCCTTCATTGACCCAAATGCACACCCCTGAGCTGAACTAAAACATCACTCAGCCTGGTACTAAGTCAGAAATATTTTTGTCTGGCCAAAAACTAATACAGGGGAAAAAAAGAATGCAAAATTGAATTCAGGTCCTAACCATTTGGCAAGATGAATTAGCTCGAGTGAGAGCTAACACCAGCATAGGAACATTTAGGGAAGAATACTATCAGCACCACGTTGGATAAGCTAAATGTGGTACAAGACGTGTTCACCTAATGTGCCATGCTGATCTGCACAAAGCCACTGGCAGGACAGTTTGCAGTCAAAACAAATGCTACAGAGCATTTTAGAGACATGCAAGAAGTACACCTGAGAGAACCATGGCTAGGATTCAGCTGCATGGCCTTTGGTGAACGCTCCCAAAAGGAGATATTAATGAATCATAAGGAAATCAAATACAAAACTGATTTTTTCACTTCATAAAGTGTTGAGCTCAATTTTTTAATACGACTAAGTAAAAATAGCACGGTGAGATTTCTTTCACAGTATTCTAAAGTGATTTTAAGTCTGCACTTTCCAATACATTTACATTTATTTCCACCTTTAGCTTAAACAAAGTTCATACTGCTGAAATCTAAACAACCTCTCTGCAGATTACCCAGGAGGTAAGAGAGAACTGAAATCTACATCCACCTACACAATGACATGAGATGCATCAAAATATTATTTCTCGCTTATTTTTCTTAACCCGAATTACCTACGCTCAGATAGGAAGCTTTTTACTGACATTGGTAGATGTCAAAAAAATTAACTAAAACAAGAGCCTGGGAGACAGTTTCAAAACACGATGTCTTCTGTCCCACACTCAGATTACTTCAGAAAATGGTGCAAATGTGCCGTTGTTTTAGTCTGATATATGGTGTGCTTTCACCTACTTTTTCCATTCTTTTCCCTAAAATACATCAGCTTCAGTCTTTAGCTCCTGCTGCTTTTGCTTATACTGTTTGCTTCCTATTTATTTATATATGTATATACAATTAACATATAATATATATAATATATATATTATTACATATTCTTATGATTTGGTCATCTACTCTTACAGCAGGTATTTTTCCCACCTCCTTTTATTAGTAATCTGTTTTCTTCTTTCAGCAGACATTGTCCACATAAGTTCTGGTTGCTTCTAAATTTTTTTCTATCAGCTTTTTTGAGCCACACCATTGCAGTATCTTACCTACCCAGAAAAAACAACATAAAGGAAAGTATTTAATGTATGAGATAATACTGCTCAATTACAAGGTCCTTTTAAAAATGTTCCATCTGCAAGAATATCCTTTTCTTTCTTTCTTTCTTTGGAATTGAAAAAGTAGTGAGTTGATGACATGTTCTATAGTTGATATAAATTGCTTCACTAATTGTTACACAGCTGCAGGAGAATATGCCATATGTGGCTTCTATTTGACACATTTTATTAAATAATATTTTGAAGTAGCTTGACTATAGAGCTAGAAGGAAAATTCCTTACAGAACAGGGCAGGCCCTTTTGTGCAGTTCTTGATTTCAACAGTCAATCTTTAACTACAAAATCAATTGCTAAAAAAAAACCTCATAAATTTGTCATGTCTGCATTCACCTCTCATTTTACCATTTTTTTTTTAATGTAAGTATCAATTTGAATAGCGTTTGGTTTCCATTAATGTTTGCAGAAAGAAAAAAAAATGCCTCTTTTCAATGTTTATGAAAGAAAAAATTGTTTGATGAGTTTAAGGCGCTCTTCACCTTCCCCCCATTTTAAAAAAGTCAGCATTTCACAGGAATTAAACATCTATTCGCAGTTCGTTATTACTGCACACTAAGAGCTTTAATTGGTCAAATAATTATTTTCTAAGAAAATTTCAGCCAATTATCTTGAATTACGCTGTTGGTGGAAAGGGAGGATTATTCGTCAAGAGGATGCAGCTGCAGAATGTATTTCAACAGAACATCAAATAATCCGATAATGCCTGGATAGGCTGAAGAACTTTTTTTTTTTTAACAGCATTTTTTGCTGAAGAGTTATGGAAGAATTCCTACGTCTTTTATCCAACCTCCCAAATATCTTTTAATCTTACGATAAATAATAAAGGAAAGACTGCCCAGCTGGGGAATCTGACCCTTCTCACAATGAAGTATGAGAAGTTCCAGCAGGAGTGTTATAGCTCTATGAAAGGCAGCTGCAAATCATGGTACAAAAGGGAAGGGAAAACATCCTTTTGATGCGTGTGTCCCACAGTGTTAACCAGCATTAACTGTACTGGAGCTCTAGTAACTGTGTACACAAGATAACAAAGAAGCTCTCAGCCGTCAGTTACAACCCTAATTTAATTTCTTTGGAATAGGATCTCTCTATACCTGAGACTATGACCTTATCAGCTTTGTTTCCTTCTCCCATTGATTTATATCTAGAAAATACAACTTATTTCAGTAATAAGCTTCTGAACAATATAGGCCCAATATTCATCTTCTGAACTCATAAAGCTTTCTATTACAATCACATCTGAATATTACTAATTTCCTAAGATGTGCCTCACTCAGTGAACATGTCTCACTTCAGGAGACACACAGAAAAGTTCAGTTTTTAAAGAAAAGTTCTCAGCTTTGAAAATATTAAGATCTTGCCAAAGAATAATAGGGGAAAATCAATCGGAACAGTATATAATAACTTAGAAAGCCAATTTGCCACTCATTTGCTCTACTATGAGCTTTTGTGGGGAAGTTCTCCTAAATGACAACAATTTGACTGGCAAATTGTAGAGCTGCAAAAGCTCATCTTTGGCATCTCCATTAAAAGGCTTTCAGCTCTTCCTTAGCTTGCTGAACGTAGTTCTGTTTTGTTTACTTGTTTGGATGTAATTGCATGCAATTTGTAATTGTGCCTTCCCCTATAATTACGTTGCCACTTTTTTGTAGTGAAAACATGATGCAGCAACCACCAAAGCATGGCAGGGTCAAGACATATGTGGTAAAAACTGATAGATTTTCACTACTACGTATGTTTTTAATGCATACATATGTCCTGTAAAGGCATGTAGCCCTGCTAGTTTCTGTTGTGCATACAGTTCAAAGCTGCACTGTGTTTTCAAAAGCAATCTGAATATGAATTATAATGTTCAACTGATCGATAAAACCGTGCAATAAATACTTTGCTAAACTATAATCCTCTCCTTGTTTTTTTTTAGTGTTTTTCAGCTATGTAGACTCACAACGCTATAATTAATAGGGATATTTTACATAGTTCTAGTTCACAGTATGGTGGTCAGTGATCCCTGGGAGTTATATAGTGCATTTAATATGCTGAATTTCATTTCTAAAAATTGGTCCAAAAGAAAGAAGTCTTTTAGTCATCAAATGAATAATTTGATAATCCCTTCAGGTATTAATGGAAGAATCATAGAATCATGGAACAGTTTGGGTTGGAAGGGACCCCAAGAATCATCAAGTTCCAAAAATCCTGCCACAGGAAGGGCCACTAACCTCCAGAGCCGGTACTAGACCAGGTTGCTCAGGGCCCCATCCAACCTGACCTTGAACACCTCCAGGGATGGAGCATCCACAGCCTGTCTGGGCAGCCTGTTCAACACCTCACCATTCTCTTTGTGAAGAACTTTCCCCTGACATCCAATCTAAATCTTCCCTTCTTGACCTTAAAACCATTCCCCCTTGTCCTATCACTATCTATCCAAGTAAAAAGTTGATTCCTCTCCTTTTTATAAACCCCTTTTAAACACTGGAAGGCTGCAATGAGGTCTCCTTGCAGCCTTCTCTTCTCCAGGCTGAACAAGCCTAGCTCCCTCTCCCTGTCTTTGTAGGGGAGGTGCTCCAGACCTCTGATCATCTTCATGGCCCTCCTCTGGACCCTCTCCAACAGCTCCACATAAGAACACATTGCTTATGCAGGAATGGGGATAAAGCATACAGCAAAACTGTAGAGTAACATTAACTGATGTCAAAGCAATTCACTGAAATGAAAATCTAATCCAGAATTTAAGAAGTCCAAGTCTACATCTTGAACAGAGTAAGAATATTTCAACATTACTTTTCTCCTCGTGTTCTATATTTGTCACTCAAATTTTGATCCAAAGGCATGAATTTACTGTTAGAAATATGGAAAGATACAATGCACTTGTTCACTATAATATTTTTGTGATATTGACATAATAGCAAAAATATTTGGATTTTCTTAGCAGAGTAAGTGCAAAACAGCTGAAGCAACTGGCCATGGTGAAAATATTTTAGTAACTTATCTAAGTGGATGGAATTCCAATTACAGCTTTATTAACATCATGTAAAAAGAATGTGCATAAACCCTAATAACTAGCAATGACCTCTGTGCACCCTGTCCTAAACGTTCTCCTTTAGCATAAGAACAACCACATACGAAGAATGTCTAAGTTAGAAAACATGAATTAGGAAGCTAGTGAGAAGTGTTACAGTTCTGCATACAAATCATTTATCATGGGTACATGGTGACAGTTAAATTATAGTTTAATTCTCAAGTTGAAGTCATTAATTCTCCGTATATGTGTGTGTGTGTGGATGGACGTGTGTGAAAATTACACCCTACTTCCCAAGCATAAAGCACAGTGGGATGAGCTATCACAGTGTACTTCAAAACAGAATAGAATATTCATACATTTTTTTCCTGCTCATTTGACAATCAGTAGCTTCCTGACCTTTTGCAATTTCTCTACATAACTGGATTATCACTAGTCCACCCGATGCCTGTGTAAGTCCTATTAACCTCATTTTACAGATAGAATAGTAATAGTGAAATGCTGACAGATACAATTCTGGTCCTTCATTTCTAATATGTCCTTGCTGTTTTCAAGACATAGCCATTCTTCAGTACTCTTCCATCTTTGTCTTTTAAAAGTTAATTTTCACTGCATTTTCAGTACTGCAACAATTGTAATATACAAAAGCAAAAGACTGGCTGGAAAATTGCAAATGCAGGGCCCGTAGCACTGCAGTGGTGAAGGCACCTATGGGACAGCACAAAACCCCCTAACTGCATGTTGGCATTGATGCCAGCATGACTGGCAGAATTCTGCTATCTCCATAGAGGCCTTTTCTTTGCAGTATGTGCAGAGCAGAAACTCTCATTCCTCCCTCCTTAGCATGCATTATCTTAAAGATTTTTAACTCACATTCATTTTTATTCTTCTTTCTCTTCTTCCTCTTAAAAGTGAATAGCTATTCAGCTACATTCTAAAAATTGACATTATAACAAAAAGAAGTCATAAGTGAAACTACTATTCTGTATATCCACAGTTTCTAGCTCATTTACAAGCAGATAAACTGGCAAACCTATGAGCAAAAGAAAGCCTTGAAGCTTTGAAGAATTGAACCTGTCAACCATATGGTGACTTGGAGACCAGCGTATACCAACTACTATTCTTCTTGGAGAAGAACTGTATCTACTGCTGCAGATATTTCCATATTAAAAACACCTATTAAAAAAATAAGAAGTTTGCAGCAGCATTAGGTCATGCTTTAACCCATGGGAGTTGCCTCTATGGATGCATACAGCAACGGCTGTGAGCATGACGATGGGATTCAGGGCTGCAAGTACTGCATATATTTTTCACATAAACTCTAATTTTTTCAGAGAGCTTATTATGTCAAAATAACTGCGTGACTATCATTTATATCCTTCTGAAAAATATATTACTTTATATATCAAGAAAACTAATTAGATCCAAGAATATCGTTTTCTCGTTCTTTCTAAATTGTACACAACATTTTTATTGGCACAGTGAATTGTCCCTGGTTGAAAGTGATGATTCCTTCAGAGCTGAGCACTTAAATCTTTATTTAACACTAGAGCAAGCCCTGAAGAAACAATATTCCCATGAGGCAAGGTCGTATATATCTGAAAATATTGCCTCTTGTGAAGAAAAATTTCAATTACACTTCATAAGGCTTAAAATATGATGACCTCGTTAACTAATTTTTCCACCTAGTTTATACCTGTGGAATATATAAGAAATTCACCATTAATGCAGCTGGCTATAACCAACACCAGCTATTTTTTAAGTTGAGAAATCAAATGTTACATGGTAAATCTTTGTACAAATTGACTTTCTACACTCACAAATGTCACTAGTTTCAACCATGCCACAGTGATGACAAGTTACCATGGAAACTAATGTATAAATTATATTTTGCAATAGTTGAAGTGTGCATTTACATCAGCATTACTGTATTTATTAGAGCTATGCAGAAAACAAACCGCCGTGTATAAAGGCATCTGCTGTCTCACAATTGACTTCTGGCCCCTGTGGAACTGTGGAAGAATACATCTTTCTGTCAACAAAATCCTTGACAGTTTATCTAACATAACTGTTATCTAGGCTTTGTATCTCCATCAGGCACCAAGCAAAATGTAGAAAACAAGCTGTGAACTCGGCCATATTTCACAGGGATACAATGGCAAAGGAGACATAAAGAAAGAAGAGACAATCACTTTGGATGCTCTGAATGGTGGCAATAGTAAACACTCCTGAAGTTGATGTAGATATGAATGCGTCTTCCTGACCTTCTGCATCTTCTCAGAATGCAGCAGTGTAGCTAATCATTTTCCCTCACATGTTAACACACTGATAAGCAAATGAAAAAATGCTTGCGTCTTAGTCCCAAAAGATCAAACCCTTTGTTCTGCAGAGCATGTCAGAGTAGCTGTAAAAAGATCTGCAAAAAGGATGGAATTAATTGCTTTGTGAGTCCAATGCACTGTTAATAGAAATTTCTTTTGAATAAATAATGTGGAAATAGGACTATTAAATAGTTCATGATTTTCTAATTTACCTTAATTTGAACTCATTTTAAATTGCTGGGGCAGTGTTCTGCTTCTTAGCAAAGGAGTGAAAAAAACCTAGAGATGTGTGGAGGTGGGGACCACAGCAATGAAAATCCTGGGTTCCAGCAGTAAATACACCCTGACACAACCGTGTTCGTGTCCAGGCCATGTTCCTTCATTTTTTCCTGGGAGGGATATGCTTGAGATCAAGTATTCTTGAAGATGTGAGCACGGAGCTCCCATAGCTCAGGGGTGTGAAATCCTCAGCCTGACGGAATCCCAGATCCCCATCATAAGACTGAGCAGGAACGGTTCACTTCTCACCTTTGTCTGGGAGAAAATGGTAAAAGGAAACATCCTGCAGCCTTAACTCTTTAAGTGGGACTTCAGTTCTTCAATTTCCATTGTTTCGTGCATTGTCACATCCCATCTCCAAGTAACAAAGGTCTTTCGTGCCTGACCCTTCTCCTCTCCACTTCTCTTAACCAAGAACTGACACAATGTCTGCTTCCCACACAGCGTTACTCCAAGTCCCACATTAAATTTATTGAAGTCAGCAGAACAGCAATTTGAGAGCAAAGTCAATACTACCCTGTTTATAGTATGTATTACTCTTACTTTTTAGCAAATTATTTCTTTGCAGCGATTAGGAGAGGGCCTAAAACTCAGGATTATTTGTTCCAGTATGCTCACTTTTGTCTTTCTGGCTCACAGCACGAGCTTGGGACAAAATACTGCTTTTGCAAACTCTTGCTTAAAATAAATTACACACTTATAATTGTAATCTGCCAAAGCGTAACTAATTATATGTATATAACATTTGAACTCCCTTGTCTGGAAGGTGCTATATAAGTGTTATTTAACCTTGACTTCATTATCACTGCTAAGTCTTTGAATCAGAAGAACAGAATAATCTCACTCGCATTAAGTCATCATCTAAATATTAATCATTCAGGAGGTTAGAAGCATTATTAATACCAAATCCCATTTTTTTGGTTTTATGGTAGAACTTACAGGGGGGAAAAAAAATGAGGAAAAAAAAAGAGAGAGAGAAAAAAATACATCTTTTCAAGAACAGTATAGGCTATTAAGTTCCCCCACTTCACATCTGTCCAGGAGCAACTGGAGAAAGCAAATTGCCTTTGAGGCAGTAAGTAGTGCCATTCCAGACAGTTTTGTGTCATGAAAGCTTCTGTTTGAGAACAGATTTCAGTGTCAAAGAATCATCATTTGACACTAATCTGTAATCTCTGGCTGCTGGGAACTTATCTGAGAAAGACAAAATGTATCAAGATGTCTTTTTAAGCTTAAACTGAATAAGCTTTCTGGCAAAAATAAAAGGAAAGATCAACATAATATTGCTCTACTGGTGAAAATGAATTTTCAAAATCAGCTTCTATGGAGAAACGGAAAATATTCTTTAAAGAAAAATCTATCAGGACTTTCCTATTCCCAGTGTCTTGGGGTCTGCAAAGAGTGTCACATTTGAACTGTTAAATAATGAATTTTCTTAATTTCCTTTTTTTTTTTTTTTCATCCACAGAAGTTGATTATGGAAACTTAATTAAGAGATGGATTTAGATTTTCTAAATGAGTTAAAATTCTGTTTCATTATATTGCTAAATTTAATAAGGCTAAATTTATATAGA
>JANHGO010000071.1:61496939-61533310 GCA_024606505.1 Aquila spilogaster
ATTAAGCTGATGGTTGGACTTGATGATCTTAAAGGTTTTTTCCAATCTAAATGATTCTATGGTTCTATGATATATAATTTATTCAATCAAAACCTCACAATTTAAAAAAAAAAAACCAAAACAAAACAAAAAAACAAATAGTTGAAATTCACTTCTGAAGGATGGTTTCCAATTTTGTGTTTTACTGTAGACAAAATAGTTCAAAAGGTTATCTATCTGTAAAACTTAACTAGCCTCACAGTGGCACACAAAACTCCAACTTCTATACTCCTGTGACAGGCTTTTAGCATTGGTGCTAGTATTACATACAAATGAACTCACAGGTGCAAAACACAGCATATGGATATTGGATTTATGATGCTCTATGGTTGCTTGCCTTTTCCTCTTTGTGTGTTTTTGTAAGTACTAGAGAAAAGCAAACAGCAGATAGTCTAAATCTAATATTATACAGTAACTTTAATTGTTTAAATACTTCTTTTTGTTTAAAAACATGAACACTGTTTGCATACTGCCATTATAATGAATCTGTCAGGAGGTCTATTTAAGATGGCTCTCCAGCAAACACTTCCCCTTTGGCTATGTTTTTCCTGATCACTGCTTTCTGTGTGTCAGACACTTGCTCATCTTCTCTACACAGATGTAAATAATTAACGGAGCCACAGGACTCATCTTTTCTACTGTAATGTAGCTGATAGCCACTGGAGAGAAGTAGAAAAACTATGTTGAAGGTTGCACAAAGGCTGACGAAGAGGAAAAAAGAGGTAATGGAAATCTTTCTAAAACAGCTCAGCTTTTGGATCATTATCCAAAAATCCCTCTGGGCACACATGGGCTGGGACAGGGCTGGAGTCAGAATACAGCTTTTCAGGTGATCAGGCTGAGAGCAGCCATCAGAATTGGGACCTGAACTAAAAGTGGGTTTTGCCTCACATAAATCTACCTACTTCTCCTGGTTTTGGCTGGAATAAAGTTAATTTTCTTCTTAGTAGCTGGTATAGTACTGTGTTTTGGATTTAGGATGAGAATAATGTTGATAACTGAAGGTTCAGTTGTTGCTAAGCAATGTTTATACTAAGTGAAGGACTTTTCACAGCTTTTCATACTGCCCTGCCATTGGAGGCTGGGAGTACACAAGAAACTGGGAGGGGAGAAAAAAATGGGAAGGACACAGCAAGGACAACTGACCCAAACAAGTCAAAGGGGTATTCCATACCATGTTCCATCACGCCCAGTATATAAACTGGGGGGAGTTGGCCGGGGGGGCACCGTGGCTCGGGATTGGCTGGGCATCGGTCAGCAGGTGGTGAGTAACTGTATTGTGCGTCACTTGTTCTGTATATTCTATCATTATTATTCTCTTCGCCCCCGCCCCTTCCTTTTCTGTCCTATTAAACTGTCTTAATCTCAACCCACGAGTTTTCTAGTTTTCTCACTTTTACCCTTCCAATTGTCGACACCATCCCACTGGCGGGGGAGTGAGCAAGCAGCTGCGTGGTGCTTAGTTGCTGGATGGGGTTAAACCACAACACTACTAAAGCTGTAAAAGCCATGGAGGCAATCGTACTGATAATAGTAAAATCAGCTCATAACAGCAGAATCCACCCAGATTCCTAAATGCAGTTGGACATTTTGCATCCACAAATTACCTCAAATAGAAAATTCGGCAGGCCAAAGGGAGAAAATACCACCTCCTCAGCCAAAACCCATCTACTATAACAGTTCTACAAGACTGGAGTAATTTTTCACTAAACAGCTCTAAATTGGATTGAATAGCATGACAATGTCTTTTTTTTATTATTATTTTTTTAAAACAAGGTTAAGAGTGGTCAGAGAAATCAATGGCCACAAAGGAAACACCAAGCCTTACTTGCCCACCAACTTTTCTGCAGCCTCTCCAGTTATAGAAAAAAAGCAAAGAACACACGAGGGCAGAGGCAAAGAGAAGGGGAGAGGAAACGAGACTGGAGTCGCCTGGAGTGTTCCAATATTCTTTCCAAAGAGTTCATACACTGTGTCAGAAGATTAATGTAATAAATTAATTAATAAATACATAGTGCTTAAAGACTGCCACACTGTATCGGAATGAAAATTAGTTTAGGGGAGAGGGTAATGCAGATACATAACTGTACTTTATAGAGGAACTGACAAGGACCTAAAGTCCAAAAGAGAAATATGTCTTAATCTGATTTTTTTTTTCTTTGCACTTGTGTTTCTTCAGATGTCAGTGAAAATGTCTCTATTGATATTGCCAGCAGGGCTCCATCATTATGCAATAAGGGAACAGAGTGTACTTTGCATATCACACATTTCTAAGACATTTCCATCCCTATAGAACAGATTATAAAATTCTGGCCTTTACTAAACTTAAGGTAAATATCTTAATTTTTGCCTAATGCTTACATCAAAACCTTCTATTCTCTCTACTGCTTCATTAGATGCTGGCAAACTCATGTTTTCTGTACACATTACCTGACTTTCATTGTCCCAGACTTAACAACTATCTTCATTTTATGGACTCTATAAATACATGCATACATATGTATATATAGTGCTTTTAAAAAAGCATATACAACCTACTAGTGTGTTATTACAGTAACTCACCCCTTCCCATTCACCACTCTATAATACCCAGGAGCTGTGAATATAAATGGGTCTTGCACAGTTTTTAAACCTCTGTTTTTTCTTAAATAGTCCTAAATTTCACCCTTAAAATTTTCATTTGGATTTGTCATAAATGGAAAAATGTAACCTTACAAACTTCCATGGTATGCAAGAAAATGCATTATCTTACACGAACTTTCAAAAAAAACCCTCCTTGCAGTCAGAAAGCACTAATGAAAATATCTAGCTGTAGAGAAAACACGTTGGTGTTTGGAAGCAAGAAGAATGAAGAACCCACAGAAGGACACACGTAGCATGAACTTTTCTTAAAAATCAAGTCTCTGTCTTGTCTTGCCAAACTCAGTGTGCCAGTGGTGTTTGATTAAAAACAACACTAAAACAATTCTCACCATTATAATCTTCCATCACGACTGTCCAGCATAATATAGTTACGCATCAATGAGTTTTAGTATTTTTATATACTTGCTCAATGACCGCAGCTTCAACTTGTGCAGTAAAACCTACCATATAGACAACAAGAAAGAGAGAATTTATGTTCTTTGCTACAGTCCCTAAAAATTAAAAAGCTAAACCACAGTTTTACTAAGCTCTTGCATGTAGGATATATCAGTATATAAAGAAAGGTCCTTGTATGTACCTATACATAAGCAAAACCATTGCAAATTTATATTCCCTGGTTATTTTTGGAGAATGGATTCACAAACATTTGTCAGTGAAGACTGTAGGAACAGGAGAGAAAAAAAAAAGCTCTGTTTTCAGGAAGCAAAAATAATTAATATTCTTTGTACTTGCAGAGACATAAAGGCTTTCTTAATGGATTTTTTTTGGTGATTTACTACAACACACTAAAGCAATACTTTATGATCAGTGAAGTAAAAAAATGAATATTGTCTCATGTAGATGGTCATTCCTCATTAGTTATAAGGAACCTATTTTTAATTTGGAGATTTTTACTTAATTAGTGTCGCACATCTGAAGGCTGTCTTGTGTCAACTGTTGTAATGACTTGATGTCTACGCACAATACAGAATGGGCTGCTAATAGAGTCTCAGTTTGAGAAAAATGATAATGAGGTGAACAAAAGAAGTGTTAATTACTTACACAATTAAAGTAGCTAATACCAGCAACATTGTAACATGTCAACACTTATGTTATAGATATTTACATATCCAAAGCGTATAAATGTCACAGTGGAAAAATGCATGTAGATGTTCTTTATAGAACAATACAGTGGGGTAACAGAATGGCTGGATACAACACAGAATATGGTATCTGAATCTCTGCAGCATACTAGCTGTATTAGACATTATAAAAATGCGTTTAACTATACACACATCATCTATCTATATATATTCCATTCTATCGTGTTGCAGCTCAGCTCTTCATTAGACTGCAGAAATTCTATTAAAATAAGAGAAGAGAAGGAGTTATTTACTGGATCATATCTGTAACAAGTTCTAGAAATTTTGATGGAAAACCTTCTACAGCCCCCATCTTACGAACGCCCCCCCCCCCCCAACCTCAGAAACGTCTATGGATTGAGATAGAATTTACTAAGTTCGTGTCTGCATCAGTAGAACTGGAATTCAAACCCAGAAATAGTCCTCACGTCCCAAATAACATGAAATTTCACAGGGTTTGATGAGATTTATAACATAAGACACAAGTGTTTTAAAAACAAGAAAGAACTAGAACATACACTTGATACCTTAACTTCTTATTTTAAACGGCAAAAAATGAAGTTTCCGTCTCATTTGCAATACCGTAAGATTTTTTAGTAGATGATGTTAGTATCAACATGCATGTTTTATTTATGATTTTGGGGTAGAAATTTACCATTAAAATGCATAACTATGTTCTATAACCACATGAAAATTCAGCTTAGAGGGCCAACATTTTCTAAGTATTTGAGTGGTTTTTTTTTTTAAAAAAAGTGTTATTAAATCTGCATTACTTATTCATTTTAAAGATTATCTTATATGTTTAATTCAGCTTTACTGCAGTAACTTAGAAATACATCTCATGCATTTTTAAACTGAGCTAGGTAGTTTGCCATCATAAAGTTATTCATTTTTATTTTGTACACAGACACATAAATGTAAATTACACCTAATTAAAATAAATTGTGTGACTTGTTTCTTCTTATGCAGTCACGCACTGAAATGATGAGAACCAATTTTAATTGTTCTAAGAACAAAATTTAATACTATAAAAGATTTAATCAGTTTTTTTGGAGTATACACTGTGTCAAAAAGGTAAAAATTACAGGGCTTCATATTGCATAGACACTGAGGGTCCTATTTGATTCAGTACTGGCCTGTAACTATAAACTGACCTGGAATGCCTTTAATTTCAAACAAAAAGTAGCACACGTTGTAGTCTATATCAAAGTAAAGTTTCCATCTCTCACAACATATCCATGTCCTTACCTCCTTAGAAACAAATATAGGCGAACCAAAATTCATATGGACAAAAAATTAGAACAGCTGGTAAAAAATTCTGTATTACTTATAGAAAATGTTGAATTAGTAGTTCTCAGAGACTTCTAAAAGGCTTTGCAGTGTGATAGGTACTACAATTCAGAGAGAAAATTAGTTTCATATGTTACTAGCTACAAAATAAAATAACCTTCCCTCCCCATTTTTGTACTCTTACAATAATTCTAAAGAGGCAGTATTTAACATGATTCAGCCTTGGCTGTATCTTTTTCACAATACAAAACCCAAAGAGGCTTCAGATAACAGCACGGTGGAAGCAGACAAAGAACCCATGTTAGACACAAACACAGCAAATCTTAGTGAACAAGCCAACGCTCTCTAGCTCTTTCCAGCCATGTACTAATGAAATTCATGGGAAAGTTCCAGCTCATTCAGCTCCATTCCCTTTGAAACAAGATTTTGCTGAACTCGAGGCCAAGCCACCTCAGCTGTGATTGAATACAAACACCTAGAGACATGATCCTTATCCACCTACTCAGCAACTCCTGGAGGCTTCTGCTGGCGCACAGGCAAGACTGCAAAGAGCTGAAGTGCTCATGGTTTATCCAAAGTAAAGCTTTAAAATGTCAGTTTCAGTGCAATTCTCTCCAATAATGTTGTTTGAAACAAAAATTAGTAGTTCACCAGTAAAATAATAATCCAGCACACTGGAATTTCCAGCAGCCCATACCTGGTTTATAACAGAATCCTCACCAAGAGAAGGGGACAGGGGTATAACGTCTGGTCAGTCTAAAGAAGCATGAACAATTTCATGTGAAATACAGAAAAAAAAAACAGTGGGGAAAAAAAAAAAAATGCTTGCTAAGTTCTGGCCCCCAAGTAGAGCTACAGAGACTTTTTCTCCCTCATCAGCCAATAACACAGTTTTTCAGAGTGGGATATTTAGACTTTTCATTGCTTATAATGTATTTTAAGCTTTCCACCATGTCCTAGAAGAGCTGAACGCTTCAGAGGACTCAAGAGGAAAAGGAATCTAGAAGCACAGGGACTTTGGTAGAGGCAAAGGGAAGTGAATGGTAATACCTGAATGCTAATAGCTGCTGAACACTGGAAGACAATAACCCAAAACACATTCAGCTTTTCATCTTTTACCATATCTGGCAGCATTACTTCTAAAAGCAAGAATACCATAAAACTGAGGAAATTATAGAGTTGCAATGTGAAAAGTCTGACCAAAACCTGCTATGCCTAAATGTGAAGGATCAGTACAATGTAAAAGCAACTCGTGCAAGTCTCGGGTGCAACTTGCTCGAGGCTTTCCTACCTGGCAAGGTATGCTGTGAGGAGGTATTGTAGAGAGAGAAGAAAGCCACCTACTCCCAAGAAGGAGCTTAAATGAGGAAAGAGAAGTAGTTGGGTTTTGTACTTCGTCTTGTACTTCATAACGGTAGATGCCCCATCTCTGGAAACATTCAAGGTCAGGTTGGATGGGGCTCTGAGCAACATGATCTAGTTGAAGATGTCCCTGCTCGTTGCAGGGGAGTTGCACTAGATGACCTTTAAAGATCCCTTCCAACCCAAACTATTCTGTGCTTCTAGGATCTTCTCAATGTTCTTTCTCTTCTCTTCTCTTCTGTCTTCAATAAAGCAGTGTTGTTAAGCCACGAGATTCATCATTTGTGACTAGGGAAATCACTTCCATCAAGGGGAGCTTGAGACAGTTCTTACTAAATAATCCAACCTTTATTGGTACTCATCAAGGTCTACCAGAGAGGTGTGTGTCATGGAAAAGTCTTTAAAAATCAAACTCTAAAGTGAGAAAAAACCTTTTTGTTTTATATAACAATATATTTCAATGGATCCAAACCATTATTAACATCCTAGGTTTACAATCTATTCAGAATGAAAAAAAAACCCTCAAACTAACTTCTTGTTATGAAATTATGAAATAAAATCAACCCTGTTCCATGTAAATATATATGAAAAGGTAAGAAATTATGAAGTAAAATGGACACAACACAATTTGTCTTAACATGTGTTCATACTATTTTTAGAAAGGTTTTATGTATCTGTACTAGAAGGTTATGGTGATAAATTAATTAGGTAAAATTAGTGTGTTGAAGATCATAGAATCCTAGGATGGTTTGAGTTGGAAGGGACCTTAAAGATCATTTTGTTCCAACCCCCCCGCCATGGGCAGGGACACCTTCCACTAGACCAGGTTGCTCAAAGCCCCATCCAGCCTGGCCTTGAACACTGCCAGGGATGGGGCATCCATCCACAACCTCTCTGGGAAGAAGATACGGTTGTATTTTTAACAGTCATAAAAACAGTTTATTGAAAGTATTTAATCTCTTTCACAATAGGACTAGTAGTGAAGAGACTTCCAGTTAATCACAACAGAGTATGCCAAGCTGGACTTAATCATAGCTGTTAAGACCATTTGCCCCAATATTGAGCTTTAACTGTCAAGAATCAAGATTTAAAAATGTATTCAGGTGAATAGTTGTAATGTTTTCAAACATCAAACCCAAGGAAGTATCAAAATGGTTTATAAACAAGATGTATATTATGCTGCTTTTATATATAACATTCCAAACTTTAGAACATTGTACTCTGTCAAAATAAAAGTGGAGTTTCTGTCTAGACCTTTTTTACTGTCTTCTCCTAATACATTGTGTCTCAACAGTTACAGGAAAATTCAATACAGAAAAAACATTATTTAACACTGGATCTATATTTAGCAAACAATCCAAGGTTCTTGTACAGATCTATAAACAAATCCTGTCAGATTTAGACTAGAAAAGCATACAATTGTCCCTGTAATTTCAGGATGATTAAAAAAAAAAATAGAAAGCCCTATTGTTCTGTTTGTGCTGAGTAGAGAAATATTATCCTTCCCATTAATTCACCTCTAGCAATACAGACCTAGGCCATTTTGGTGTGCACAAATTTTCTGGTATGAGCTTGGTATTTTCAACTCCAACTCTATACTGAGCTGTACATGTATGAACACAGAATCCTGCCCTTCAAGAACAGT
This sequence comes from Aquila spilogaster, assembly GCA_024606505.1. Classification (NCBI taxonomy): domain Eukaryota; kingdom Metazoa; phylum Chordata; class Aves; order Accipitriformes; family Accipitridae; genus Aquila; species Aquila spilogaster. Next base: position 61,505,040 of record JANHGO010000071.1, read on the forward strand.
GGTGACACTAATGACATCTAACTGATTATTTTTCTATTCTATTTAAAAAACTAACCAACCAAACAAACAACAAAAATTTTAAGATGTGGTACTACTAGTGAATCAGTGTTCAGTAATTCTTGCTGAGAATGAGCAGTACCTATAAAATGGGTAGGCTTACTGCAGCTCAGAATAAGTGCTGCAATTTAAGTATCTTTTGAGTAGGGACATTTATTGTTCACTTTAAATAAAAAGTGGCAATTTTCCAGGAAAGTGGCAGTACAGAACAGATACTGTTGGGGTACGGGTGGGTTTTTTTTGAAAAAGTCTACAATGGTTGACTAAATAATGACAGAAAGTATACATCTAATAACTACAGAAGATGCATGGCTGAGTTTGAATGCTGTCAGAGTTATTTACACTCTTTACAGTCAGATTATAGGAGAAATAGTTCATTTACTTGAATATAGTTTCAAGAAATTCTTTTTGTGGTTACTGAACCTATCTGCTTTGCTCTGGCATTTGGTGAAGCACCAAAGTCACTTTATTCTGATAAAAGCAGCTCAGAAAGAAAAGGTTGTAATATTCATATTTTACCTGAACACATTCCTAAGGACTTTTAGGACATATATATTTAAAGGATTCCACTTACAGACTGCTGCCTTGACAATATTATCCTATTAATCTCAATAGTTTGCCTTTGTGCTGTATATTTCTGGGTTAGGACTTAAAAAGTTACATGTGTTCCCTTTCTTAGCATTGCTTAGCTTTCATCTATGCTCAACTCCTATTAACCTTAAGCAACTTCCCCAAGAGCAGGATGTGATTTTAGTTATTGTGCATTCATATTTTTTTAATGTTCAGTTTCTTACACTTTAATGTCTCTTATTCCTTCCTAAGTAAAGCAATCAATAGTGTCCACAGATATTATGCTTTAAAAACATTTTGCAAACATTTAATTTTGTGTCTGTTCACTACCTCCCTCACGTTCAGAAATTCCGGGTCTAGATCCAGAGCATGTAAGTAAGGCATGTGGAGTGAAATTAGCTGAAATTTGGACAACTAAATTCAATATTGAGACTGGAAAAGTCTGCTAAGCTTGGTGAGTGACATCCATTTTTACTTCCAAGCGGCACTATGTAGAAACACCTGAGACAGCTCAAAAACCAGAGGTGTTTGCATAGCACACTGAAGCATCGTGGCAGAGATGCTAGCTTAGCTGCCACAAACAAACTTTAAATTAATTTAAATTAATTTACCTTGATCATTAACTCCAGCTGGAATCAACCTGGGCTTTCAGTGCTGCAACTATATGAATGCTGGTTCTTATAGGCCTAAGGCAAAGAGGAAACTGAATATTGTTTCTTATTTCCTAGCCAAAGAACTGAATTGCACGTTAAGAAGGATGGAAGTCGCTAATAGACTGAAGAATTTGTATTGTCTTTTTCATGTTTTACTGGAAGAAGATGGAGGTAGGTACATTACCACAGTCGTCTTTTTGAGAGCTGTCCATTTGCTGCAGAAATACTCTGCAGTGGTATGCTGTTTGAACGTGCATAATATTTTAGTACAAAGCCTGCAGGGATCCAATGTTGTGCCAAACTACCCATTTTTGCCTTGTTAGTCTTGCTTAAAAAAGAAAAAATGTCGGAACCTCTCCCTAGTGAAACCTGCATTTGTTCTCTGACTAAAAACAGAGAACAAAACTGTTAGTGTTTTACTGTCAATTTGTGGCAGTTGATTTGCCCATTTTGCGTGAGAACTTTTTGATGCCCTTCTAAATCCAAGAAGATCAGTGTGTGAGCCGGCACAGGCAGGACGCAGGAACAACCACAAAACCTCAGATGAAATGCAAAGACTAAATTTATTTTCATTACTTCGCCAACCAGAGGATCCCCGAAGCAGCACCCCGGCAGAGGGACGCAAGCGGGGATGCAGGCACTGCGGAGCTCGGTCCTTGCTGGAGGATCACCCAACCTGCAGTTTGCGCCTGTATTTCAGGGATTCTCGCAGACGTCATTTACCACTGTGCTTTGATCTTTCCCACAGCAGGGCAGGAATCTCAACCACGTTCCATAGGGTGCCTCTACGTCTATTGCAGGCCTATGTTACCTAAACACAGATGTTCTACTTGTCCAATACACAAGGCCAAACAACGATTAGTATGATATATGTGTTTTAAAACACCCCAGCTGCCACGTCTCTTGAGCGCATTTACAATCTTCCTCGCCAATCTTCCATTATTTTCCCAGTTAAGAAGATCAGTAGCTGGGATGACTTTTTATCCCCATTTTGCTGTTTCAAAAACGATGTTACATTCTTGTGCTATTGAAATTTGTTTCAGTTTTAAAGGAATGTAGGAAATTTCTTTTTTCCTGATCTTTGACCTACACGTCTCAATTATAAAGAGTATAAGTAAACAATGGAGTTGGAGGGAAGTATTTTAAATGTAACTTTTATTCTTGCTCTTTTTCACAGAAGCTTTTTGCTTTTTCCCATTCTAGAGATGATTAAAAAAAGAGAAGCCCACACCATGAAGAACGGTCTCAGTCTCTGGACCTCTTAACTACAACAAATACTTGAAGAGTGATGTTTCCCTTTCTCTCTGCTATTGTCCTGTGGATGCTTTTATGGCAAAAAAAAAATTCAATATGCTGTTTGGGGGACCTTTCTCCCATCTTTTGTTATCTCTGCCTCCTGGTAGTCTTTGTTTTTTGGGTTTTATTTTAAAAAAAAATACCACTTTTAAGCGCTTCTTTAGTCCTGACTCATCTTCTGCTGTTCACATTCCTTTCTCTGACAGTCACTGCTTTTACCCTGGTGCATTTACTTTACACATTAAAAGAAAGGTATTGAAGCTGAGATCACAATGTAAAAATATTAGCCCCGTTTTTCCTTGCAAATGTATCGCCTAATTTTCAGATCTGTTCTTTGGAATCTTATTCCCCAACTTTGCTTCTATCAGGTTTGCTTCAAGGTAATTCTCTTTTATCAGAAGAACAGTAACAAGTAAACTTCCCAGCCTATGAACCAGTATCCAAATAAATTTCAAGGACTTTATTTTAAACAGAAGTGTTTTTCCCACTCACTTTCATAAAACAACAGTTGCGAGGCTCCTTGCTCCAGGCAGTGGCTCATGTGAATATTAGTTTTAAAAGTTTCTCCCCCTCACATTGCCTACAGAGTAGCTACAGAATCCAACAGTAAGTATAGATATCAAAGATAAAATTAAAAAAAAAAAACAAATGGTAGTAGTGCAGACATACCTGCATAGTCAAAGTAACATTGGAAGTATAACCCAGAATCAGAGACAATAAGTTAGGTAACAGACTCATGCAGCAAATGGGGGAAGGAAAAAAGAAACCCCAAACCAAACCCCAAGATCTATATTTGCTATAAAATTTGTTTGCACTTCTTTTCTTAAAGACCTACAATGTCTGCTGAAAGGCTTTGATTGATGAATAAGAAAATAGCTTCTTCCTTGATTTAAATAAGTTGAAAAAATGAGGTCTTACATACCTCTCTATATATTCAATAAATGTATTTGTATGTCTACAAATAAATACTTTCTTCACTGCCATGGAGGCACCTTTATACGTAGAAAGATAAACAAGAGGAAGATTTGTAGAGCTCCGTAAAAGTTCCAAAACCTTGTCAGTACTCGCATTGTTTCCCTGGCATATTTACTGGTGTGCGGACACAAACAACTATTACCCAAAAGATTTTCAATCAGAGGTCTAAGTTAACTTCTTTAGTTCCCATTTAAGCTCTTAGAGAAACTGCCATGGTTTCTGAGCAAAGTCATCCATAGACTTAGGTGCCTAGAAGCAGAAACCTATTTTTCAGATACTTAAAGTCTGAGTTTCCAAAACCCCTTTGTTCTCAATTAACTACTCAAAGTTTAAATTTTACATCCACAAAATCAGTTTATCAGACTATTGACATCCTGTACATCCACTACCAGGATTTTACCTGGCTTAACAATGCAATTTCAAGACAGGCACAGCATTTTGTTCATCATTCAGCTTCTTTTTCAGAGGCGTTATATTATTTGATGACTAATTGCTGTACTGAACATCCTCTTTCCTGTTACACAGTTTGACTTTTACACAGTTTTTGGGTAGTGCACAGCGAGCTTTGCTTTCAGAGCGACCGTGCCATAGGGGTAATGGAATTCACGCTTGGCCTATTGTGCAGAACTGCCAATTTCGCTACTGCACGGCTATTTCATAGCATGACTTTTAGTTCACAGCAAATCTCTTCCATTTGTGAACATGAACTGCAAATTATACAATTAGCGTCCTTTTATATCTGAAGAAAGAAATCTAAATGTTAACTAAAAATATTTTTCCTCTTGATGTATATTCACAATGGCGTCTCAGTCTTCTTAGTCCATAAACCAATAGTCTTTTTTTTTATTCAGATTTCTTATTTCAACTCACTTTTAAAACTCTATTTACCACCAAGATTTAATTTTTCTGAACACTTTTACATCTTTGTTTTCATCAGCTTCATCAGCATCCCTGTGCCACAGCAATTCCAGGGAGACTGTGTATTTTTACCGTCTTTCTCTCGTCTTCTAGAGAAGTAGATTTCCCAACAGACCTCAGCAAAGAAGATTTTTGTAACAAAATGCAGGCAGACTTTTGAATGACCCCCTTCATCATTTATAGAGGTTTATGCCTTTTTAAATTTGTCCTTTTTTTATTGAGAATTTTCCAAGGTTTTCTATTGATAATCTTCATCAGCTGTTTTGCTACAGTTTACTTTTTTGTTTCCAAATAGAAATGAAATAGGAAGAAGAAAATTGTTTTTGTTTTGTGAAAATAGTCCCTAGAATGTTGGAATCTCGTTGAGATTTCTCAACTGGAGCAGAAGAAGCACATGAACTTGAATTTTCCACATCTTTGATGAATACTCTAGCCACTGGATTATTCTGTGCTCTCTGATATAACTTGCTCAATAACATTTAAGTAAAACTGATACTGTCCACGCAGCGTGTCCATTTCAACATTCAGCATCTCCCATTCACCCACAAATTCCATATATTCGAACATAACCACATAACTCTTAACATAACAGTGTAACTCTGTCTTGTACCAGTTCATATTTTTGAGACTATACCCTAAGTGTCTGCACTGTCCATTACTGTAGCTCTTAGGCAACATTGGTAAGATCAGTAAGTAAAATAATTTTGTTTCGCTTTGTTTTTAATGGGCAAGCTGAGACTTCTTCAGCCTGTAGCTTAAATTGTTCAGCATTTCAGATACCATCTGGTTTGTGCTGGACACATGCCATAAACAGATAAATACTTACAGAAAGAGTCTTGCTTGTTATTGCCACATTCATCCTTTGGCTCTGTTTTTTTTATACTGCAAGTCTTTCCTGGTTTATAACCATATTTACCTTCATTTGCAGGGAATCATCTTCTTTTAACAGACTACTTTACAAGTTTTTTTTAATACAAATAATAAATTTTCATAAGGGCTTGGAACCTTCTACTACCTGCCATCACTTCTCGTATGAACTGCAGGTAGTGTCATCAGGTAGGCAACTTTTAGACCAAGTGATGCAGCAAGAGTTATTTCAGCCTTGACAGACAACTCCACCCCCTGGCCCGTCAGGCACACATTACAAATTCAGTGAAATGAAAAGCAGTTTTCAATGGGGAGAAATTGATTTTATGCCTGCACTGAACTTGGCAAAACTGCCTCATAAAGAAAGGAGTAATTTTTTTTTTTTTTCTTCCAAGTTTTGAAAATTACTTAAAACATTTTTTTTTTTTCCCTCCTATCTCCCTCTGGGTTTTATGGAAGGATAGTTCTCCCTATCAAAGACTGTTTGAAAGTTAGAGGCACATGTATGCACTCACAGAGCTGGCAATCAAATAACCTTAATTCTCATTATGTCTTTTAAGAGCTTCCCAGTAGAAAGCTGCAGGTAATTAAACCTCTTCTCCCTCCTGTATGCAATTTTGCAGGCACTATGACTACTGTTCTGTTTTATTTCACAGGAACTTGATAGGACCAAAATCCAGTAGTGTGGTAATGCTGGGAAGTCAGTGCAATCTCAGACATCCCTTGAGCATGGCAAAGTTTGATCATGTTCATCCTGGAACGCAACAGTGCGCTACATGTTATAGAAACAGATTATCACTTTTGATTCTTGTAAGTGTCTCCTATTCAAGCCAAGCATGCCATCCTTCAAACCCATATCTTTTTTCTGGTGGCAATGCTGTAACCACTAGTTCAATCCCTTAGATGAAAATTTCTAAAGCCAGACTGCTTGTTTGAAGGCTGCATTGTCACAAGCAGCTGCATTAATTAAAGTAGAAAATCCAAATGCCTTTATAGTTATTGATGCTTTGAAGAAATTGAATCTTTTACAAGCTGCTTTTCCAGCTGTTATCTCACTTTTTCACCTAGCTCTCCCCGCACCTTCTCGCAAGTGTTTTTTCCCTTGACCTAAAGTGATTTACAACTTATCTATGTTCAACAACTGGGAAGACTGCTTGAGTGACTTGACATCTGTTTCCATACAGCTAGAGATCTCTCTGTCACCCTTGATCTGAGGACAGTTGTTGACATGCACAGAGATTCAAATGATTGTCAGATCTGACTGTAATCGGTCTTTTGTAGAGCTTCAGTGAGCTGCTGAACAGAGATATAATCTCAGGAGAACAAGTCCCTCAGTGCACATGAGCTCACTGACATTTATTCTTTAGGCCAGCATAATGATCAGGCTTTGACCCTGTTTTGGTGCTTAATACAAAAACAACCTTAAAAGAAAAGGCAAAGGGGAAAAACTACATACCCCTCTCCAATCTAAAACCTACACCCTCACCAACAAACAAACAAACAAGAAAGAGAAATGAAAGCAAACTAAAAAAACCCACAGAGGAACTCTATAGATAAGGTGCATTTTATAAACATTTTTAGTAAGTCAAAATTATCCCAAATTCTCCCAGAACTATGAGATATGATTCTTACTGAGTTCATTACCCTAATTTTATCAAAACCCCTCTCCATTCCCTAGGAAATGAGCAAGCCAAATGTTAATCCTTGCAAACTCCAAGATGTAAGTGAAAGCCAGGATGTCACACTGGTCTTCAGGACAGGGACTGTCTCTTGTCTATTCTGCTATGTAGGAAGACAAATAGGTGGGCAGATTGGTAGGCAGGTAGGTAGATAGATGGGACATTTTGCTTATTTGTTTCATTATCTGAATTTATGTCAGAAGAACTGACATTATGAAAGGAAGGGAGAGCACAGAGTAAATAGAGAAGTATACCCATCATTGATTTTTCTCTTTCTGCATTAAATAAGGCATATAGAAAGCAGGTGAAAACACCATTTTACAGTGACAGAGACTTCAAAAAGGCAACTGTCAGTAAAAAGACACAAAATAACGTATGTGAAATCATTTTAAGAAGATGACAAACAGCAAGAACAGGAAGGATGAAGAACAGTAATTACATTTATAACAGAAAAAAGCTTTGAAAGCACTGGGTTTGATATGTCTTTCAGTGGCTACGTCTTCAAGAGCAACTGCTGCTGTTATGTTGCTGACCCTTTAATGAAGTGCTATCAACTTTTGATGAGAGAAATCTTTTCTGAAAACTGTTACTAAGTCACTCAGCATAAGCCACTCCTCCTGTATTTGTAACCGATTTTTTTTCATCCTTTTGTATAGATACACCTGATGTGGGTATTTGGTAGTAAGCAAAATCTTTAATTTGAGCCAGCAGATAATGTAATCAAATGACAAAAGTCAGTAGCTGGGAAAAACAATGATAAAAATAAAAAACAGATGAAACAGCCAAAAAAGCCACAGGGGTAGCAAGTAGAAGACATGGCAACAAAATACAGAAAAAACCTGCACAAGAATGTGATGCAGGTCTGATGCAAGTATCTAGGGTTTCACAAAGTAGATGATCATGTGCTTGTCAATAATGCTATTTCGAGACAGGTAGTTATTTCACTAACATGCAAAAGCATGAAACTTTACATGCGGTTCTCAGTAACACAACTTCATTAAGAAGAGCACACATATATTAGGTATGACACTGATTATTCACACCAAAGAAACAGCTTCACAAGCTCAGGCATAATATAGGGCCATCAGAAAGTAAAGTCCAGGCTGGGAATCCTGCACACACCACCTGCACAATGGCCTTATTAATTATTCTATTTATTCCGAACTATTTAAAAGAATTTTAAAATGACAAATTCCCTGTTTGAAACAACAAACACAATTACCGGACAAATGATTCACATACACATGTGGAACACACAGACTGGAACTGAACACTAGCAGAACCACAGCTCGCCTTTAAATTAAATGTTGATACCAATTGTATAGTAAGTGCAACTAAAAGGTACTCTGCCATAATCGTTATGTAACATAACCCCTCTACACTAACCTCACGCATGAAATAAGAACAATGTGGTTTAAGACAATTTTGATCTTTACAGTCACCATTTGCTTCAAATAAAAAAAGTTTACTGTAATATGGCACCCTGTAATTCCCTAGAAATGCATACATTTATACAAATCATCAAGAAATATAAATGGAAAAATGTGAAAGTTTGATTTAAACAAAATCTTCAAACAAGGTTCATGTCAAGATTTCAAGATGATTTTCATTTCAGGAAGAGATGTCAATATTATTATGTCCTTCTCATTTTTCTGAAACATATATTTAGCTCCTTTTAACATAACCAATGAGGCTTTAATTTGAAAAAAACATCCGATCAGGGTCTCAAGAGTATGTTGATGGAAAGACAGTATGTAAATTATTAAAGTAATCCAATATACAGGAAAAGCAAAAAAAGTATGCAAGATCATGCATAATTGACCACATACTAAGTGCATGTGCAAAACATTTTTGAACAATGTGTTTATTAGACCCATAATTGAAATTTTTCTTGTATTTGGAGCTATTAATACTCTCTAACCTTTCTGTAAGGCAACTGATGTTCTTTATTCCAGACTTTCACGTACGATGCTAAGAGGCTAATCCAGCTAACATCTATATGATTACATGGAGATTGTGTGGCTATATTAGTTAATATTTTTTCTTTCTTTCTTTATAGTACGTAAATCAAGAGTAAATTCACAGAAATCAAGGCAGTTACAGGGCTATAAAATAGATACAGACAAAGATGACCTACCCCATTAGAATAAAGGTTTATTACAGCTGCTTTTCAAGTAGGAAGAATTGATTGACAATGAGGGGGGACCATTTCCCATGAACAAAGTATCCAACAGATATAGAACCTTTTACCTGATATGAATGATCATATTTAGTCATTACTCAAAATCAGATTAATCATTTATGCAATACACTTGCCAGTGTAAGTTTCTTAGAAGCCATTTGACTATTTATGTATCTCATGGTGCTATACAATTAGTTTCTGAATTCCAGTGACATTCCTTCACTGATTTGACCTCTCTTCAGCCAAGCCAGCTATGAACATCAGTTCATAGCTGTATATGTATCACTTCCTTTGCACAATTTTGTGAATAAAAGTACGTTATCATTAATGTTGCAAGGAGAAAATAAAAGGCCCCATGAATTAAAAAAAACCCAAACAATTAATGGGTTTTCTTGCAACTTGGACTGGCAAATAACTTTTTGCAATATTTGCTTTGGTCTAATTGCTGATATATAATGATATTTTTACTTAAACTAAAGATCAAATCAAAGTTACTTGCAGTTCTAATTAAAGCTGTAGCCTCTGACTACCGACTGGGTGAAAGAAAGATTGTGCTGCTGGATGAATTGGCTTTCAAACTTCCCTGTGCTGTTTGTTGTCCATTCTGCAGCTCCAAAACAAGGTTAAGCAATCCAACATTAACCCTGAGTTTGAGACTGAAGAAAGATTCTGTATGCTACTATTCAGGTTAACAAGAGATGAAAGAAAAAAAAAAAATTCTATCCTCCTTGCACCCCCACTTCCATTCCTTCCTCAGAAATTTTGTAAAACCTATTATATATGATAATCACAAAATATCATTAACTTAATGAACTAAGAAAATTTGCACCATTTCAACATGGTCTCTCTGTATTTAAACAAATGCATGTGAAAAGGATACAGATTTGCCAGAATAGAAAGAATCAGTTTTGAAAAATTGCTAATATTTAATCAATGAAGTTTGATCAGAGGACTGGAAGATCTCCTTTATTCACTTAAGATGTGCACATCCCTGAGCTGAACTAAAACATTAACGTACACAGAGTCTGGTAGCGAGGCAGAATTGCTGCTGTCTCCATTGAGCAAAATGGGCAGAAAACTAAAATAGGGAAAACAAAATTTGTAAAGATGAATTCTTGCCCTAACCACAGCAAGACCTGTCAGCTCTCAGAGAGGTCAAGTAAGAGCTAACATCAGCATAAGGATGGAGATGGTGGGGCATTTAAGGGAAATCATTTCAGCACCGTTTTGGATAAGCTAAAATCTTAACTGAGCTTCTGCATGTGACATGTACACTGCTTTTCACAATTTCAGTGGCAGGACAGTTTGCAGTCAGAGCAAATGCTGCAGAATACTTCTGAAGTGTGCAAATTTGAAGCCTGGGAGAACCAATGCTGGGATTCAGCTAGATGGTCTTTGGGGACAATTTGGTGAACAGTTCCAGTTTCAGGCATCAGCAAGCTATGCAGAAATCAAATATAATTTTCTTTTTCATTTCTTAAAATTTTAAGCTCAGTTGTTTAATGTGACGCTAAGTAAAAGTAGCAAGGTGAGGTTTTTTAAAGCTATGTTAAAATGCACGTTGATTTTACATCTGTACTCTCTCATACATTTAAATTTTTAACCACTTTTAGCTTAAATTAAGTTTGTACTACTGAAATCTAAGCAACTTCTCTGCAGACTATCCAGAAAGTAATAGATAACTCAAATCTATATCCATGTACACAGTAACACAAGATTCATCAGTCTTACTTCTCACTTATTTCTCTTAACCCAAACTACAGACACTAAGATAGGAAGCTTTTTCTGACATTGGTAGCTGTCAAGAAAAACTTACCTAAACCAAGAACCTGGGACACAGTGCTGCATTTTAATTTCCATCTGATTTCAAAACAAGATCTTTTTCTGTCCTACAGGCAAATTACTTCAGAACATGATGGTGCAAATGTGCCATTTTTTCAGTCTGATAAATGCTGTGCTTTCAGCTACTTTTTCCGCTATTGCACTTAAAATACTTTGGCTTTAGTCTTCAGCTCCTGCTGCTTTTGCTAATACTCCTTCACCCGCTATCTTATTTATTTTTCACATACTCCTGTTTTGATCATCTCTTCTTAGATTTGATGGTTTTTTTCCACCTCCATTATTAGTCATCTGCTTTCTTCTTTAATGCATAAGCAAGCAGGTTTTCTCCCCATAGTTCCTGGTTGCTTCTTAATTTTTTCTCTTCGCTTCCAATAGCATTTTTAATCCAAGTCATTGCAGTAGCTTGCCCACTCATCTTAAACGTCAAGGAAAATATTTCAAGTATGAGACTATTACTGCCCAATTACAAGTTTCTTTTAAAGATGTTCCAACTCAAAGAACCTCCATTGCTGGTTTCTTCCGAGTTGACAAAGCAGTGACATGCTCCATAGCTTGAACACAGACTGTTAATCTTATACTGATACAGAGTGCTTGATTATTTGTTACACAAGTGCAGGAGAAATATGCCACATGTAGTTTCTATTTGATTTATCATTTAATTGAATAATATTTTAAAGTAGCTTGAACATAGTAAGAGTTAAATGGAAAATTCTTCACAGAACAGGGTAGGCCCTTATATGTAGGTCTTGACTTCTACAGATAATCTTTTACTGCATGATTCTGGGTGAATAAAAAAAGGATTCAAAAACCTTGTCTAAAAGAAACACTATAAATTTGATATGTCAGTATTCACCTCTCATTTTACTGCTTTTTTCCCTTAAGCACCAATCTGAATAGCATTTGGCTTACGTAAGTGTTTGCACAAAGAAAAACCTTTGCATCTTTTCAGTGTTTTCAAAAGAAATTATTTGTTCAACAACTTTAAGATGTTCTTTATCTTCCCTCCATTTGTAAAAATGCAGGATTTCACAGGAATTAAAAATCTATTCACAGTTCATTACTCTGCAGACTAACAGCTTTAATTGGTCAAATAATTATTTGCTAAGAAAATTTCAGCCAATTATCTTGAAGTATGCTGTTGGTGGAGAGGGAGGATTATTTGTCAAGAGGATACAGCTGCGGAATGCATTCCATGATAGCATAAGATAATCTGACTGTGTCTGGATAGGGTGAAGAACTTTTTTTTATTATTATTCTTTTTTTTTTTTTTTTTTTTGCCAAAGGGATATGGAAGGATCCCTGTGTCAGCTCTCCCTTTTATCCAAACCCCTCAATAACTTTTAATCTTTAAAAAAAATGATAAACCAAGAAGTGCCCTATGTGGGAAACTGTCCCTTTTCACAAGAAAGCATCAGGAATTCCATTAGGGCAGCTGTAGCTCTATGTGAAAGGCAGTTGCATATCACAGTAGAAAAGGTAAAAGAAAACATCCGTTTGATCTGTGTGTCCTGCAGTGCTAACCAGCATTAATTATACTGCGGCTCTAGCAACTGTATACAAGACAACAAAGAAATTCTCAGCAGTTGGTTACAACCAAAATTTAATTTCTTTAGAATAGGATCTGTCTATACCTGAGAACATGACCTTATCTCTGCAGCTTTGTTTACTTCTCCCATTGATTTAGATCCAGAAGATAGAACTTATTTCAGTGGTAAACTTCTCAACAATATAGATGCAGTACTTATCCTCTTTTGTGCGATCTTTTTAAAAACTCATAAAGCTTTTTTATTACAATCACACCTTCAAAATATTACTGATTTCCTGAGATGTGCCCCTCACAGTGAATGGGTCTCACTTCATGAGACATGCAGAATAGGAAAGTTCAGTTTTCAAGAAAAATACACAAGTTCTCAACTTTGAAAATATTAAGATCTTGTCAAAGAATAATAGGGGAAAACCAATCAGAACAGTATATAACAATTTAGAAAGACAATTTGCCAATCATTTGCTCTACTCTGAGCTTCTATGTGGAAGTTCTCCTAAATGACAACAATTTGACTGGCAAATTGTAGAGCTGCAAAAGCTCATCTTTGGCATCTCCATTAAAAGGCTTTCAGCTATTCCTTAGCTTGCTGAATGTAGTTTTATTTTGTTTACTTGTTTGGATGTAATTGCATGCAATTTGTAATTGTGCCTTCCCCTATAATTACATATGCCACTTTTCGTAGTGAAGAAATGATGCAGCAACCACCAAAGCATGGCACTATAAAGATATATGTGGTGAAAATTAATAGATTTTCACTACTACATATGTTTTTAATGTGTATACATATCACGGAAAAGAATGAAGACCTACTAATTTCTGTTGTGTATGCATTTCAAAGCTGCACCAATTTTTCAATGGAAATCTAAACATGCATTAAAATTCTTTTCATCTTATTGATCACAGTGCAATGAATACTTTGCTGAACTAAAGTTCTTTCATTCTTTTAAATCTTTTTTTCAGATAACTATGTAGACTCACAACACTATAATTAACTGAAATAGTGATAATTTACAAACTTCTGCATGGTGTCCCGTGATCCATGAGTGTTACATGGTACAACTTATCACATGCTGTATTTCATTAGTTTCTAAAAATAGGTGTAAAATACAGGAGTCTTTCAGACACCAAATGGATGCTTTTGATAATCCCTTCAGATAGTAATTAAAGAACACATTGTTTACACAGAAATGGGGACAAGGTATATAGCAGAATTGTACAGTAATGGAAACAGATGTCAATGCAGTTCACTAAAATGAAAATCTAATCCAGAGTTTCAGTCCAAATCTAAATGATTCAGAACCCAACCCTGAACTGAGTAAGAATCTTGCAACCGTGGACGAGAAATGATGAGAAACTAGAGGAGAAATTCTCATTGTCCTTCTCCCCACTGATCATGAGATGAAGAGGAGACAATACCCTGAGAGTCAGCTACTGCTGGCTGTTTCTCTCTCATTAAAGCTATGCTTAACCACTGCTGCTTTTTTTTTCCCCTTTGTTTCCTTTTCTTTCTTATGAATCTAACAGCAGCGTAGAATCCACAACCAAGAATTAAGCAGTCTCTCCACCATACAAAATGTGACACTCTTAAAGGATCTTCTGAACACATGCACATGGAGCAATGAGGCACAGGGAAACAATGGCTACATATTACATGTCTTTTAATTGGAAACTCAGACTGAAACAAAACTGAATCCCCTAGTCCATAGCCTGTGGGGTAGGCATGAGTATGAATCCTTCACAAAGAAAAGGGAACAGAGAGTGCTCTGACCGCTAAGCCATTATAGCTGAGTGGGATGGCAGGAACACTGCAAGCTCTTGTGCATCAAGCACTAAGTTAATAAAAGTGTCCCTGAAGTTTTAATTATCACTATGTCTTACTTGTGGAATAGATCTGCCAAGCTTAGATGAGAATTTGGCCCTAATTTCTCTAGCTAAGGTGGGTTTTGGATGCACAGAAAAGCAAACCCTGGTACACCTTACTGTTAAAAAGAGAACTATCCAGAAAGTTTCAAGAGCCTCCACCTTCAGTTAGCCACTGATTGAGGGCCGATGGGATCACACACAGAGGCAAGCTACTGATGGAACGATGAACTTTGCTTTAGTTTGGAAAAAGGCAACTTTTCTCTTAGTGCTTCCATTACATCCCACCCAATCTTTTAGCCCACAGATATGAATTTACTGTCAAAAAGTATGGAAAAGTACAGTGCACCAGTTTCCCAAAATATTTTTGCAGTATTGAGACACTACTAGCAAAATATTTGGATTCCTTGAGGTTCACCATTAACAAAAGCAAAGTGAAGGAGTAAAACATCTCAAGCAACTGGCCACAATGAAAACATTTTAGTCATTTAGATAAATGGCTGCAATTACAACAGCAGCATTACTAACATTGCATAAAAAGCATGTGCATAAAACCTGCTAACTAGCAACGGCATATGTGTACTCTAGCCTAAACGTTCTCCTCTGGCATAAGAACATCCGCATATGGTGTATGTCTGTATATTTAGAAAACATGAATTACAAAGCTGGTGAGGAGTGTTACAGTTCTGTATATGAATCATTGGTCACATTCACGTGATGACAGTTAAATTATAGTTTATCTGTCAAGTCACAGTCATTAACTCTGTGTGTGGGGGAATACATGTGTGTATGTAAAATACATTCCATTTCCCGAGTATAATGCGCATGGGTTAAGCTATCACACTGTACTTTGAAACAAGATGGAATATTTATACATTTTTTTGCTGCTCATTTGACAAGCAGTAACTTCCTGAACTATTGCAATTTGTCTATGTGACCGTATTCTGACCAGCCCACCCAACAGACATCCTATTATCCTCATTTTACAGATAAAATAACTGAGACATTACAGTAAAATATCAAAATGTTGACAGATAAACTTCATTTCTAAGCTGCCCTTGCTGTTTCCACACCATCTTCAAGCTATAGCCAGCCTTCAGTAGTCTTCTAAACTTTGACTTTTTCAAGTTAATTTTTATAATCTTTTTTAGTACTGCAATAGTTGCAATATATGTATGTGTAGATCTTTGGTAGGAAATAAAATTATTAAGAAACTTTACTAAAATAAAGCATGTCAGGTACTAGAGAAGCTTCACTGATATGACTTTCTATTGTTTTCCAATTTTATTCATACTTTTTACCCCTCCCAACCCCAATTCCTTTTCAGGGAAGATTTTTGTAATGCTATGCTCAACCTTTTACTATCTCCATCAGGAGCTGGAAACACTCAGAATGGGTAAATATAAAAAAACAAATTAATTTGTAGCTGGTAGAAGTCCAGCAGTCTCTCTATAATTTCCATGGGCCAGTTATTTCTGGCAAACAGGGGGGTGAAGGGGAGGGAAGAATGAAAAAGGAAAGCCAAATTAAATGCCTTAGAAAATTTCCTCCAAAACACAATCTCAATCTATTTCTCTATCAGCGTTCCAACTGACCTCATAGGAACAAATCTATTTCTTATTCCTCCGTCATCAAATGAGAATGAAAAGGAGAATGAAAACAATAGATGTGACGGACAATGAACATTTCTCAGGCAGGCAGGAGAGGAGAATGGATGTTTTCTGATAACCTGCTCTGCTCCATCCCTACTTCCTACCCTATCCCCTTACAATGCAACACCTGTTTGTGAACAGGGCACAGTTACAATTGCAATACTTATGCTCTGTAATTCAAGCAGTAATTTACTGATGAGCTGGTTTAAGCATTAAGTTGTTGCAGAGAGGATGCCGAGACAGGCTTCTGCAATACAGCAGGTAGTGACACCAGCAGTGATTTTTTGCTGTGCTTTCCCCCAGTCTGATAACACTTTTCACTGGACCTGGCTCAAACTGCCTAACAGTAGTTCCCACTCCTGATGCTGTTACTGCCGACCAGAGAGTGCTTGATCAGGCGCAACTGTGGTGGTGTGATTAGTGACTACACCTTTGCGCACATGTATTACTTATCAGATACTTAAATGACTCCTGTCTGCTTCATTATGTGGAAAGTTTTATTTTCCACTAATGAAAAACAGAAAGCAGAAAATAAGGGGTAGGAAACAGCTATGCAAGGAGGGGAGGAGCGGGGTGATTCTCACCCCAGCAGCAGTTGCTTCCCCATGAGAACTCACCCGGGGTTTGCACGTGGAAGACCACGGGGATGTCAGCACGAAACCACAGCGTAACAACAGCAAGGTGCAGCACTGCCACGAGGGCCTTGGAAAAGACAGCTGCAGCAGCTACACAATAGGTTACACAGCTAAAAGTAAAAGACAGGCTGGAGAATTGCAAATGCAAGGCCTGTAGCTACACAATGGTGAAGGCACCTGTGGGACCACACAAAACCCTGTAACCATGCATGTTGGTATTGCTGTCTGTATTACCGTCAGCATACTGTTAACTCCACAGAGGCCTTTTCACCAGGGTACATGCACAGTAGAAATACTCCCCCTCTCTTTAGTTTGTATTATCTTATCTTAAATCCTTTTAAGTCACATTTGCATTTATTCTTCGTTCTGTATTTCTTCGTCAAACTGAATATCTAGTCATCTACATTCTAAAAACTGATATTATAACAAAAAAATCATATATGAAGCTACTGTTCCAATGTATCCAACTTTTATCCCATGCACTAGCAGATAATCTAGAGAACCTATAAGCAAAAGAAACCTTTAAAGCTTTGAAAAATTAAACTCATTACCATATGGTACCCTGACTTTGAGATCAGTATACAGAAGCTCAGCTTACATTCACAATAGTGTCAACTAATCACAGATAAATCTGCATCAAATAATGGGGTTTTGGCATTCTAACCTTATCGGCATCGACTGTGGTGTCTTTGTCAAACCATTCTTGGGTAAATTGTGGTTTTGCAGCTATGAGATTCTGTAATCAAGACAAGATTTTTGTGTCACTTCTCTTCCACCCCAGCAAACCCATTCTGGGATGAACTAGCTCTTCTCCAAGATGTTCTACTGCTGCAGATTTCCATAAACTATTAAAGATGCCTATTAAAAAAATAAGTTTGCAGCAGTAATAGCTCATGGTTGGATCCATGAGAGTTTCCTCCATGTACAGATATATGCAACAATACCTGCAAGCGTAACTGTAGAAAACAGAGTTGCAAGTACTGTATTTTTCATTTGAAGTCATTAATTCTTTAGAAGGCTTATTATGTCAAAATAAAAGTGTTAGTATCATTTATATCCTTCTGAGAAATATATTACCTTATATATCAAGAAAACTAATTAGAGCCAAGAACATTGTTTTCTTGTTCTTTCTAAATTGTACACAACCTTTTTATTGGCACAGTGAATTGTCCCTGGTTGAAAGTGATGATTCCTTCAGAGCGAAACACTTAAATCTTTATTTAACAGTGGAGCAAGCCCTGAAGAAACAATATTCCCATGTGTCGATGTAGTATATTTTTGAAAATACAGCCTTCTCCAGAAACAGATTTCAATTACAGTTCTTAATGCTTAATATACAGTGACCTCATTGACTAATCTAGTTTATACCTATGGAATATATAACAATTTCAATATAAATGCAGCTGGCCATAACCAACAAAAACAATGTTTACTTGAGAAATCAAACACTACATTGTAAATCACTGCATAAATTGACTTTCTACACTCACAAATGTCACTAGCTCCAACGAAGCCACAGCAATGACGAGTTACTATGGAAACTAATGTATAAATTATGTTTTAGAATAATTAAAGTGTGCATTTACTTGAGCATTACAGTATTTATTAGAGCTATGTAGAAAACAAAACATCTTGCACAAAGGCATCCACCATCCCAGAATTGACTCCTGAACCTCATGGAACTGAGAAAGAATGCATCTTTCTGTCAATGAAATACTTGATAGTTTACCTAACAAGACTTATCCTCTTTGAGAGGAACCATCATCTGTGTTTTGTATCTCCGCCAGGCACCAAACTAAATGTAGAAATCAGAAACTGTGTACTTAGCCATTATTTCTCAGGGAGACAAGGGCAAAGCAGACTTGAAGGAAGAAGAAGAGACAATCATTTTGGATGCTCTGAATATTAGCAATGGAAAATATTTCTGAAGTGGATGTAGATCTAGATACATCTTCCTGACCTTCTATGTCTTCACAGAATGAAGCAATGTAACTAATCATTTTCCCTTACATGTTAACACAGTGATAAGCAAATGGAAAAAAAAAAAAAAAAAAAAAAAAAAAGCGGCAGCATCTTAGTCCCAAAAGATCAAATCCTTTGTTCTGCAGAGCATGTCAGTGTATCTGTAGAGGGATCTGTGAAAGGGATGGAGTTAATTGCTTTGTGAGTCCAATGCACTGTTAATAGAAATTTCTTCTGAATAAATAATGTGGAAATAGGAGTATTAAATAGTTCATGATTTTCTAATTTACCTTAATTTGCACTCATTTTGAATTGCCAGAGCTGAATGTGTTCTGCTTCTCGGCTAACTAAGGAGTGCAGAAAACCTTCCCTCACCCTGGAGACACACGGGAGGTGAGGGCCAGAACAGACGAGCTCCCAGACTCCAGTGGTAAACGCGCCCCGATGTGACTGTGTGCCGTATTCCTCAGTTTTCCACTGGCAGGGATACACCTGGGATCAAGTATTCATGAAGATGTAAGGGGTTCCCATAGCTCAGAGGTGTAAATCCAGCCTGATGGATTCCCAGATCCCCATCACAGGACTGAGCGGGCACTGGCTGACTTCTCACCTCACCGCTTGTCCTCGGGGAAAATGGTAAAAGGCAATATTTTGTGGCACTGACTCTCATAAAAACACCTTTAGTGGGACTTGTTTCTCCACTATTTTGGGCAGTGCCACATCTCTTCTTCCAAGTGACCAATGTCTTCCATGCCTGGCCCTTCTCCTCTCCACTTCTTAGAACAAAAAAAAATACGTACATTCAAATCAAAAGGTTCTACATCTACTAGAAGAAGTAATTAAAAATATTTTAGAATTCAGATTTATTTTTGCTTTTGGGAAGGAGCACCCATGCTGTGAACTGTACATCTATATTTTTTCTGTTTTGACTAATTAAAATCCTATTCACTAATAAAGCTCTGAAGAAATCAAATAAAAAAATAAAAATAAAATAAAATAACCCCAAATCCTACCTCTTTGTTCACATTTAAAGGCTGACTGAGTGCAAAGGCAGCAGGGAAACCTGAGCCAAAGAGATCTGTTCAGGTACTGGAACAGAAAAGTTGCACCAAGCTCTTGTCTCCTTGACAGCCACCCTTTTCTATTTGACTGGTAACCTCACCTTTTGTTGGCACTTACTGCTTAGTCTCTGTGTCCATCACACATACCTCAACATAGTGCCACTGAAGTGACATTCTGATAAAAAAAAAAAACCAACCAAACAAAAAATCTGCTTCCCCCAAAGTTTTACACACATTTAGTCACTCCTCCCCCACAATTAGCTACCTGAAGTCAAAAGAATAGCAATTTGAGTGCAGAATTAGCTATTTCTCTGTTTTTAATGTGGTTTGTTCTGTTTTTAATAAAGTATTTATGTCCAGTGATTTAAGAGAGGGCCTGAAACTCAGGCTTGCTTGGTTCTGCCCCCATTTCTGTCTTCCTGGCTCACAATATGAACTCAGGACAAAGTACTGGTTTTGCTAACTTTTGCTGTTCTTTAGTATTACTTACATGCTTATAATAGTAATCTTCTAAAGCATAATTAATTATGTGTATATAACATTTGAACTCCTGCACTGAAAGGTGCTATATAAGCGTTATTTAACCTTGAGTTCATTATCACTATTAAATCCTATAATCAGAACTGAATAATCTTATTCATACTAACTCATCATCTAAATATTAATCATTCAGAAGGCTGGAAACATTATTAATACCAAATCTCATTTTTTGGCTTTACTGCAGAACTTACATGGGGAAAAATGAGGGGGGGGGGAAGAGAAAAAATTACAACTTTTCAAGAGCAGTGTAGGTTATTAATTCCTCCACCTCACATCTGCCCAGGAACAACTCAAGAATACGCACTGTCTTTGAGGCACTACATAGTACCATTCCAGACAGCATTGTGTCGTAAAAGCTGCTGTTTTAGAACATATTTCAGTGACAGAGAATCACCATTTGACACTAATCTGTAATTTCTCACTGCTGGGAACTTATTTGAGAAAGACAATGTATCAAAACATCTTTTTTAGCTTAAACAGAGTAAGTTTTCTAGCAGTAATAAAAGAAAACATCAAATTTTGCTATTCAAAACACAGTACCTCTCCACTGGTGAAAATGAACTTTGAAAATTAGCTTCTAGACAGCAATAGAAAATGTTCTTTAAAGGAAAGCCTACCAGGGCCGCCTTCTTCCTCATGTCTTGGGGTCTGCACAGTGTCACATTTTAACTGTTAAATATTGAATTTTCTTAATTTTCTCCCTCCTCCCCCCCCCTCCCAGTTGATTATGGAAACTTCATTAAGAGATGGATTGAAATTTTCTAAATGAGTTAAAATTCTGTTTCACTACATTGCTAAATTTAATCATGAAGGCTAAATTTATATAGAACAATTCTTCAGAGGCAAGTCATTTTCATAATGTGAGCTTAGTAAAAATCCAGATTAAAAAAATTGCTAGGGGAACCTTTTTTTTTCCTTTCATGTAAATAAATAACCACAATCATCAAAAATTCCAGGTTTATACATAGATTCTTACAATATCAGCTCAGCCATAGGCAATTGTCTTAGTTTTCTGCTTAGAAGGAATTACTACCTTGGTCACTATGGCTTAAAAAAAAAAAAAAAAAAAAAAAGGCAGCAAACAAAACTGTTCAGATACTCTCATTTTATACTACTATTAATCTGTCCTTAACTGTCCTTTAATATGCCTCTGTGCCTGTATTCCAAAATCTCTGGTGGCCTCCATTTTCAGCATTTTGTGTCATCAACAACAGGACTGAGTCTAACCCAGATCAGAAATTGTAGGGTGGGTCTTCAAGGTAAGAGGAGTCTCTGTGTCCCTTTCAGCAGAATGAACCGTTGTTAACCATTGAGGTATGTTAGTTTGGTGACCTCGTCCCCCTCCAGCAGAAAAGCATAGTGCTTATGTAAAAACAAATATAAACTCCTCCACCCCTATTAAGAAATTACATCCCCCAAAGCAAAGCCAACGCACTGCAAGACAATACAGTATTTCACTCCATTTCTTGTCCTTTTTAGGACTGATGAACAACCTACATGTGACGGATCATACTCACATCCCTTGAAGTATTACTAGTAGGTGCAGTATTACAGCAATTACTATGTTATTAGTATCTACGTAAAACAGAAGTTGGTATAGGTATAAAATGAGACTTCTAATCTTAGAAAACAGGTGGAAATTGTATCAAAAAAACCCCAACCAATGGACATATAAGAGAATTAATAGGATACATGGAGAAATCCTTAAAATAGTGTTTAAGTGCCTCGCAAGACTATACAAGCCCATTGAAAAGGCAAGAACCTTCTGGAAAAGAACAATTAATATAAGCTATGTCTATATGATAACCTTCTTTGCTAGTGTCCCCTACCTAAATATCTTAAAATAGCTATACCATCACGAGATAAGAAAGAGGGTCATCTTGTGAATTAAAGTTTCTCTAAAAGATAAAAAGGATATGGTAGAATTACTTTTTTTTTTTTTTTCATAATAGGGGATGTAGGTTATTTCAAGGATCAGTGCTCAGATCTGTGATATTCAACATTTAAGTAAATCATGTGGCAAGTTTGAACGTTTGTACATAAGTTTGATTGAAAAGGCACAGACAATACAGAATGTCTGGTGATAAAACAGTAGATACACCTTAATGGCAATGAGCTGCACACAAGTAAAAATAACCCTACCTAGTGCAATAATAGGCCCTACATAATACATTGCCATACATACAAGACATCTGGTGTCGTGTCAGACAGTTCTCTAAAAGCGTCAGCTTAATGCTCAGTAGCACTCAAAAAGGTTAATAGAAAGCTATTAAAAATATCTCAAAAACATCATTATGCCATTGTATAAATTCACGATGCACCACATCTGGAATTTTCCATGCAATCCTACACATCTTACCTCAAGAAGGACTTAGAACAGAACTATGGAAAAGTACAAAAAAATTAAGACATACTCTACAGAAGTTTCTAAATAGGGAAAAAAAAGATAATAAAAAGGAAAAACAATCCCACAAGTAGAGCAAAATTCTTCAATCTGATAAATAAACAGGAACAGGACCAGAGTATATAAAATAATGAATCATATGACAAAGTTGAAAAAAATTATTATTTCATGTGTTTCATACAAAATAAGGAGGATAAATTTAAAAAGAAAGAATCTTGTAACACCACCATTTAAACCCACAGTTTTGCAACACACTGTTGTAGGATTTGATGGAAGTCAGTGGGTTCAAAAACAGGTCAGGGGCAGTCTGTCATTGCCTATCAGTTATGATGGCACAGATACAAATCCCAGCTAAGAAGTGCCTTTCTTTCTCCTTAAGTCATCAGTTAAAACCTGTGAGGTATCCCAAGGTTGGGTAAGTCTCCATTTGTCCTGTATCTTTTATGTTTCTCTAGTGGTCACTTTCCAAAAGACTTCATTGAATTGGTTGGACTCTTGGTATCACCAGCTTAGCTGTTTTTATGCTTCTGGACTATACTCCTGAATCCTTAAGCTTATTTATTATTAGTGTATACCTGATCCAACTGAACTTTGATTTAGCTACTATTTTATTTTATTTATTATTGGATAACAGTTATCTTATCTAGTTGAACTAGTTAGGAGGTAAGAGTTCATTATAAAGCTATCTCCCAATATCAAACATTTTCTCTCCTTCCTTTTTTTTTTTTCATTTATTTTTTGATTTTTGCATTCTCATAGCTTTCAAAAAAAGTTATTTAAACTCCATTTTACATAACGTGACAGAAGGAATGTGTTCCTCGCCCCACTCTCAAAAACTTCTATATGTGCAAAGGAGGGGGGTGAGAACACCCTGAGCAAGGTCAGCAGCGGGACAACATTTAAACCAGTGTGAACCTACTCATGCAGAACTATTAGCTAAATGATAGCTGAAAATCTGTTGAAAATTTGCTGTACTGCAAAAAGTGAAAGACAACTTAATGGCAAAGGACTGAAATCAACAGAAAGAGATTCTGCCTGAGCCATTGGACAGTATTATCCAGTATTTTTCTCTAGAACAACAACTTACCCAGCAAATTGCTAAATTCTTCCCCTTCAAGACACACATCAGTCAGACAATACACCAGGATTGCAGTCCCATGGCAGTTTAAAATATCTGCTCCTGATCTTCTTCCTCTATAACCCAGGCTTGGCTGTCCTCCCCCTGTGTGCCATCACTAGCACTTGCACGATCCAAGCCTGCTTAGAAAGCTTGAACGTGCAAAAACTAACCCTGCTGATCGAAAAACTGAACAGTCTGCAGACAGATGAGCTCCCAACACGGCTCACTGTGCAGATGAACAGATTTTAAGTGACAGCAAAGAAGGAAACAACAGAAACACTGCTGCTAGAGGAACCATATGCAAATAGTCTGATTCACTCTATTTGTTATCATCATTATTATTGTTGTTCAGTGTAAAACAAGAGCCTATACTTCCATAACATCTTATTTCCATGAAAAAACATCCTTACTAAAGAGGAAAAAGTGGTAGTTTTCCTCATCTTTTCAGATGACTATTCTCTTCTCTCTTTAGAAAAATACCTTTCTAGAGATTTAAAATACTTTCAGTCCCATAGATAAATAAAGAACTCCCAGTAGTACAAGGAGTTCCTAATCGATTAGCATTAGCAACATGTCCAACTACATAAAAATAATTGAATTGGTCAATGAGCAATTGTCTCTGCTACTTGTGCAGTGGCATTAAGAGGGCACAGGAGAACCAAAAGAACACCCTATTGTTAAGGTATCGTGTCAGGTTTTGTACTGTTACTATTATTACCAGACTACATCTTGTAAAGGAACATCCCAGCTGTCAGGCAGCTAAATATAACGCAAAAGCTAAATATGATGTAACACTGTTGGTCCTCGTGCATGTCATCTTTGGTACATTTTTGTGGGTTGGGATTCAAACTCAGACAGCAATTTGAGTTTGAGCTACAGAGCTCCATCCTGAAATGGAAGAGATGACTCTTCCATCAAAACTCATGACAAGCCGTGGGATACCACAGTTCACAATAACATCCTAAATCCATTTATTTAAGTTATTGTTAGACAGAAAGCCACAAACACAGGCAGGCAATTAAGCCGTTGCAAGGCTGTGGCAATACTCTATTGCAGCAGTTTCAGTATTTCAAAACCTACAGCTGTTCTAAATTGAGAAAAAAAGTGTCCTGAATGGTTACCCAGCACTGGCAGGTTGAAATGTCTTGTTTCAAACTTACACTTGCACTCCTTGGTTTCAGGAACTGTACATGTGTGTAAGATGGTATTTGGGAGGAGTATACAGCCCATTACAGACCATGCTCAAGGTTCTACTCTCCAACTCTCCCAGCACCTGATTCAGGGCACTCAAACACAGTCATTTTAGATGTTTTCAGCACAGCTCCTACTAATGGAGTATTTTGGGAAGTCCTTCTTCCTCTCTTCACCCGAAATATCAGAGTGACAGATCCCTGCAAAAGATTTTGGCTGCACAAAGCCAACAAGCTCTACATACAAAGTTTGCTGTTTCTCCAGCACCCTGTCCTATCAGAGACCGAGATGTTTCTCTGCTTCTCTTCTGACAAGTTTGTACACTGTACAGCAATGAGGCAGCAAACCTAGATGCTCCCCTCTTTTGCACCAACTGGACTGTCAGCCATAAGCACAACGTATTTAATCAAATCCGAACAAACCTCCCAGACACTAGCTAGGTTGAGGAAAAAAAAGAATGCTTCAAAAGGGGGTGCAATTCTTTCAACAATAATCATCTCTCGAAGCATTACATTTCAATAGCTTAGATTTGGGATTTCTTTGCCAGTTCACTAGGCATGCAGAATTCTATTCACATCTGCTCAGAGCTGGATATCCTACATCTAGTAGATTTTATTCAGCTACTCCAAATGGAATTTATGCAATAATTTAATTAAAGGTTTCCTTTTGTTCAGCTAGCCAGACTGGGTCAGGGGATTACAGGGATCCCAGGCCCAGGCAGGATGAATATGTTTAAACCATACTGATGATGAATTACAGCACAGGGATGGAAAAAACAGATTAATATAGGGACCATATGATAACACCAGGCACCTTCTGTACTTTTTAAAATCTCTTTTAGAAAGAGTGGAGGAAAATTTAAAAATACTTTTGCTTTCAGCAAAATATTTGTTCAATACCAGTAAGAGGTGGAGTTAATTGAGCCTGAGGCTCGGTTATATGGAGGTCCTTGGTGTTTCAGATGTTCAATAGAATGTCCTATTAAGACAGAAGATTTGGAAACTCAGAAGGCTGCCTCCAATAAAAGATTTATAGCATTCCTCATGCTTCTAATCATAGCACAAGGAAAAGCTTGCCTTAGATTATTTTCAGCAATTTCCTTCTCACCCCAAAACCAGGTCATGCACCAAAAGTACACAGCTCTGTAAAAACAAAACATATTATCACTATGTTAAGCATATGGGTATTTAGGAACATTTAACCATACTTGCTTCAGGCTTACCTGAAATTGTAGTCTGGGGTTTACTAATGTTCTTGTTTTATTATCCCGTCTACTCTCAAGACAATCAGAATTTATCTAGCTTGATAGAGTAATGCACACTAAACAATAATATAATTAAAAAAAATATATCAAAAGCATGACTATCTTGAGGATGTGCACCACATATAGGGGCACATACCTGAACACAGATTTATAACACTTATTATTTAAGCATATGAACAGTGAGTGAACTCTATTCATTTTTATGTGCTCACAAAGGTAGCAGAGAAGAAAAGCAATTTTAAGTGTGCTGAAAAAATAGACTTAGACCTCTAAATTCTACAGCAAAACTTAACACAAGATGATGATGATGATGATGATGATAATAATAATAATAATAAAAAATTCTTTGAGAAGCATTCTCCATTTCACCTCTTCTAGTTGTAGAACTCTGAATCTAGTTCAAACTGAAGTAGAAAATTCAGAAATTTTTATTGAATTATTTAATCTCTTTTTTGATTTAAGAAATGGATATACATAGACCACTTCCTCAAGGAAGATCAACTGTAATGGCTTCTTTTCATTTTCATTATGGAAAGCTGACAAACTTTCAGCCTTCTCTGTCCTATTTCATTATCCTTCCTCAGTTTTTAACAACATATGCTTTGTCGGCACTCTTCATTTATAGCATATTGCTCTATTCTCTACGACTGTTCTATCTTGCTAAAAATAAAATTGGGAATTTGTCTTACATAACTTGGGTACGAGGCTTGTTCTGTCTATCTTCTTCTATTCTTTCTCACCTTCCAAAAATCCACTTACTGTCATTCCTGTCTTGAAGCTTCTCAAAATAATATATACCGGTAAGGTATATATACTAGTAAGGTATATATTGCTCTTTCTTCACAATCACTGATTCCTTAGCTTGATAGAAGATTTCCATGCTCTTACAGACGGCACTCACACAGCCAACATTTACCTGCTCTTGAATTTGTGCATGGGATTTTTAAATTTGTCTTTAGCTATCAGCAATTTCCATTTCATTACTACTAAGACAGAAACGTTCTAAGACAGAGCTGCATATTTACCCATACAACAGTGTTTGGAATTTTTTGGTGGAACAAGTTTTGATGCCCTCACCAAGAAAAGCTTCAGGTACCATAACTTTGGAATGTTTTGTTGGACAGTGGCTCAGCTGGCCTCACTAACGCACTACTATCACCATAATGATGATTATCCTTCAGTGTAAAAAGGAAAGGATCACTGCAATGAGACAGCTCAGTCAGCTCTGTAACTAAGGCTAAAAAATGGTTTGAATTTTCCACTATTTAGAAATTCAGACAAAACCATGTACCTATGGTTTCAGCATTTAGCAATTATTATTTGTTTGACAAGAAAGTACCCCTTCCCCTCCAATTATCTATCAAATTACTGTTCCCCATCCAAAACCAAAGTCAGGCCTTAACTTTCACTTCTACAGTTTGGACAGATTAAAATCTTTTAGTTTCTTCCAGTTTTCCATTACAGGGAAAGCCTATAGACTTTTCATCTTTCTTGGAAGGAAGTCTTCTATAAATATTGTTTAAATTGTCAACACATGCCTTGAACTGTGGACAAAGACAGGTGACTTCCTGACAGTGTTTATAAATGAAGAAGATTCAGAGGTACCATTTTTCCATCCCTACCTGATACACCTTGTGTAAACATACATAGCGCTAAGAACTCATACTTAATTTATTTCCATCAAAATAACAGCCTGCAAGAGTAACAACTTCCTAGGTAGGATCTTCCTTTCTGAAAGTGTGACTTTATTAAAGGCATGGGCTTTTTTGCATGCTGCTTGCTTGCACACAAGAAATTCTGGCCACTGTGAATCTGATCTGTTACTATCATCACTAACTGCATGCCCAACCCTTGTGTAATCTGAAAATTTTATGAATACTTATTTTATATTTATTATGTGTGACAAAAAGTGTTAAATAGTACAAAAAAAAGAACCTCAAAACATATCTACTCAGTGAGGCCAAAATTGTTTTTAAAAAAATCGTTTTAAAATATAC
>JANHGO010000071.1:61533410-61692175 GCA_024606505.1 Aquila spilogaster
AAAGCTCCGATATTGATTTAAAGGGGGCTGCCGCCCAGGGCGGGGGCTGCGGGGTGGCTTCCCCCGCACCGAGCCCGGAAAACTATTTCCCAAGACATTTTCCCTTATTCCTCCTTTAAATATATATATATACTGTTATTATAATTTTGCATTCTCATAGCTTTCCAATAGTTATTTAATCTTCATTTTACATGACGTGACCAAAGGAATATGCTCATCACTCACCCTCACAAATCAGTCTGTGCAAAGTGGGAGTGAGTGCCCTGTGAGATGCCAGCAGTGAGGCAACATTTAAAACACCAGGAACTTCCTCAAGTAGAAACATTGGAAACTGAGAGGGAACTGAAAATCTGCTGGACTGAAAATAAAAATAAAAAAATAAAAAAATTAAAAAGAAAGAAAGAAGGGAAAGACTACTTAATGGCAAAGGTCAAAGACTAAAGTCAGCAGAAAGAGATTCTGGTCAAGCCATCAGACCCATTGTATCCGGTATTTTTCTCTCAAACAGCAGCTTTCCCAGTAAATGGCTGAATTCCTCCCATTCAAGACACACACCAGTCAGACAATACACCAGGATTGCAGTCCCACAGCAGTTTAAAATACCTGTTTCTGATCTTCCTCAGTAACCCAGGCTCTGTGCCCTCCTTCTGCACACCAACACCAGCATTTGCACAACCCAAGTCCACTTCAAAAGCTGCGTCAGGCAAAGCTAACCTCACTTACAGATCAGCTCACAAAGCAGCTCACTGTGCAGATGAACAGATTTCAAGTGTCAGCAACAAAAGAAACAACAGAAACCGTCCTGCTAGAAGAATCATATGCAAATAGCATGATTCATTCTATTATTTTCTTGATTATCATTATTACTGAGCAATGTAAAACAACAACCTACATTTCCATAAGCCTTTATTTCCCTCAAAAAGGTCCTTACTAAAGATGATTTTTTTTTTCCTCTTTTAATGACTGAATTGTCAACAAGGAATTGATCCTGCTACTTGTCCAGTGACACTAATAGGGCACAGGAGAACCAAACAAAGGTGATATTGTTAAGGTACTATATCAGGTTTTGTACTGTTATTATTACTAAAATGTCATGGCTGTCAGGCATTTAAATATAATATAACATCTAAATATAATGTAGCACTGTCACTCCTCATCCATGATGCCTCTATTACCTTTTTGTGAGATGAAGTCAGGACTAAACAACCTGAGTTAAAGATCAGCTCTAAAACAAAAGAGCTGACTGCCATCAAAATCCATTACAAGCCATAGGAGGTCACATTCAACAACAACATCCCAAAGCCATTCCCTTGATAGTTACATCATGCACACAGACAGTCATGGAATGCTGTGGCAATGCTTTCACTGCAGATTTAGGACTTGAAAACCTATTGTTGTTTTAACTTGAGAAAAAACATGTCTTAATGCTCACCTAGCAAAGGCAGGTTGAAATGTCTTGTTTCCATCTTCAGCTTTCCCTCCTTGGCTTCAAGAGCTGTGCATGTGTACAAGATGGTATTTGGGAGAACTACACAGCACATCACAGACCATGCTCAGGGTTCTGCTCTCAGACACAGCGCTGTTTGCAGTGCAGTTACAACGATGATGTTTTGGGAAGTCTTTGTTTCTCATCCCCTTTTCACCCATTAAAAATACCCAACTGTCAAGATTCCTGCAGAATATATTGGCTCCACAAAGCCAACAAGCTCTATACAAAATATTTGTTGTTTTTCAGCACCCTGTCAGCTCAGAGAAACAAAGCTATAAGCTACGATAAAAATGCTCCTCTCCTGACAGCTCTGTGTAGTGTGCAGTAATGAGGCAGCAAGCCTAGCTACTCCATGCTTCTGCACCAACCCAACCATTGGTCATGAGCGCAGTGTATTTAACCACTTCCCAACAAACTTCCCAGACAGCAGCTAGGTTAAGGAATAACAACCATGTCCCAAGAAAAGATGCAGTTCTTTCAGAAATAATCATCTTTCAAAGCATTGCATTTCAGTATCTTGCTTTTGGAGTTCTTTGCCAGTTTACTCGGCTCGCAGATTTCCTTTCTCATCTGCTCAGAGCTGGATATCCTACATCTAGTGAATTTTATTCAGCCTCTCCAGAGGGAATTTGTGCATTAATTTAATTAAAGCTTCCTTTTCTTCAGCTAACCTATCTGGTTCAGGGGATTACAGAGATTCTCAGCCCAGGCAGAATCGTGTTCATGTTTTAGCCACACCGATACAGAATTACAGCACAGGAATAGGGAAAACAGATTCTTATGGGGACTACAAGATATCATCAGGAACTTTCCATTTTCAAATCTCTTTCATTAAGCATGGGAGAAAATTGAAAAATACTTCTGCTTTCACCAAAATATTTGTGCAATACCAGTAAGACATGTAATTAATTGAGCCTCAGGCTCAGTGATCAGAAGGTCGTTGGCGTTTCAGATGTTCAACAGACTCTTCTATTAAGACAGAAGATTTGGAAACTCAGAAAGCTGCCCCCAACAAAAGATTTGTAGCATTCCTCATAGTTCTAAGCACAGCACAAGGAAAACTTGTCTTAGATTATTTTCAGCAGTTTCTCCTTCACATCAAAACCAGGTCATGAACCAACAGTACATAGTTCTATAAGAAAAAAAAAGATGTTATTTCCTCCTTACAATATTACTTTGTAAAGTGCCTGGATATTTAGGAACATTTCACCGTATTTCCTTTAAGCTTATCTGAAACTGTAGTTTGGGGGTTCCTGTTGTTTTGTTATTCTGTCTGCTCTCAAGATGATCAGAATTTATCGAACTCAATAGAATGAAGCACAATGCACAGTAAGATAATTAATATATATATATATATATATCAAAAGCATTACTATCTGGAGAATGCACCCTACACACAGGGACATCTACCTGAGCATTCATGTATACAACACATTATTTCAAAACATGAACAGTGAGTGAACTCTATTCATTTTTGTGTGCCCACAAAGGTAGCAACAGATGAGGAAAACAATCTAAGTGTGCTAAAATACGATACTTAGAACATTCTCTAGGATCCTTTCATTGATATATTTTAATAAGTAAAACCCTTAAAACAAAAATAACTTTGACGTAGAAATTGTTTCAATTCTACATTCAAACTAGCTCTTACATTTGCAATGTCATTCTCTTCTTCCTATATAAACAACTGCTGCTACTTTGTCCTCCCAACAGCACCTCTTGAAATTCTACACTAAAACTTCATACATGAGAACAATATTAAAATTTGAGATTCATCCTACATTTCATCTTGTCTAGTCGTTGAACTCTGAAAAGTCCAAATCCAATTCTATCAGAATATTTACAATAAATCGAAGTAGAAAAATGGCATTTTCTTTTCTTGAAGCATTTTAGCTGTTTGTTTCTAGCTGGGATTTTTTTTTTTTTTATTGAACACATGAATATTCATAGACTACTTAGTCAAGGAAGATCAACTGTAATGTTTTTTAATTTGCATTATGAAAAGCTGACAAAATTTCAGCCTTCTCTGTCCTGTTTCATTACCCTTCCTCAGTTTTTAACAACGTGTGCCATGTCAGCATTCTTCATTTATAGCATATTTCTCTATTCTCTCTGACGGATATATCTAGCTAAAAATAGATTTGGGAATTTTTCTCACACAACTTGGATCTGAGAGTTGTTCTGCATGTCTTCCGTTCTTTTCTCACTTACCAAAACTCAGCGTCCTGTCATTTCTTTCTCAAGGCTTCTCAAATAGTATACACCAGTAAGGTATGTATTGCTCTTTCTTGCCAGTTGCCGGTTCCTTAGTATTACAGAATTTTGCCATCCTCTTATAGATAGCACTTACACAGGTAGCATTTACCCACTCTTCAATTTGTGCCAGAATTTTTTTAATGTCTTCAACTAACAGCAGTTTCTACTCCATAGCTACAAAGATGGAAATACTCTAAGAGAGACTTGCACATTTACCCACACTACAGTGACTGGAAACTATTCCAGGACCAAGTTTTGATGAGCTCACCTGAAAAAGCTCCTGGCATGTATAACTTATGAATGTTCTGCTGGACAGTGTGTTAGCTGGCCTCCAGAACACAACACTACCACCACCATGATGGTAGTCCTTCCCAGCAAAATGGATAAAATCACTGCAGCTCTGTAACTAAGGCTCAAATAAATAGTTTGAATATAACACTGTGAAGAAAACAAGCCATATACCCATGGTTTCAGTCTTTAGCCATTATTTGTTTGACAGCAAAGCACCCCTCCTACTCCAATTTTCTATCAACATATTGTTCCCCATGCAAAATAAAGTCAGGCTGTAACTTTCATGCCTATGACTCGTACAGACTTTATCACCTAGTTTCTTCCAGCTTCCCATTAGAGGGAAAGCATATAAACTTTCATCTTTCTTTTATGAATATAGTTTAAATTGTCAGCACATGCCTTGAATTGCGGACAGTGCTAGATGACTTTCTGATAGTGTTATAAATGAACAGAATTCAGACATATCATTTTTCCATTCCTACCTGGTATACCTTGTTTACATACGAGAGGGGATAGCACTAAGAACTCATATTTAATTCATTTCCATCAAACAACAGCCTGTAAGAGTAATGACTTCCTAAGTAGGATTTTCAGCTCTCAGAGTGTGACTTTTTCAAAGGCATGGGCTTTTTTGCATGCTGTTTTCTTGTGCATAAGAAATTCCAGCCATTCAGGCTGTCGCTGTCATCATTAACTACATCCTAAGGCCTTGCATAATCGAAAAATTTTATGAATACTCAATATATGTTTTATTATATGTGATTAAAATGTTAAATACCACAGGAAAAAAAAAATCCTCAAGACGTATATCTGCAATGATGCCACATATATAATAGTTTTAAAACATACTAGTTGCTTACTTTCATCTCTGGCAACATGTTGTTTTGCTGCTCTTCTTTCCCAAACTATCTTGCACCAGAGAGTTTTATCCAAGGCATATGACTAATGTCAACATCTTTATTTTATCAATCAGACTTGTAATCTCATCAAAGCAGCATCAAGGTAGCTTGGTAGAATCTATTTTCTCTAAGCCAATACTGTCAGGCATTAATTATATTACCTCCCTTAATTTTTTATTAAGCAAGCCTTGTATTAACCGCTGAATTATTTTGCTCCAGATCAATATCAGGCTAACAGGCCAGCAATTACCAAGTCTGTTCCATTTACTCTTTTTAAATATTGGCACAATGTTATCCTTCTGTCTGGCATCTGCACCTTCCCCAGATGAGTTATTTTATTTATTACAAAGAACAGTTTTACACAAACAACAAAAATGCCACTGCCATCGCTGACACTTTTCGTATGAAAATCTGTAATATATTCTCAAGAAGCCCAAGGCATCTAAGTCCATCAACATTAAAAGCTTGCTTCCAAATTTCTAATACCACTGCCACTCAAAAAATGCCTAAGTTTTGGGCCAACATCTACACTGATAAGCTCTGATGGGTACCCAGAGCTCCTCTGACACAGCGGGCACAAAACCGAAGCCTGAAAATATTCACGTTCATACTGGAGATGCATCAAAGCAAGGCTACAGTCAGTTCTCATTGCAGGGTTCATGACGTAGATGCGCTCTGATTAATTCAGGAGGAAGAAAAAAAAGAGGTGCCTCCTGCCTGCTCCTGCCTCCCCTGCTGACACCATGCTCCCCAGGGGAGATCCTGGTCCATATCCCTCTCCACCTGAGGAGGCTTTAAACCCTTTTTCACATCTCTTTGGACGGTTCCCAACTGTTATGATGTCGGGTATTATGCAATTCCATCTGTTCCAGTTAGTATATTTTATATGGATTACGTATACAGTCACTGAGCTAAAAGCAGGGGGAAAATGTAAGCCTGACTGTACAGTGTGGATGGAGGAAAGAGTAGGCACTTCTGCACCCTCTTCAGCATTTTGGTGGGATGCCCTATCCAGTGAGACAGTGAGGAAAAAAAGACTTTTAAAGAGTATTACATCTAATTGATTGCACAATGCAATGTCAGACATTGTCTAAAATTACTGCATGGTAGATAGTATCAGAAGCTACTGAATCAATTTGGAAGGAATTTGCTCCTAAAATTTATTATGCTGTGTTTGTATGCATATATTCATGCAGTTCCTATGCAGTGCCTTTCTCACAACTGAAAGCAGCAATACTGAACAAGTAAACTTGTACTTGTTTTCCAATTCTAGCTCAGAAAACCTCAAGGAAACCTGAAAATTGCCCGATACGTTTCCTAATGTAATAGAACTGCTTATTTTCTGAGAAAATATCTGCAGTCTTATCAAAAAGAAAAAATGTACCCTTAGCTCCAATCTTTTCATTTACCCTGCATAGTGACAATGAGATGTTTGCATTTAAGTTGATGAGTGGACTAGATGATATCAGTGGTCTTTTTCTGTCTTAGTGATCCAATGATTTCAAGCGATAAGCAGTAGAGAAGCAATATCAACACGTGAACTCTTCTCCTCATTAGTGTGCCCTATGCAGTGTTTAAAAAGCCAACTGCTTAGCTTTTCACTCACTACCATCACAAGTACACATAAATAATGTACTGCAAAAGATACAATATCAAGATTCTCCACAGAAACCCCATGTTAACCACTTTTTCTATTAATTCTTAATGCACAGTGAAACAGCCAGTTTCTCTCAGAGCACTTCGCAGCTCAGCAGCTGACCTAAATAAAGTAGAAGTGATGTCCTGTAAGAGAAACGGGAGAATTTCACAAGCCCTCATGGACAAAGTGTTTGTTGGTTTGTTTTGTGATGCCAGACCAGAGGTGAATACTAAATTTGCAAAAAATTGAACCCAATCTCCAAATCAAAATAGCAGTTGAAATCCTGCCTAGAAGACGCCATGCTGTCATATAATTTGTTTATTTTTTATAAGTACATCTTTTAAGAGGATTACGGATGGGAAACAAAGAAAAAAAACACACAAATGAACAAATGGAATTATCTAATCTGCTGATTCTCAGTCACAAGAAAATAGAAATCAAGGCATGGAAAGAGAGAGGAGGAAGATGACTTATTCCTGAAAATCTTGTGAATCACTTATCAAATCCCTATTAGAAAAACAACTATATAGAACATATTTTACAAACATTGCTATAGCTTAAGTTAACCAAGCCTAGTCATCCTAATCCTACATATACTTTCTATACGAAGTCTTGTATCCTTTAAAAAATAAAATATAATGCTGCAGCCTAAAGAATTACTGCTAACTACCACCAGCCACAACTTTAACAAAAATATTCAGTTTAGGAGTCAGTGTGGCTTAAGAAAAAATCCTGACAGCATTAAATGTTCCAAAACTCTCAAATTGGTTATGCTTTGAGTACAGTCGTGCACAAAGCTTATACTGGATGAACAGTTTGTTTTGCCCATCCTTATCTGGTAGCCTACTGTGTTCTCAATATCTGTGTTTGAACATTTTCATCATGTCCAGTCTAGTCAAGAGAGTGCTGTACTGCATCATGCTCCAAAGCAAACAGTTACTTGTGGACTCATTACTGCTTGTTTTTAACTAGCATATCGAGTTTTTAACAGATTTTCAGAGTGCAAGGTATTAAAAGTAAATAGTGCGTACCAGACACGACGTTTAAAGTTCTTGTTGTGAATACCAGATTTCCTTGTGCCCTCATCTTAAAGTGCTGCCTCACATACAATGCTATTCTGAATGCAGTACTTCACCAGCACACATACAGATAACACAAAGGAAATAAAATCGAGTCATTAACTGTTGGCTAACAGTTCTCTTGGCTGTTTTTAAGAACTGTGGCCTGTCATGGTCAAATTCAGTTCAAGTGACTGCAGTAACTGCTTTAACTCTACTTCACTGTCAGTTCAGAAAAAAATATATTATTTCCTTCATAAATAACATACTGTACTGCAATCATTTTCACAGCTTATCCATACCAGACATGTTACGTATCTCAAGAACAGCCTGTTTGGTTGATTCCTCTATTTTGGCAACCTTTGTATTAAATGGAACAGGACAAAACCAAGCCTGGGGATAGTGCACCAGGAGGAAGGAACAGAAAACCTATTGTCTTGTTTGCTGGGAATTCTGGAACCGTAGAAATGTTCAAGCAAGCAGGTAGAAAAATTTTCCTTCCACATTCCTGGTAAGATGGTTTGCTGGGATACACTCCCCTGCAAACAAGGCATGGCAGAAATCTCCTACCTCCAAGGTAACCCAGCCTCCTCACACTTCCATCCCAACCACTGGCCTTTCCTTACGTCTATTTTCTCACAATGTTCTGTTTATTTGGTAGATCTATTACGTTTCTATTAAGAACACATTTTAGAATCTGTTGACTTGCCTTTCTGTAGCAGGTCAAGAGGAAGCAGAAATTCAGACAGCTCTGCTGGCACACACACAAAGTTTCCCTTCACTCGTGACACCATCACGTCAAGGGTGACAATACTAAATCTGGGCTCTCTGTTTCCCAAAGCCATCCACTAAAGCCTCAATTCCATTGCAAATCTTGGCATTTGCCCACTATGAAATAGTGAAATTGCTGGTGAGCTATGGGAATTCCATATATTTGCATCTACCCAAGCTGATGAACAGGTTCTCAACATAGTTTAGCAGTGGTAAAAATCACTTTTTCAAGTCAGACTGAAGATGTCAGAGTATTCAAGGGCTGCTATATGTCTGAGGTAAAATGTGCTCTAAGGAACAGTTCCTGACTGCAACAGGACTAGTTCAAAACTGCTGAAAAGTACAAATGAAATAGCTATTTTGCTAAGATGGTTCTAGAAATTAATAAGCATTAGCATCATAAGAAATATGTCACAGCTGTGGGTTGTTTTTTTTTTCCTGACAACTCTGGAAAAGAAGGGCAAAGAGGAGATGGAGAAGATAAAAAAGGAATGAATCATCTTAAATACTAAATGCACTTCAATAGAAGAAAAACACAAAATTATTGTACCTTTTTATCTGAATAAAATCTGTGTAGAGAAAAAAACCTGTAATTTGAATTCTTAACCTAACAATTATATAAAATTATAATCAGAAACAAGACTCAAAGTTTTCTGCTTTATGGTCAGTCCTAGTCCTTTCTTCTTTTAAACAGATAAAGTTTGAAGAGTCGTACTTACAGCCCTGGTGGCGGCACTACATGCTGTCATTAAACCTACAATGGAGAATTAAGCAATGCAAAAACTAACTTTGTGTGAATTTCGGCCAACAATTAGTTGGGTTTATGAGCTCACTCATAATGTTATTCTGTAAAGTGATGGGGAAAAAAAAAAACAAACTGTTATTTCTTTCATGAGCAGTTGACATTTGTGAACAACAAGGCACCAGACCATCAGGTGCCTAATTTAAGCATTAACAGCCCTTGGCAGGAAAGACAGCCAGACTGCATGCAGGCATTTATGACAGCATTTCTAAATGTAGGTTTTAGTCTGTAATCCTATAAATGAACATTCTTTTGTGCAATATTTTGACAAATCAAGGGAAAAAATGCCAGGAAAAATCCAGTAGATAGTATGAGTCACACCTTTCCTAAACCATTTTGGGCATCTGTTACTATGGGACCATATGGATAAAACAGAAGACTCAAGTACCTTTTCCAGTCACAAATATTCCACGGATACACATATGGGAAGAAAAACATTCTTTTCTTTTTTAATTGTCTGTTAATATTATAAGTACTACGCTTACAGCAGCTTTTCTCTTATCACTTTTACAATTAATTATTATTCATTGACACTCTTTACATCCTCACATCAAAGTGCCAAAATCCAAAGCAAAATTCTTCATTTTTAAAGCTTCCTTGAGGTGAGGGATCTGGTTTTCTTGGGTTTTGTGTGGTTCTTTTTGTTGTTTTTGTGGTCCGGTTTTTTTTAACCACTAAGCTGTTCATTCCACATTTATAATTTAAAATTTGATTATTTTACTACACGCTTATTATGCTGTTAGAAAATGAACTAGTTCAACAGAACAGGCTTGAATTGTATTTATTTTCCCCATATTAGAAGGTCACTGAATGACGAATGTGAAAGTTAGCAGTTATAGTACACGTTAATGGATCATTACCTGCATTTACATAAAACAGACTTATTCATCAATGTTCCTTCATTTTATAGCCAGAGAAGATTCAAGAGGTATCACTGCTTTTTAAAAAAAAAAAAAAGTAATAAAAGATTTCACACATCTTATGTCCTAAAAATAACATTTGCTTACCTCATGTATTTCTATGTATGGATTCCAAAGTGTTGGCAGACCTATAAAGAGTCAAAAACTTGGAGGCAGCATAGCTCCTGCTGGTACTACATATGTCCAACTGTACTTTAGAGAGAAAAGCCACAACTGAAACCCCGAAGTTTTGAAGACAGATATGTGAATCAACGCACGAATCTGGGGCACTTATTCACCTTCTACATAAAGATCATAAAATTCAACTGGCCAATGCAGCAAGTTACTGTATGAAATTTTTCTAATTATGCTTTTGCAGTTAATTCATAGTATGATGTAGCACCCTGTGATTTCTTCAAGTACCTGCCAGTTTTACTACCTTTTTCCCATTCAGGTATCAGGAACATTTCAGGAACAGACTGATCGGATTTTCTCAAGCTGCTCTCAAGGTGTGAATGAACTTGAGCTATTTCCAAAACCATGAGAATTAAAAAAAAACTGATGAAAAATGACATTTTCAGGACCCTGAAGAGCTACCAAAATGGAAAGCAAAGATCAAAATAATATACTTCTAAAAATGCAAAATCACATACACATATACTTAATTCTCTATGTCAGAGTTTGAAGTCAGCTGTGCTAAACTGATTGCAGAAGTTAAATTAAAAATTAACATTAAAGGAATTTGTGGCAGCTTTTTGAGGAATATCCAAGTCTTATAATGATTTATCGCTACTTTTTAAAAATGTATATATATAAGTATATATATATATATATAACTAAGTCAGTGCTGCCATTTTGAACACTTCTTTTGCTTTGATCTGAGTTCTAGTTCTTTGATTTGTTGG
Organism: Aquila spilogaster; assembly: GCA_024606505.1. Lineage (NCBI taxonomy): Eukaryota > Metazoa > Chordata > Aves > Accipitriformes > Accipitridae > Aquila > Aquila spilogaster. The sequence continues at coordinate 61,544,420 of JANHGO010000071.1, forward strand.
CACTCTTTTAGCCACGATGCCAATCCATGGTAATTTAAATCCAGCTGAAACATTAACCATCAGAACCTTTATTCCCTTCTCTCTTCCCTTCCTCCCATCCTGACGGTTTTAAAACATAGTATTTCCTCTCCAGCTTCCTTATCAGTGAACCATATGCAGTGCTCATCATGAAAGCTGCATCACCACCTCTGGTTTTCCCGTGACACTACTAAGAGAAATCAGCTTTAAATCAATTACAGCATCAATCAACCTTGATGTACTACAAATTCAACAGGATCTCGCATTTGAAAATATCCACCAGAAAGAGGGAATGCATATACATACACGGATGACTCTCTTCCTTCTCTCTGTTGCAGTATCGTTTCATCCTAACGATAAGCAATGACACTTGAAATAAAAGTGCCAGAAATCTGAATCTCTCTGAACAATGTTAGGGTCTCAGAATGTTAAAAAATAAATAAATAAAAGCCTAATGTTGTATCTTTTATCTTCTGCACTTCTTTCTGTTCAAGAAAATAAAAGCACAACTCCGTAGAATACACAAGCAGTAAAGAATATTATTTTTTTTTCTCTCTGTACACCCCTTGCTGTCCTGCACTGAAGGCAATTCTTGTTTAGTCAGGAATTACTTTAAAATAAAGGAAGAAGCTGCAATGGATAAGTGCAATTGCAAGCGCAATACAAAGGTGACAGCACTCAGCCTCTGAATGTGCTCTGTAGCAAGCCAACATGCTCTCATTTGTCCCTTTAAGGTTATCCGGAAAAAGGTTAATTTTCTGTTAGAAATCATTTTCAGATACAGTTTATAAATAATAAATATATATCTCAGTATAGGCAAGTTTTATCTGTCTCTGTTTAAGTTCATACTTCACTAAAATTCTACTCCTCTACTTTTTCTGGTTGATACTAGTAAAATGTGTCAATGGCTACTTTCAACCTTCATACCTCTAAGTGTCCCATCACAGTATTGCTATGACAATGCTGGTATCACTTACAATTCAATGCTACAGGGAAAATTATCACAGCTAAACATACTTCACATGATCATTGGAATGTTCCAGTCATCCTTCACAAAGTGTTTTTATGACATCCCCGCAGATTTTCATGTATGTAGTCAGTACGCAGTACATTTGAAAATGAATAGAATATCAACAAATATTCAGGTGTGTAGGACTACTTTAATCTTATTTCCATAAGGGTGATCTAGAGGTAAATGATTATCAATGAAAACGGATGGGATTTTTAATCAAAATAAGAAAGATTATGTTTCTTCCTCTCTCCATTTCTCCAGAGGAAGCAATCAAGTTCTCTTTAGAAAACTAACGGATATTATATTAAAATTATTTTATTAGGTATAATTAGAAAATAATCTTATTTCCAATTGTCAGTAAGAAATATAATGTGTTATTACTAAAACATTAATTATGTGTAATTTAATTATTACTTAGAATAAAAATAATTCCTCTATATAAGCCAGAAAGTTTCATTACTCTGTGACAAAAGATTGCAGATTGCCCATCTATATAATTAGAAAACGCCTTGATACTCAGCAAGGTAGATGCAGAGATATTTCATAATGAGAATAGAAAGGAGTCAAAAATGGATGCACAACTCATGGCTTCTGTCCTACAACAAAAACATTTAGGGAAGTTTTCTTTGATAAGAATGGGCTGACCATAGAATTTGTGAAAGTCTTTGTCAAAAAAAAAACCTTGTTAATTCAATTAAACAAGGCAATACCCTAACAACCCTGCTTCTCATCAGCTAGGAGATGTCAGATTCTGCCCTTGCATGCCCATGGCTGGAACTTTCTTTGAAGTCCAAATCAAAATGGTAGGGTCAATGCAGCAACCATTTTGCTCTCTGTATGCACAAGTTAGTGTATTTTAATCCCATATTTTATACACATTTATATGAATATATGCATATATTGTGACAGCAAGAGAATTTAGCAGAGACAAGAGATCATTGTTATTTTTTTTTTTCCTCAGGAGTAAAATATGACTTAGCTCCAGCCTTCAAGTTTTTCCTTTCTTTCCAAGAGAAGGTCAAGGCTGAGCTAAAATATGAATATATTTTGTTTCAAAATTATTTCATAACTAAAATAATAATGGCATTCCAAGGTAACTGCAAAACAAACCCAGTTTTTTCCATTTTAACAGCCACTTTGAGATAGCAATAGGAAATAGCACTCTGGAGAGAAGTACTGAGTTCATCTGTGAACTTCTTTTACAAAGAAATAAGGACGTGATCTTAGGGTCAGGATGCACAGCTAGGCTGCCCTGCTACCCAAGTGGGCATGATGCTGGTGCTCCTAGTCTCTACCATTCCTCCTCAATGAAGATGCACAGGCTGGGCAGATTTGTCAAGAGAAGTGGACAGATTCTACTATACATGAAATAGTGATGCATTTCCAAATTGCTCTGACACAGGAACTCAAGACTTTAAAGGAAATCTCTTGCTGAGGACAGCCTCTACGATTGCAGGCAAAATTTCACAGTTTTATAATCAATTTTATATTCCAATGAAGACGGCTCTATCTTAGAACTAGTTATTTTTGTCACCTTTATTTCTATCTAAAGCAGCTCAAGAGTCTCATACCTATGGTGGCTAGAAGTTTATTTCTAGAAATGGGAAAACAGTAGTATGGAAAGAAGATTCCGTTTGAGCCTTTGAGCAAATCTGATTCCCAACTCAAACTCAGGGATTTGTAACTATTCCTCAGCTCTCGATTACCCCTATTCCACACATCTTTGATCTTCTTTTTCTTGTCTTCCCCCACTCAAACAACTTCTAAGTGTCAAAACACAAAGAAAGAGTCCACAGCTTTGATACAATTTCTCCATGCAGAAGCATTAAACCTTCTTGTACTCCTTTGCATAATTTTATTTTCCACAAACATTTTGGTGCTAGAGAAAATTCAGGCAAAACTGATATGAATAAATAAGTTTAAGTATGCTGATTAGCATGTAAGCTTCAAATTTGTTTCTGTTAAGCTTGTTTGAGCCACGGTAGTGATGCTACACAAACTTCACCATATATTTCAGTGATGCTTACAAGGAAAGATAGCCCTCCTTCTAAAAGAAAAACCCTGACCAGACAATTTTTCCACGCTGGGGCATTTAACAAACAAATAGTTATTTTTCTCTACAATGCTTGTAAACTGATGGTTAGTTTGGGATTTTTGCTGACACATCAATTCAGGTTGCACATTTTTTGTTCACTTGACCATCTGCAGTATTTCTTGACAAGACTTTCTGCCTTGTTTTACCTCTGTGTAAACTGCAACTTTAGGCATGTTCCTTTCAAGAAGCAAATGCAAGTTTACTGTAAAAAAGTAAAAAGCTATACATCTTTATAGCATGAAAAGATCTTAAAAATGGTGTCATATCCTTACAAATGTACCACTTAATGTTCATTATATTAGCAATCTTTCCTTAGTAATAGATAGTACTTAGTGATGTAGTATATTTAGGATATGAAATCAGCAAAGCACGTAACCATGTGCTTACACGTAAGTATCTGCCCATATCCATCTTTGCTCAGCACAGGTGTCTGACTCCCACTCAACAGAGTACTTATGAATTTCTGCACCAACCTGAAAGCACACACACATTTGCAAAAGTAGAATGTGTATTACAGTCCGGCTTAAAAGCAAGGAAATCACCTATAAATAAGTGCTACGCTTGTAAAGTATTCTACTTCCAGTTCAATGTCATAAATTCTTCTCCCAAGAGTTAATAGTTTGGCCATATTCAAAAATATTAAACTGTACAGAAAAGGAAATGCACAGAAGAAAGCAGAGTATGACACATTCTGCACTGATGCTGTCAGTGAACTTTACCATTTTTCCCTATTTCTGCAGTCAGTTTCACAACCCAGTTTCTCCTTGGGACATGGCTAGACATTTAATGGTTAAATGGTTATGTGAATTTCCAATCACTATCTTGGCTTTAGAAAACCTGAATTGAAATACATAGACAATATGTAAAATACACTGTATTTCATATGTGCATGATTAGACTAGGAAAAACATTTGCTGCTCTCAAACAATGAGAATGATATAGATGTGAAGTCATCCTATTAGTCTTAACTCTCCCAGAAAGTACCAATCCTTAAGAGAAAATACACAGAAGAGAGAAAACAGGCACAAGATTCAGCTTATGGTTTTGAATGGCACCCTGTATAGATCAGAATGGCAGTTTTGATCTTTTGGAATCTGCTGAAGCTTTCTGAGTAGTTAGTAGTTTGGTTTGGGGGTTTTTACAGGATTTTCTAGGAAGACTGAGAAACACATTGTATTCAGCTGAGAAGCCAGATTATGCTTGGTCCAATGTTCACTGGTGTGCGAATGTTACAGTAATTCAAAAGCAGAGATATCAGATTTGTTCTCCTATCTTCCACTACATTTATCATACTTTGTACTGATTTTGTTCTTTATTTTTGAGCTGTTTCTTGATAATTCAGTAGCTCTTAAAAACAAAGTATTTAAGGAGTTTGCTTTAAAGAACTTTATCGGTAGATTACAAAACAAAATCAACAAGCACAGAATCTCCCAAAACCACTTCTGGGAAGAAAAAACTGTATTTAGTATCTGAGATTATTGCACAGAAAGCCCAGAGAAGTCTTCATTTGCAAATGAGACAGCATTTGAATGGCATTATATGAGGTCTGCTTTCTGAGAGACAGTTGTCACCTAGAGGGACTCTGATACGAAGAGCAAATCATTCTCGATAGTGTGTTTTGAATCGGGAAAAAGAACACAGTTATAGCATTTTGATCTTATGCTAATTATTCATGTAATGGCCACAGGGATGAATAGCAACTACCTTTCAACAAAATGGGGTTTCCGGTATAGGTGTCAGTGTCACGGGAGCTGAAGTTTAATCTTTCCCTTTGGTTGCTACAGAAGCACATTGATATCAGAGATGAGTTCTTAGAAGTGCCAACCCCGACTCAGGTTTTGTGCCTCCATGAGCCAGAAACAAGTTCTCCATTTTACAGGCTAAACTGCGTTGCTATTCCACTTTCACTCATTTGCTTCAGCACATACAGTGACCTAATGTAACCTAACTTTTAGTCTATTTCTCTTTTAATATTGAACTAAAATGATGTTAGATAGTAGCCAGAGTCTTAAGGAAGCTATGTCAATTGATTCAATCATAAATTATTTTTTCCCATTGATCTTGCTTTGTGCTATGTTTAAAGAAAACAGGTGTTGCCATTGCTAATCAGCAATCTGAACCACAAGGATTTAGCCCTGATCCTTTCATATAGCTGTCTTGATGCTGCTACTATGCAGAATGCTCTAGTAAACACATATTACAAAACACAATGGAATTAATTGTAATTAAAACAGTATTTGATGATTCAAGAAATAATTTCTGGCTAATTTTGACTACTGCTATTAGTACTGGAAAGAAAACAGGCTGTAACCTTAAGCTCCTTATCTCTCTGTAACAGCAACAACCCTTTTCCCTTGATGTCCAGGCAGGCGTGCAGCCATTATGACCCTGTGGTTTATATCAATATCCTTCAATCTAGGAGTGAAAAGAGCTGACCTAAAGAGCCTTCTCTGTTATTGTCTGTCTACTGTTAATTTTCCTTGCTAGCATTTGGGCTACAATTGATATTATTGTAACTTGTTTTTATTGCAACTTTTACTTAGAGCTGAGAAAAGAGAAACAGTGAATGACAATTGTTAGTTTTACGGATTACGCTTATTTCTATGTACGTAATTTCTTTTGGCAGGCCCTACCATCGTGTTGCAGTGAGCAGAGATCAGGTACCAACCAGCTGAACCATATTGCAGGGCTGGAGATGAACAGAATGTGCAGGGGGAAATGGGTATCACCAACATGGTTGATCTTTGAACTGTCAGTTGACAACTTGTGAAGAGAACAACCAGAATACCCAAGAGGCACAAAAAGGAATCTTTGAATATCTTCTAAGAAAGGTGATTTTAAAGAGAATGAAGTAAAAGGCTCCGCTCTTGAAACAGCTCATACCCCAAAGCTAACTCACTTTTATTTCATGGCAAATAAAAGCTGTATGAATCACGTAATAACACTCTATGGCTGATGGCACAACTAATTTGAGATGGAGGAGAGCACAGCTTTCACCTCAAACAGAAGTGTCACATTGGAAGAAGAAAAGCTGTGAAACACTGTGACCACTTCCAACTAATTCAGAACAGAAATTAGGAGATGCTGAGAAAATATTAATTTACGTGAATTAAGAAGAGTGTGTGTCAATGTAGCATTCCTACTACATGGTAATATTTGAAAAGCATATTCTGGGGATCGATATTGTGATGGTAGTGAACCAGAATGTTACATGGTAGATCTCTTAATTTCCCTACTACTACTTGGGGAGAAAAGCTGCATTTTCTTCAAGGGCCAATTAAGTTTCTGTACTTTTGGAGACACGAAACTTCCACAATTAGAGCAGGTAGCACTGAAGCCCATCTCCACAGTTGCAAATCTTCCTTCCAAATTTCAGACAATTGTACTTCTTCAAGTGTTTTGGGAACAAAAATTAATTCAAGAACTATTCAAGGGTAGCTACTGCAATCTAAACCCCATTGCGTGTTTTATTTGTTTCTGGGTTCATAAAGAACCAATTTTATGTAATTAGAACTTATCAACTGTTTCTAGTTAATCCAGACAAATACTTAAAGTACTGAAACATAAATTGTTATGAAAGTGGCATTTTTAATCAAATGCAAAGTTTCTTTTGTATAATTCAATGAAATTGCATTATGAAAAACTAATTCTGCCTAAATGCTAAGCAGTACAGAAGAAATACCATTGAGAATCCCTAACAAGCCAGAATCTTGAGTTCACAAATAAGACTAGTATGTGCAGCAAGTGTTCTTTGAGTATTTCTCTTTTTATCCTTACACATTAATGCATATTAGAATAAATCTTTGGGAATTAGTAGTTCTTCATTTGAAATTTCACTACATTTTTAAGGTTTCCCTTTAGAAAAACTACCAGTTTTTGAAAAGTAGAGCTTCTCCCAGAGTGAGGAAGTCATCCTTTCACAGCTTCCTATGCTGACCTGAACAGCACAAAGACTCAGGGATTTCCCTCATGATACCATGTAGCAACAGTTCTCAATCAGTGAGAATAAATATATTTTTCAAATAATATATTTCCCAAATAATATTTCAAGCACAAGTAGTACCTTATCTGTCTACTAAATATGCATACAGTACTTAAGAAATGGCATTACTTCTTTGAATTAATAGGAGACAAGTAAGGTTTAGGAGACAAGTAAGAATAACTGCATCCAAGGATTCATCAAAAAACAGTGATCACAACATTCAGTCAGACAGTCAGCCTGAGCAGCATATCATTGTGTGACTTTGTGGGTGTCAGCTGTAACCACTGATACCTGATTATGTCAATTAGAGCATACACTATTTTAGAAATAGTTATACATGTGATGTAATGCGGCAGTTTGTGGTGGGGTGAGATCCCATTCTGACAAAAGCAGACAAGTACAATAGGGCTCACTTCTAACCTTCTGCACATTTCAATTCTAACGTTTAAAGATGTCTTTTAAAATACCTGGAAAATGTATAAATATATTTAATGACATGAAATAATTACTGAACACTTCTTAAAGTTCGTTTCACGTTGGTCTTTCTACAGTTTCTCTAAAGAAAGAATTACTGTTCACTATAGCATCCACAAAACTTACTGCAATACAAGCCTTCAGTAAAGATTTCTTAGATATAGGTTTTGATATTACGGTTTGCATGGTTTGTTAGTCAAGAATTATGCTCTGCAAACTCAATGCAAAATGTAACACCACACTGATATACATAGGGACTTCTGCCTCTACCAAACCTTATTACAATGATGATTGACAAGACACTTTGTGTCTTGGAAATGAAACAAGGTTTATCCTATGATGTTTACCCATAGGCAAAGAGGAAAAATATTCTTAGTTAGACTTTTTCCTTCCTGCATATAAGAAGAACCACGTTTCCCCTAGGTATACATCGTTCTATGTTCACGAACAGATGTAGGAAGGAAGTACAGTTTATGGTATACTAGTTTTAAATTGACTCATTTGTGATTTCATTAAAATGCAGAATTAATTTGATATCCCCAGGCAATCTTTCCACAGAATCCTCCAGGCTGACTTTCTATTTCTCTAAAAAGGAAAAGAAATTTTCTAGAGGATTGCTGATTTTCTGTTTTATTAGAACACTGTTGAAAGAGGAAAAGAGAACAGAACAAATTTTATTCCTCAATATTCTCCATTACTTCTTAAAACAAAATATATTTCATGAATTCTAGTGAGAAAGTTAGAGTCCCACTTGCTGAGCATCTATACAAAATCCACATAGAGTAAAGGCCTTTGCAGCATAAATTACACTTTTGACTGCTGTGCCTTTTTCTTTCTTTTATGTTAAAAGTATTTATTCTAGATTACTTCCACCCTTTTTTTCACACAAGAAAAGATTAGAACGGCAGTGATACCAAGTTATATAAAGCAAGAAACTACAGTGTCGCTCCCTTCAACTCAGGTGTCTTGAAGATATGGATATGAAAAGGAGCAGCAATTCTTGGGAAGGTAATTTCATTAAGAGGACAGCAGTGCTGGTTGCAGTGATCACCATGGACCTATCACTGCCACTTCATTTTTAAAATATTAAGCAGTTACGTATGCTCATTATCATTACCTCAAACGAGTCAAAGCTGTAGAAATTCATAGGGAACTGCTGTGTCGAACCAATGGCCATTTACATATGTGTGCCGCAGGCTGGTTTGCTTTGCACAGAACCTGGTATCCCCTACCTATCTTCCTTGCTTTGGAAGGAAGCAGCTCTGGTGAAATCACACCCACACCATGTTCTGTCTTCCTCCATGGCTTTCAAACACTGAGTGGTGAGCCCAGGACATACATGGATGAAATTTAGCTAAGATAATATGGAAAGCATTCAGTGCGCAAGACCATGTCCCCTTTTCCTTAAATTCAGAGCCCAATCACTTAGGTCAGAAGGGACTGCAAACAATAACAAAGCTGAATTAATCTTACCAAGATACCTGCGGATATTTCCTAAATTCTGTGGATCAACCAAAAAAAAACCCTCTATATTTTAGCATAATTCTGCAAAATTAAATCTTACAAATCACCTTGATGACAAACAATAAACTGATGAACAATAGCAAGCAATAATGAACTTCTGATTAAACATTCATTAGGTCTAGTCTTTTTTCTTTTTTTTTTTCCTTAAATCTTTTACGTAATTTCTATTAAAGAAATTCAGGTGCATTAGTGACCCTACAAGTGATTCTCAGACATTTTGGAACTAATGCTTGAATATTTGGCATGCACCGTGCGCATCTGAAGTGACAGGATGAAAAGACAAGATGAAAAATCATTTCAAAATTGTCAGGGGAGGTTTAGTCACAACCAATTATTCCAAGGATTTACACATACAGTAAATGATAACCCCAGATCCATACTGAAGGTGATCAAGGGATATCTTTATTTGCAGAATACTGCTTCGTCAGTGGCAATCGCAGATCCTAGCAAAGATGGTGACAGGCACATCCTCTTGATGGAGCAACCGTGACTCATGGCAGATGATGTGGTCTCTGTCAGCTGCAAGCCGACTCCACTGGACTCCATTTTCTGCTATTTCTTCTTTACTCTGTCAGTACCCTTCCCTATGCACTACAATGTACTGAAGTGCTGAGCATATCTATTTTCGTATTGAGTGTGAATTTTGTCAAGTTCTAGTATCTTACTAAAAGTCGCACCTTAAGTTTGGTATCAGGAATTGTTTACTAAGTGTGAGAACTGTGGCTTAGGCAGCAGCCCATCGCACATAGGTTACTGAGAACGTCTTCTGTACAAGCATATATTTTTAAATTCAGTATAGCCATGAGCAAACAATACATTGCAGTATTTATCCTACTACTTTTATAGTGAAGATATAAATATAGGAGAAAAAAAAAACTCTGTTGTTCTTCCATAATGTTTCCACCTTACAGATCCATCACCACAGCTATTATTTCGTGAGCAAAGAATGAAATACAGTTTTAGCTATTTATAATTAAAGTTTTTGGCTTTGTGACAGAGCTGGTTCAAATCTGTTTACTCCAAACAATCTCGCTACTCCCTTCAGTAGTTCTAGTATTTGAATAGTAGCAGTCACATAAGAAATATTAAACAGACCCTTCCACTGAAGCTCATTCTGATGGAGATTAGAGATTAACAAGAATGGTCTAATGTACTGCTGCAGTAAGTGAAATTATGTCTGTGCAGCATTTCTGCTTTTCTGTAAACTGGCTGCTTGAAATTCCTGACATTTGGATTGCTGCAAACTATTTATTGAGTGAGGACAAAGGAAGCAGACTGAGGGAGAAGGAAGGTCAAGAAACTGACTCAAAGTTCACTCCCCAATTAATTTGATCCGCTGGGAGTCCTGAACTCTCTAAAAATTGGAATTCAGAAAGAAACATGCAGCATGACCTACGTATCTGTGACTGGCCTGATTTAGACTGCAAGAGCTATGGGGATAGCCAGAAAAATACTTTCCTTTCCTGCATAATACAGAAGAGGAGGCAATGTAAAAGAAGGCAGCATTTCCCAAGGGGTCACCAGAGGTAAGTGTTGCAACAGAGGGTTTTATTAATGTTGTCTTAACTGCTTATCTTCTGGAAAACCATTTTCTAAGAAAGAGATGAACAGTCCACTGCAAAGTTAGCTAGCAAGGTAAGTGCAGGGACGCACTGGGAACCTAAGGTTGGAAATAGAAGGCAATACCACTAAGTAGTAAGTTCTATTTACCACATCAGAATGTTTCTTTCATTTTGGTTTTGTGTTGAAAAGCTGTAAACAAGTGGAAAAGCTGATTTCCAAAAACCTTAATTGACAAATAGCTTTGTTCTGTAGCTGGAAAATTAAAAACTAAAAAAAAAAATCTACTTCATTAGGTTAGAACCATTCTGAGAACAATATAAATGAAGCAAAAAACAACTGTGGGGTACAGAGAGGTGCAGGGAGAGGACTATAGCTTCTCTGAAATCAGCTTCCAATTTCAACGCATTTCAAGTACCTTTTGGTTACATATTTCCTCCCCTTAATGAGTACATATCTTTATTAAGTTACCTACTCACCTTGGCAGGCTTAGTTCTGCCACATAAAGGACATTATAACAGGTATTTTGTGGGTATATAAGACTAAACATATCCCCTGGAGTGTATCCACAGATTTAAGTTTTTTGCAGTGCTTGCAAATATCAGAATTTTTGTGCAATTAACTTTTCATTTATTGTGTACCAATAACTGTCAGACCAGAGGGGGCTAACTGAAGGTTTGTTACTTGTGCCAGGGTTCAATTCTGCCCACTCACATCAAGAGGAATGCATGAAGGCCAAATACCTATGGGCAGAAGCTGCCCGTAGGAAGGTAAAGGCATATCAATTATGATGGAGAACTGAATTCTGCTGCGTGACCTTTCCTGGGTTGACACATAAGACTATGCTTATATTTCTCATTATTATCCTGCCTGTATTTATCTTTGTCAATAAAATGGAGTTTTATGGTTACAAATAGATGGATTAATACGGGTTTATACCTGGTCCAAATATGGATATGAAAATAAGATTCTGGAGTATTTCACGGCAGAAACAAGAGTGGGATGTACATACAACATTTGCTAATTGCAGTTTGAATGAAGACAATCACTGACAAATTCAGAGAAGAATGGAGGGATAAAGGAATTTAGGAAACACTACCTTGCCTCATTCAGTCTTTAAAGCACCTCAGTGAAAGGCTATAGCATTGATAATTAATACTCAGGTTAACTATTTATTTTCCCTTAATCTCTCTCTTAAATGCTGGATATGCTTTGTAAACTGAAATATCCTAGCATTTAGCTTAGCTGATAGAACTGACATTGAAATTTCTGCCAATATATTTAAAGCTTAACTGACAATAAACAACCGAAAATAGAGTTTGATGTGGGAAAGTGCTAAACAACCTGAATCGTAAACACTGCTGCAAGTTCTTCCAGTAACAGATAGAAAGCAGAATACTTCCCATAAACCTCCATAGATATTATGTTAGATTCTTTTCAAGTCAAATCAATGGAAGTGGTAGCCTGCTACCAAATTACGAATGTGTCTGACTGAACTTATCTGACAACTTGCTACAACTTAGGAGGAGGAGCAGACATCTCCTCAAGAGAACTTGCAGGAGCTGGGACAGACAGTCCACTGACATCTCTAATATCTGCTTAGAAGAACACAGAACAATTAGACTGTCTGTACACTACTCAACCCAAAAAGCAATTTACATAACAAAACAAAATACATCATTGAATATGCTTTTAAAACAGAAAGGGCACTCACAAACAAATTATTCAGCAGCAAGTCTATTTTAATTATAATCACATGCACAGAACATTGTAGGCATAGAAATGGATGGCAATTCTCTCTTGCTCTCCATCCTTGACCTCATTTCAAACAATTAGATAAGACGTCAGGAAACCATTTTGAGGGATAGTGAACACTTTTACTTCAGGACTTATATAATATTATTTTTTCAATATTTCATCTGCCTGTCCTAAGCCTTCTTAGGAGGAATGTACTTTATTAGCCTTCACATAACAAGACTGAGTGCCAAAAACTCAAGCAGTCTAAATGCTCAGGATGGTTCTCTTTTTTAAATGGTAAGTATAATTGAATACTATTTGCCCGAGGAGATTAGAGTTGCAGTATGTCTTATATATCCTAGATGATGGAATAATATACTTAATGGAACATACCTGGGAAGGTGAATGGCTTATCTGGTTGCAGCATATGTCTCCAGGAAAGATAAGGCACTTGACTTTTTTCTCCTCCCCAACTGATAGCTCTTGATAATCCACATTTGTTCATTTGCATATAACAACTGATTGATGGAGTCTTGCTCACACACACATGCAAGAATAAAATGAGGAGAGGAACAGCAAGCAAGCAGCAGCTCTCTGACATCTCTGCTCCCCAACCCTCTTCCCCAGCGGGGCTCCACGGATAAAGTAGCAAATCAGAAGACCTTGTGCACATCCAGTGCTCTGTAACAGGGAAAAAAGAGCAGGCAAAGCTGAGCTAAGTGAGATCAGCCAGGCTTCCACAGTGCCTGCCCTGAACTGCCACCCCTAACCTGGTGCTGAAGCATCCTGGCGTAAAGCTAAATGTGCAGCAGATCCCTCCTCACTCTGCAGCTGAGCCCTCTGCTGCTTATCACTCATCAGCACAAAGACCACTAAGACTTCTAAGACTTTTTGTTAATTATCAATAACACCTAGAGATCACATTTACAAAAACTTGCTTCACGAGGCAGAGCCACCAAGCTAGGACTACATGCAGTGGAGCTGGTCGCACATGCAGGGTAAGCCCTCATGGGGCTAACAGCAGAGGAAGATGGCCCATCAAGGCAGGCCACGAAGCACCCAACAAACCAGCAGCCTTATGCCAACAGCCAGAAAAGAGAGTGCAGGGGAAAACTGAGATGCACAGTAAAATTTTCTCCTGCAAGCTCTCCCTTGCTGATGCTTAGCTGTCTCAGGAAGAATACTGGCAAAGAGTACCAGGCATAAGCATTTTATTTTATGATCCTTCTTTTCAGCAAACCCTTCCCTTTAATGAAGGGAGATGAGAGCTATTGTTCCGTGAAAGGATGCAGTCAGCCTTCTCTGCAGCCGCTTTGAGTCATCACGTCCCAGAGCTCTGCTGAAAAGGAAACAACAAAGTGGGCACTCGGAAAAACATGCCAGATGGAAATGGTCCTGAACAGGACAATCTTTGCCTCAAAAAGGGCACTTTTGGTCCCAGGAAATCTGAGCAGGGTGCATAAATGCTTCTGTCTGGTGGTTTGATGTGGATGCTCAGGGAGGCTGTGTCCTGTTTGGCTCAGAAAGGTGGACACAGGTGGGCACCCATTAATGGCATGGCTCTCTCCCAGGACATAAAGGCAGCACTTGCATTAATGGAAGGTAGAAAACATTGCTGACACAAGAAGCACTGCTGCTGAAGCCATTTGGCAGAGACATGGCCAAAGTCAGGAAACCAGTCGTATGAAAACATTTATATAAACATATATCTTACATGTTGTATAAAGGAAAGCCAGGCAAACCTCAAAGAATGCAAAAAAAAAAAGGGTCTAAAAAATAAAGAAAAAAATGTCATCCTGAAGATAGGTGTGATGCAACAAAATGAACCAAAACACGTCTCAGCCTACCTGAACCCAAGGTCAGGGGCACAGATCCCCCACCCCAGGGGCTCGGGGTTCTGTAGGCAGATCTACTTCAGGAAGGCAAAAGGCTTCAAAAGGCTTCAGAGCAAGATGCTGACAAGGATGGAGAAAGAAATGATCTTTTTGGCAAGCTCCTTTTTACTTGCATTACATGGGAAAGGGAACAGATGCTTTTTACCACCAACAACCTCACTAGTCAGTGGCTCACAAAGAAATGACTTCATAGATTTAATAGGTGAATCATTTCCTATATTTGGTTACTAATAATTATAAATATACTTATAGCAGCCAAAGTATCTGCTAGCAGGTCAACCTAGGGCCGTGTTTTCTAATACTAGCTGGTCCCTGATTTATAGGTCAGCTTTAAGATCTCAAGTTTGAGAACAAGCTGAGTCATCATGAACGCAGTTGAAACAGTTCACCACTCACGGCCATCACACTGCTTGTGACAACTTCTGACAATTCTTACAACTGTAAAAAAAAAAAAATAAAATAAACTTAAAAACAGACTGAAAAGGGGAAAAGTGGTATAAGTGTACTTCCAGACTTTCACTCGGTCAGTGTAGTGCTGAAGACTGAATACTCACTGTGGTAAGGAACAGGTGTAAACCAACACAATCCGACATAAAAACCCATCGTATTCCCATTAGGGATGGTGAGAACGGTGAAGAAATCTGATTTATACCACACAAAAACTTTCTTATACTGAAGAGGTTCCTATATGATCAGGGAGTGTTCTCCTGATACTTTTGTCTTTTAAAGATTTCAAAGCGTTTCCTGTCTGTTTGCTGCAAGATATCTAATGCTGTAAAAAAAAAATACTTATGATAACGAGTCTAGAAGATCTAAAATGTAATGTCTTTCTTTTTTATTAATACAGGTCAGTTTTATAGAGCAGGACAGAGCCTATGAAAGAAACTCTTTCCTGTGCTCCCCTTCGAAATCTCTGCAGTTCTTTTTTAATGGCATTTCATATAAAAATATAACAAAAAAAAAAGTTTTACAGTCTACATCTAAAAATGCTTTTCAATAAATCTGCAGGTGCAGTGCTCTGAAGAGAGTAACTATCCTAAGTTGTGGAAAATGGTATGACTTCAACAGTATCAAGAATTAAGAACAAAACCAAAAGGAACAGGGAAGAGAAAAGCAGCCATAGACATTAAATCAGTTAAGGGAGGCATTAGGGTAGGACAGTAAAAGAGGGGAGATCCATGCTACTGTGGCATTCCCTTTGTTTGGAGTTGTATTTGACAAATTATTTATTCCCCAGACTGGTCTTCCCTGCAAGAAGAATGCACTTAGAAGCATAGAACACTTTCCCCCTCCATATTGTTTAGTCACAGTGTGTAAACTGGAAGAGCTGATTCGCATAAAAATCTTACCCGTCAGAGTCCAACAGATGGCAATAAATAGTATAATATTACTTCCATTTATGAATAGAAGATGAAAATGCTTCAAAACCGATCAAACTGATACACATACACTGCAATATTTAAAGCTAGCATTAAACAGACGTGAGCACAATCACTGCTTCAAAACTTGCAATGAAATGTCACTGTATAATTGTGACCCCATCTCCATCCAGACACAAAGCCTAATTGAAACATAAATTTAAACAAAACGCTGATGTGACACAATAAGTAATAAAATAATTATCAAGTTGCTTGAAGTAATTTCGATCTGTGCTTTTGTTTGGAACTGTCAGCTGCAGAGGCAATGCAAGAATATGCCTGTCAATAAAGCAGTCAGAATATAAGGTGCAATACCCATGAATGCCTTCAGCCTTGATATAGGTATTTCCCTGCGACCATACTACATAACTGATTTATAAATTCATTCCTTCATTTTCCACAATAAATCCTCAAAAATGACTTAAGGGAAAAAGTTCAAGGTCCAGCTGCTCTTACCATCATCTTTTTTTCTCAGAACAGTTGAAACAAATTAGGCTAAAATGATTATCTTGAATTTTACTGTGGTTGAGTAACATGCTGTTTCCAAACATTCCAATTAATTACGTCCCTTTGAATTTCCATAGGCCATGCTGTGGTAAAAGTAGCCCATATGTTCTAGGTGTATTTGTATAAGGAGATATGTGCTAAGTTGGGAAAAAAATTACATCTGGAAGTGTAAAAGAAAGAGACCATAAGTCATCAAAAAGCTTCTGCTGCTTTGATTGGGCAAACTTTACCTGTTTGTCTTCACATCTTTCAGTGACCATAGACAGAAACATTTAGGTTTCAGTCTTTAAGCAAGGCTTTGGAGCTGCAGCTTTGATTTTCATCTAGATTATTCCTTCCTGGCTGAAACTATGAGCTCACAGTGTTCCATGTGTCTTGACAGAGCTTTTCAAGTGTATTAAACTAATTTGGATGAGCTTACTTGATTAATAAAATCCTCGAGCCTGAAAATATTTCATATTGATGGACAGAAATGATAATACACAAAGCGACGTGGAAGAAGAAATTTGAGCATACCGCTGAGCTGACAAGGAGCCTTCCATTTCCATTCCTTTTTGATAAATGTGCTTGGGATTTAACCCCTATGTTTGCCTTTGTATGAATTCGCATGTATTGCTCTGCTCAAACTCAGTAGAATGTAATAGCGATGAAACACTTTCCAAAGAGTCGTCATTAATTTTTCATTGGTCCACCTTTAGTTACACAGTAAAATCTAAAGAATTTTGACAAACCCTCTTGCACTGACCTAACTGAGCTGGGCAAGAAGTTTTCTTAATGACTTCAGAGGAAACTGTAGCAGGTAAGACTCAGAAACCCCTTATCATCAGTTTATGGTACATGGCAGCTGTCATATACTTACAGTCATTAGAATTATTACAAGTTATTTTAATGACAACATTTCAAAACCAGTTTTTAAGTACTGTTTTAAGTGCTTACCTAACCTGAAAAACTCTCAAAAGGAAAAGTGAGTAATTTTAAAGGCTCGCACGTGGTGTATTTCAAGTTCTACCATTAGTTCAGTGTTTGCATTCATCTATCATAATATTAGTTTAAATTTATGAAGTATTCCTGTACTTTACCTGACTAAAAACTTGTTTCTGCTTCTGTTTTTTAGAACGCTGCAATGAGAAACACTGAAGGACTTAAACTGTGAAGGCTGAATCACAGAACAGTGTTTGCTACAGTAACTAAATCCCACCTGCAGAATCCACCAGATGAAGCAGAATATTTGTTCTTTTGCTGCTAACTTGACAAGACAAAACCATAAAGTAATAGAACGCGACTCCAGAAACCTTCTCATCACTTGTCACTTTCATACGAAGATTAAAGCTTCACAGCAATACATGAAGTTGAGAAAAAATGTTTAGGGGTCTACACGAAGCTAGAGCAGCTTGTACAGCAACGCCTACAGGGGCACCACCAGGCTGATTTAGAGGGCTGCACCCTTGATATTTAATGCCACAGGTCTCTCACACTGCTATTACTTCTATTTTAAGTTTTATGTACCAGATTACTAAAGCAGGATGTAAGCTGTTTTTGCAGTAATGTGACTTTAACTCATCTTTCAAGTTTTTTTTTCTTTGACAGTAAATTACGGTGAATATTCAATGCCTTTTAGGAGCCTAACTCTATGTATTAGCAACAAGATAATTATAGGTAATTCATTTTAACAAAATTAAAGGCTTGCACATTTGCAAATTTCAGCCCCAAAATGATTTGTTTTATTCCAATAAGACGGTGCATCATGGAAAGGGGCCAGTACTTCTCAGGTTGCCAGCTTACTCCTGGAGTTTTACGGGGATTTCAGTTTTTAATTTTTAAGTCCTTTTATTCAACTTCCACACTAGAGCAACATCTTAAGCTTTTGAAATGAAGCCCAATGTCAACAAAACCAAGGCAAGCAATTTCTGTTTTAATGAGGCAGTCCATATCTGGCATTCAGTAAATACCCTTGGTAGAGTCTGAAGGGGGTGGAGGGGCACATAAGTTGCTCAGAATTGCTGTGTTGATTTGCAAATGAGCTGGTGCCAACTGCACAAGTGACTGCTTCAGCTTGGTTGCCTTCCTTTAAGACCTTCTGTAGTAAGAAGTGCACTGGAACAAAGCCATGTTCTGTTTTTTCACTTTTCAAAAGTTTATCACATTTGCCATTCAGAGTGACGACCTAATTTGCTGTTAATGTCTTGCACAGCACTTCCCCACTGATTTCAGGTGGATCCATAAATGTTCTGCTCGTGGGCAAGCACAGGGCTCAGCACCTCTGCCTGAGGAGGCTGCCAGTGCTGTCAGGGCACACACCAGAGCTAGCCCCACTTCCCACACATTTTAATTGCCTTTTCAATAACCTCCACCACCTTATCTTCCTTTCTGCTAAAGAAAGGCAACAAATAAACCAGTCTGATAATCCGGTGAAGAAAGTTGTTTTTGAGGAAAGACCTGGTATAAAACGACACCTTTAGGCCCCTAGCTATTTTTGTTTTTGCATCCTCATTAAAACTATTTCTGCCTTGCATTGCCTCACCAGAAATACATACATGCTTGTATAGGTCACCTTCAGTGCATCTTACTTGTTTGGGTATAAAATTGAGCACAAGAGCCAATCTGTTCGATTGCTCTCTGGATTTCTCCAATCTTACCAAAGCAGTAGACATCACAATACTATAGTATGTCTGGTCTAAAGTTTTTCACTTCCAACAGAACAAGTACTAATTGGAAAAAAGACACAATCAGGGAAATGGTGACATATGCCTCATGTCTGCCAAACTACAATGCAGGAAAATTAACAAATTTCTGTAGGATAATGTCAAGTTGTGCTATATGATTTCCATTAAGCAAAAAAAGAATCAAACCAGAAAGAGCTGAAGAGTATAAAAATACTGATTCAAAGATTCAAAGCTGAACAATGAAAGAAGTGTAGGTGAAATAATTCTCTTGACGTTATACAGAATCAACACAAGTTGTTTAGTAAAATACAGCCCGTGTTTAGGCATCCATATGAATCCCTAAAAGATTTCAATTGTCATTAATAATGGTGGTAAATTTGTCAGAACAAAATAATAATAATAAAAAAACTTCTTTAACCAGTAAATACATATAGCTTTTTGCAAATACAGATAGCAGCAACATAGCCAAGACTTCACTACAGCCACTATAATGTTCTTCAGCCTTCAATTAGAAAACTATTTATTTCATCAATAAACTGTTGTTGAAGACATCACTCCTTTTTTATGGGCCTCCAACTGCAACAGTGGACTCAGTCTCAGTTCTGGGTCAGATATTGGCTTTCCATGCATTTTCTGCGCAATATGCAGTTCATTTGCCTCTAGATGCTTTTATCCCCTTGCCTCCAATGACTGCTTTTAATTCTCATGCTCTACTAGGACAGTTCAATGAGTCAGTGCTATTTGCTCATGTCATGAATTTCCCTGGCTCTGTATCTTTCCGGTGCAATACCAAGTTTGACCTCACTAATCAATCCTAATTGATGCTATTTAATTGTTTGGATAGAAAAGACACAGCTTCCTAGGTAAGTCTAAGACTTGCTAAATATATAATCTGAGAAAGAATCTCCTAAGGAAAAAAGAAGTGGGAACACATTGTTTTGGAAGCATTAAAACACAATACAACAAAATCCATTGTAAATATATCACCTGGAACACTATTGCCCCGAAGGGAAGATTAACTTCTCTGTCTTCTCTCCAGTGAGTCTAAACTCATTTGCAATGTATTGAGCTTTCAGTCATGTGCGATTCAAAGAAAGTTGGAGGCAAATCACTTATCACTAATTGCTATCTGTTCACTATGGTATAAATATGTACGCCTCAGATTTTAGGTCACTTTTTCCTTATTTCATTTGTAATTTAAATTGACTCTGAAGTCAATAGGAGATATTCCTCTTTACTTCACTGACATGCTCTTAATTATTTTTATAGTTACAAGAGCTATAAAAAATCAATGTTATTATTAAGACAAATGCACCTTATGTAAGGCACAGAAAATACTATTACAGACTACACCCTTTTAAATGTGTTTTATCTCATTAGTATTAAAAAGCATATATCAAAGGCACAATTAAGTCCATTCATAAATTGCAAGCCACCAAGAAAGTTTTCTAAGTGAATTAACTCAACTTTAGGACAACACACAAATTCAGGTAATAGAAAAGTCGATTTTTTAAGTGCAGAACATGCCTTCTTTGCTGTAGCAAATCCATCTGAAGAAGTTTGACTAGCACACAACTTCAGTAGAATTCCTATATTCACAAAGCACACCTTTGATGGTAAATTTGAAATATCCACTGATATTTCTGAATATTGATTTCATGTTGCAGTGCCAGGTGGCAGAAAAATCACTGTTACTCTATTCATTACAGGGAATTGACTTACTCTGCTGTGGTTCTGTGAATCAGAAGGAAAAATCAGGTGTCTACCTCTTATTCTTATACTAATAAAGCAACAGTATCAAGCAAGCATGGCTTAGATTATTCATCAAACCTGAAGACATACACTTCTGGGAGAAAAAAAAACAAGAGAGACAGATGGCAAGAAGTTAATCAATGAAAAAGCATAAAATAAAAGACAGGAAGAACAAAAAATCTTCAAGTGACAAAAAGTAGAGTCTAAGCAAAGAGAGAAAGAGCCAAGCCGAGGCAGAGCTGTGGGAGATTGGGTGCAGCAATAGTTCCTGCCACCAGGACCTATCTCAAGCCCTCACCCTAGTCTGCATTGCCTTTGGAGAGAAGAGTTCGTCCTTGAGGCTGGACATAATCATAGAATCTCAGAATATCCTGAGTTGGAAGGGATCCACAAGGATCACTGAATACAACCCCTGACTCTGTGCAGAGCCACCCAAAACCCAAACCCTACGGCTGAGAGCAGTGTCCCAACGCTCCCTGAGCTCTGACGATGCTCACTGCCCTGGGGAGCTGCTCCATGCCCACCGCCTCTGGGGCAGAGCCTTTTCCTAACACCCAACCTGACCCTCCCCTGATGCAGCTCCATGCCATTCGCTCAGGTCCTTCATTCTGCTACAACTTAAATGTAAATCTACTTGGGATGTTTTATGCTAGGAACTCTGTCATTTACAATTGCAATACAGAGTCCATTTTGTGTACTAAGTACTCCCAAAAGATATCTATCATAATGTCATATTTTATTATGTTCAAGACCACTGAAAGGAGGGAGAGGAAGAATGTTCTCACATTATGATGCTTTATAACAAGGTTGTTTTCCTGATTGTGCAGGAAACTGCACAGCTGTGCAATTTTGGATAAGTTCTAAGTTCTCATTTATATTGATATAAATGCCAGGTTTTTTTATTAAAAAAAAAAAGTAATTTTACTTCTAGGGCCATTAGTACTGTAATGTAAGAAATTTGATTCAAGTTACATCCTATTAAAGAAGTCCAAGTTGTTTAAATTGATTTCTTTAAGCACCTCTTTCATCTCACAAAATCTCTGGAACAGCGTACCTAAGTTCATAATTTTCCAGTACTGTGTTTACAGAGTTGATATACCAATGCAGTGCAGCTTGTCTTGGAAGAGAGAAGCCATTCCCCATTAGCCAAGAACTCCTACCAAACCTCACCATTAGCTCTCTGTTAGGCATTTTTAAATATCATGAGCCATTGGGGCTGCAGATAACGTTCAGAGTATCCCCTGCATTTGATAGGGTGATTTCAACACCATCTCCTTTGACAAAGGCCTTATGCTTCTTTAGCTAGAGATGTCTTTCCTGTGCCATGCAGCATCACTGCCTGATCAAAATAATAGTAATAATTACCTGATCAGCAACACTATAAAGATAAGTAATAAAAGCTGTGTTTTGCATATTCTAATAACAAGTATCATGTAAGTATTAACACACAAATAGAAATGGATTTATCTTACTTGAACAGTAATTTCACAGGAATAAAATATTTGAGGTAGAAATTTATAGTGAACAGCAGAGTTCTGAAGCGCCTCTCTCCAGCTGAAAATCCAACTGATAGAGCCTCCTCCACTTCAAAAATACACTGGGAGACAAATTATTGCTGCAGTCAATATACAGTTCAAGTTCACTAAAAAATAGTTTTTGAGATACATAAACCATAAACTGGTAGATGGGAGGGTGGTAGCAAAGGAACTGTTGTGCTTTTTAATGCATTCATTTTATATAAAACAAAGAAACCTCTTCATGAAGACCTGTTCAAAACATCAGTCAAGGCAGCAATACAAAAGCAATTGCAGTAACAACCAATATGATTTGTTTTTCATGAAATGCAAATGATTAAAGAAAAAACAATCACCATTTAAAACAGGAAAACAATTCAGTGCAGGTTTATCCCATACTTATATGGTACATTTATCCTACACATGAGGTTTACTTCTTTAAAGGCAAATTTAAGGTAAAACACCCATGATCACATATAGAACTATTTTGTGTGAGAAGACAGATGGCTGCAGCATCACTGTTGCTCACTAGTTTGGTTGCACTTTCTCTGTTCTCTCTAGGATGACAGACAAACTGCTATTTCTCTCATGTATGAGGAGCATTTAAATTATTTTTAGAATAAATTAGGTATCCTGAATTCTCCTCCATAACCTAGAGTCTCATGCCTTCAAGATATACCAAGTAAATGTACGTACTTGGCCAATGTAAACCTCTTTAGTCTTTTATTCCTTATACTATTCTGAGTTTAAGCAGCTATATTATCTTTTTCTAATTGGTAACATTTGAAATGATCATTAATGTTCCAATGTAAACTAAAATGGTCCTTCTCCATTACACAAGAACTCTACCTATTGTTTAATTGTTTAATTTCTACTTCAGTATCTCTGCATTCAACTATTATAAGGCTAATTCAATTAAAAGATTTTAATACTAATTGAAAAAAGAGAATTTTACACATAGCATTTCCAAAGTACTAGCACACCCTAGCACTTCAGCCTCTTCACTGTCTGAATAAAATAAAAATCAGAACAATTAAGTGCAAAAGCAAATAGACCTGAGCCCAGCTCTGTGTATCCACTCGCTTCCTCTCTTTATGCTTGGATCAGCTGTATTACCTCCCAACAAACTATTGCACCCCAGACAGAAACCAGATGCATTCAGTCTTCAGTGTTTATCCCTAATGCTTTCTAACAGATCCTTGCAGTAACTTTAAAAAAAAAAAAAAAAAAAAGAATTTAAACACTCTTCAACAGACATTCAGACATTCAGCAAACGTCAGCTGCTATACCTGAAGTGAAGGATATATGATAGGGGTTTTTATCTTTATAAGGTTCTATAAAACCACATGCAAGATTGCTGTCTGCCTTTTCAATCAGTGCTGACATAGCAGGAGGTATAAAGCAATCACTTCCTGCTTTACAACTTACAGTCTCTACCTTTCCTAATGAATGGAAATGAAATGGCCGTGGTGGCAAAGAGCAGGACCTCCTCCAACTCTTTTTCTTCCTGTCTCCTAAATCAGGCTGGGCTGGACACCATTCTCAGAGATACAGAAATCCACATCCCCACGCTCCTGAAAGCTCCAAATCTTCCTGTTCTCCCGCCTCTTCCCACCTCCCTTCCTACACAGCATTCTCTCAGTAAATAGTTGTATTTTAATGCTACCAAGTGATGTATATCCAGAATCACACGCAGTTAAGTGCCAGGGCTGCTCTTAGTTCCACATTTTTTCACTACTTTAATATTTATTTCTTGCCGTTGAGAGAGGCAGAAAGATCAGACGAGGAATAAAAATACACATAGCAACAGATTTCTATTTTTTTTTTCCAAAAATACATAAAGAACATTTATTGCTCAGAAAACATTAAAGCAATTAATTTGTACAGCAAACTGCAAGTAGTAGCTCGAAACAAATTCTGCTAATTGTACTTCTCGGAAAAAAAAATACAGTTGAGATAACAAATCAGCTGGGAATATTAGAATCTGGCAAAGAAAACTGTGAAGTGAAGGAGGAATTTTTATCATGGCTTAGGAGCCAGAATTAGGACAGCTTCAAATTGTTTCACAGTCTTTGGCAGCATGTGAGGAAAGGCTATGTTTTAAGTAGGTTAAAAAAAAAGAAAAGACAGAGAAAACAAAAAATAAACTCAAATGTATTACTAACAAAACAAGACTTTGGGGGAAAAGTTATGTATGTAATGCGTATTTTTAGCACCACTCTATATAAGGACATCCACTCTACACACGTATACATAGCGCTAAAAAATCAGGGCTCCGATGTATCATTGTTCTCCTTTTCACTGGAGAAACAACCTAACCTCTCTTCAGGTGAAGCACAAAGGCACAAAAAGCAACATTAATAAATGCTTATTAAACTTGGAAGGATGCTGGGAGACTCCTGCGCCCAGAAATCCTCAGGAACATAGAGAAAAGGCAACAGGTTGGCAGCTAAAACAAACAGCTCAAGGAACTGCACGTTCCCTGATATGACCCCACACCTGAAAATGTTAATAAAATCCCTACTACAATTTTCTTGTCCTGGGTCCTCTCTCCTCCATTTTGTCCCATGTCCCATTAGAAGCAGCCTTCTGGGGGCAAGGAGGGGAAGTCAAAATATCCTTGAATGTGCATTTGAGGAGATCAACAGACTTCTAGTTACTCAGTAGGATAGATGAGGTGTTTGTACTCAAGGCTAATAAGATCATCAAGGGAATAACCACTAATGATTAGAAGTCAGAAAACAAAATTTACAGCACTGAATGGTACTCAGGATGAATTGATCTGGCACATTTAGAGAAGATCACATACCAATTAACTAGCATATTTAACGAGTTTATGGAAATGTGCAGTTCTGTTTCCTAAAAGATAGTAAATAGATTTCCTGTGATTAAGCACTGGGGTATTTGCCTGTGTAGATTTTATTTATTTAGAATTAACTATAGGATTTATAGAAAAACTAAAAGACTAACGAAGCAAAGCTACAGCTTCCAAATTAAAGAAAAAAGTGAATAATAGATGAGAGAGAGAAAACTAACGGGTTGCATTAAGTAAAAGATTTGCATTGGTGCAGGCATAAAGGAAATGAAATTTACAACAGTTTCCTTTATTTCAATCTAAAACCATAACGTAGATACACAGAAACAAAAATTATTCAGACTGGAGCTAAGGTAGTGCCAAGCAGCACTCATGTAATAGGGAAATGCTGATTAAAGAAGGTGTCCAGAGGTCATGTTCTAACTGAGGACTAATTGATCCTGGCCCACCCAAATCAATGAACCCTTTGCCATCAACTTCAGTGACAACAAGCTACGGAATGCATCCATTGAGTTTCTGCTCCCAGGGTACAGGGAGGCTGCAAAGGTTCCTTCTTACAGCTGGAGTAGGGAGCTAGAGTCATTCATAAAGTGCGTTGTGTATTACAGTATATAAGTCTTTAAAGCTTGGTAAGCTGACTTCAAAAATTACAGAACTGTGCTTTGCAAACTGCCCCATCTTGGCTCCAGCATTCAGAAGAATCTACAGAATATTTAAAAATGTATATTGTCACCATAAATAAGAAAATGTTGCATTGTTCTGATACAGATAAAAGTGATGAAAGCAAGATGAGTCTTTACAAGGAACACCTATTAAATGACATATTTTTTTGGCTGGGTCTCCCAGACATTAACACGCTCTTGAAAGACTTGGTTTAGGACTGTTCATAAAGAAACTATTAGTCACTCGTAGTCTTATAACCAGAACTTTTACACTAATTATTACGCTATTCATCTCTCGCTCTCCCCTTTACAAGTGCTGATTTGACTGTGCATTGGAGCCAGTTTTTTCCAACCACAGAGGTGCCACTGAAATGATGCCACACTGCAAGGATGAGTTTGTTGCTGCTCTCTGTGAGTCCCCTTTATGTCTTATTGCATTGCTGGTGACAATTTATGGAGCAGCTTTTGACCCACTGAGCCATCACTGCAGGACTGCCGACCACTGCACTTCTACAAAAGGATGCTCCCAACTTTCAGACTCCAGAGGGAAACAAACTGAGCACAGATTCAGGAACTGCCCCCTGAAAATTAAGTTAACACTGCACTGTTAGAAGTTCTTTTTGTATGGTGACAGTGGGAACACTTTAGTCTTAACAAGTGTTCTCTCCCACCTGTCCAGGAGGAACCCTGCTCTCCTCCATCTGCTGCTCTGGCTTTGTGGCTCCATCTCCCCACTCCCTCCAAGACTCTGGCACTTACCAGATCTTTCACTCCAACAGCCATCTTTCAAGTCCCATAGGTAATTATAACAAAAAATTCTCCAATTCAGCTCATGGAGCGGTTTTTGGGCATGGTGATGAATTCCAAATGATTTAGTACGATTCGCACTAAAACAAGATTTCTGGAGATGAAAAAAAATGGTTGAATTCTACTTGAAAAAAGATGTTTCAATGTAACTCTGTGAAAGGAATTCTTCCACAAACCACATTCCTGCTCTGTTAACCCTCATGCAGTTACAAAGAATTATAATGTAATTATTAACTTTAATAAAGATATTTTACTGCAGAGACCTTATGAAATTAAGATGAGTAGCACGATTGCTTTTTTTTGAAACATATTTCACTTAGTAGGTTCAAGTCCTATTCAAAGATTTAACCTGTATAACATAGACATTACATTATATCAAAATGATATACTAAGAATTAAGACGACACCAAATATATTGAAAAGATAGGTGAAGAGGAATGCCGGAGGTTGAAAATGCTACAGTTAGGCTTGGAGTTTACAACCTATTTTTCTTTATGTTTTCAAATTACAGTGAGAAAAGCTTCTTAAAAACTAAAAGAAAATAAAATTAATACTAGCCAGGCAGAGACACTGTCTGGATCTGCAGCAACCTATGCACAGCTCTGCCCAAGCTATTCCTGGGAAACTGAAGCCCTGATCTGCCTTTGGGCCATTTCCACCCCCTTGCCACACAGGGCAGGATGAAGGAGAAGGCAGGAGACATTAGTTAAAATTAAAAGATGCAAAGTCTGTCATAACTAGAAAGAATGGCAGAAAGTGAACCGAGGTGCTGAAGGAGGTGAAAGGCCGTTTGTGATTAATAAGATCCAGTAGTTTTCATCTTTCTGTGACTTCAATTAAAACACAAAAAAAAAGCAGATAAGAAATACTCATTTTACTCTGTGGGACTAAGATGAAAGCATGCTGTTGCTTTCAATCAGCACTCTGTGCCCTAGCACCACACCTCAGCTGGAGCTCGTCTCCAAGAGCCATCCCAGAGCGCATCAGAGGAGTCTGAGGGAGCATCTCCCATTTCTCCTACTTCACATGCTGCTCTGCAGGCACCTGTGAGTGAGGTGCAGCAGTCTCCTCCTGCTGGCCAGCACTGCTTCATCTCACACGTATGACAGTCAGCAGGGCAGAGACAAAAGTACTTTTTGAGTCAAGAATCGCATGCAGGTATCATCCGTCCAGGACATCTTTCTTACTTGCAATGCCACTCCAGTACATGCCAAATACTAAATCTACAGCTGCCACTCGAATTTCCAACATAACCCAATCCATCACGCACGCCCTGCAGAGCGGAACGTGATTCCCCAAAATGCAGAAGTGTCTGGTGAGAGCTGCCAGGATGAGTGGCAGCTGAGTGGCTTGCTGCAGATCTAAAGCTTGGACTTATGCTTCCTAAGTGACAGACATCTGCCTGCACTCTGTGGATGGAGCCTTTAATTGTTTTGGTGTCTGGCAACCCAGACAAGAAAATAGCCATGTGGATGTCCTGCACAACAACAGCATGCTCCCCCAAACGCATCAGAGCTCTGTGCTACTGATGGCATTGTGAAGCACAGCCTGCCAAGCATGAAATAGGCAGGGAATTCCACTGCCAGCTTGAATTGGTACCTGCACTCAGTACAGAAGGTGAGTCCTGGGTACTTGGGCAAGCACTTTGCACAGGGATGCAGGTCCTATCATAAGCAGAGAAACAGCTCCAAGATGAAATCCTGGTAGAAAAAAATGCAAAAGTCTGTTCTCTGGAGGTAATGTTTTCCCGCACTGCTTCTCCTTTACAAGCAGAGAGATAAGAAATAGCATAAGAAAGAGAAATGTGCTAGAAATGTGAAAATAAAGCCTGAAAATGAAAAACTGCAAAACTATTTTGATCCTACAACCCACTCTGGCCTAGTGCTGCAAGCAAAACTTCTCTTTACATTTCAATCTGCTACTGGAGCTAGGACACCGGCTCGAGAGAAAGCAGTTTTTGCAATAACTTTCTTTCCAATAACATTAGTCTTTGTATTTCTTCAATTTAAAATGAACAAACACACTGGTGAAACTGGAGAATTTCTTCTGCAAACCTGAGGTTTTTTCCATTGTACTTTGAATACTGATACCTGGGAGCTCTGCCTAAGGAGAGGAAGGAAAAGTACAGTCCCTCAAGGGAACATTACTGATGTGCTAATAGAATTCTTCATGTGCAAACAGACACAGACAAAGAAAGAATACAGGAAACTTCAGCAGGATACCTACAAACAGACAAAATTAAGTAACACTTTGCAGTAATCTTCAGTAAAAGATATGCTTTTAGGCATTTTCTTTCTTTCCACTTAGTTAAGCAAATGAGCTAACTAGCAGAAAACCAGAACTATGTCCTCTATTTTTTCTTTAAATAAGATTGTTGGTGGATTGCTGTGCTTTTTTTTTTTGCTCAATGTGCCCATTTACTACAAAAGTACCGAAGCAATCCAATACGCCTACCAAAATTCTCCCCACCATGTTATATTAGAGAACTCTGTAAACATACAAGATAAAATCTGAAAGCTAGAAATACAAAAATAAGGGAGGAAACACTGCTTTGAATTCACTTATATGAGAAACACTGACTCCTTTCTTAGCACATTGACACAGGGTACTGAGCACACACTCACTTGTAGATACTTTGGCATAAGGCAGGCACCTATTTCCAACCGTAAGCAGCACAAATGGTAAATACTTGGTCTTCTGAGGAGTATATTGACAGGATAGAAAGGCAGAATGGTTTGAGTTGGAAGGATCTCAATTCAAAGCTCACCCAGCTTCAACCACCTCCTACCAGAACAGTTTGTCCTAAGCCCCATCCAGCCAGGCCCTGAGCATTTCCAGGGATGGGGCACCCGCAGCTTCTCTGGGCAGCCTGTTGCATGATGATGAGAACAAGATCTATTTTTATATTTTGTTTCAGATTAAAAAAGAGATGCATTTGGAACAAATATCACAGCCAGGAGTTAACAGAAGTGATGATAAACCCATATAGACTCTGGGATGTTTCCAGAAAAACAAAACCAAAACCCCACGATATTTCATCTTGGTTTCCAAAGTGTTCTCTTTCTCTTTGCAGATAACCTTAAGTGTTTTTTTCTGCATGGAACATCAGAAAAGGGATTAAAAATAAAAAGCTGATTTATTTTTTTTAATCAAATTAAGTGATTTAAGTTGTCCATTTGCCTCACTGAGAAAAATAAAAGCAGTTATTTACAGTGCTCTTCTTGTGATAAATGTGCATTTTAACTTCTTTCTGGAAGCAGAATAGAAATGCAGAAGAGGAGGTTGGTGATATATTTCAAAACATCAGAGAAGTTTTAATTTCTGAACTGATGTTTCAGTCACTGCCTGTTATACAAAATCCAACCTGCCAATTTTAAGAGCAGTTAGAAGCCCATCTTTTTAAAAAGTTTTGTGTACTTTTTTCCATATATATATATATATATTATTTCTTGGAGCAGTGTAATAATGAGAAGAATCTATTTAATTGGAAGTTTGAAAGGAATGTATGCGTTTATGCGTTATGTAAATCATAACAAGAGATTACAGTACTTGTCTACAAGATTTTTCCTCCAGTTTCCAAAGGCTTGAAAAGACAGTCTTCTAATACACAAAGCTGTGAGAAACCATCTAGCTAATGAAGATTATTTTGTTTTCTTTTTAAATCCTGGGAGATTTTCAAAGACAAATAACTTTTAATAATAAAAGAATGTTAGCGTTTCGCAGCCTACAAAACCAAGAACAATATTTAAGACCACTAAGAATATGATAACATCAGAAAGCCTACTAATACTTACAGTTTTGTTTCCAAATATTCACGCTCTAACCATACATTCAGCTCTACTTACTATACTTAATATTTATCTTTTTAGTGTGTTGTTTTTTTTTTTAAACCTATTACATAGGTTGTTCTAAAAGTAATGCCTCCCATTTATTTCCATGGAAACTACAACAGATATAAGAAACACAATAACACTATTTGATAGAGCACATTCTCAGCAACAAAACACTATTTTTCAACATAGTCATACACATGTTTGTATCAGACACCATCCTGTCAGACTACTCCTCTGTTGCCATCTATCTCACAGCAACAAAACATCA
The DNA here is from genome assembly GCA_024606505.1 of Aquila spilogaster. NCBI lineage: Eukaryota > Metazoa > Chordata > Aves > Accipitriformes > Accipitridae > Aquila > Aquila spilogaster. Next base: position 61,574,956 of record JANHGO010000071.1, read on the forward strand.
TGGAATGTTGGTGGGAAGGTTCAGTCTCTACTGCCACCCCATCAACATCCACCTCTGATATTGAGGGCCAATATCATAGAACTGGAGGCATTACTTTTGGCATTACTCATCAATTTTATCAAGTAGAACCAATTCTCACAGCAATTGTTAATAACCGGCCACAGCAATATAAAGGGTTAGCCACAGTGATTGTTAAGAGTTCATGCCATAAGAATCTATCCCCATATATTTTGTTAAGTTATAAGACAAGTGATAATGACAGGAGATGAACAGAACTGATCTCAAAATTGAAGTTCTCTGATGAAGACCACTTTCCTGCCCTTTCTTCCCTTCTAACACAAAGCAGCAATTTCCACGTGTTACTTAAAGATAATCTAATAGACCCATTTCTTACAACTCTGAACTTTGCCTTTCTTTTCAGTACTTAGAGATGATGTGCAAATATCTTCCTCTAATAAAAGAATTTTTTACTCTGAGAAGGTTTTTCTTTGTTTTTCTTTTAAACACTTTTGAACCAAAGAAGAATCTTAAAAAAGACTGCAAACTGTAGTGAAGTCTCTGACATTATGTTCCTGCTTTCCACAATTCCTCAACAATTTGTAACTGGGTCACAGTCATTAACAAGTCAATTTGTATGTAAACTTCGATTTGTATGTAAAAGTTACTTCCTTCAGATAGTATCAGATAGCTTCCAACTAAAGCTTATCTGCAACATTTCCCTCAAAAATACATTTTTCGTTCCTAGACAGCCTCAACAAAACACTGCATATCCTCCTTGTGTTTTTTTCTCTCTCATAAAGAGCAATTATCCTGGTAGAGAAGGCAGCATCTCTGGTCGGAAACAGATTGAAAAGACTTGGAAATACCACTCCTTTGAACTCAGCTCTACCTTAATGCTGGACTGATTTTTTTTTCTTTCAACTCTCTCCCAAAGCCATGTCCTCTTTTTTCCCTTTTCTAGTCTCTGGAGTTTCCTCTCATTTTAGTATTTTGTTGTTTTTATACCTCCCTTTTATATTTTTTTGGGGAAAAAAATAGGATAGCTATGCAGCAGTGGAATTTCAACAGGTACTGAGCACATGAAAGAGAAGAAATACCGAGCAACACGCAAAAAGTGAAACGAGTTTTACTACTTGGGTCCCAGCTAGTTAGGACTGAGTGTTGCTACCAGTTTAGAAGAAGCACGGATAAGCCAAGGAGGTCAGTGGCAGAGGGGAGCCGGGAGCCGCCCATTGCCTTTGGGATGTTCAGCAGGGAGCCTGCTGACATGAAATCTTGGCAGAAGCTCCAGCGGCAGCTCAGGAGTCCCATACAAGCTGCACAATTGCTCATTTGCCTCCCTTGTGTGAGCTCAATATCGCTTTCCCAGTGCAGCATTACTCTGCTCTACGGGAATGCTAAGAATCTTTGTTGTTCAAAGGCCACGATCACACAGAGGTCAGCATCTCATCTAATACACCCTCATTCTGAAAAGGAAACTCATTGTTAACTTTCTCTGACTTTTCATGGGACAGACAGCAACGTTATACCTTAATACATTATTTAATCAGAACATTAGAATGGACCAGTAACTCCCTAAGGCTCTTCCAAAAAGTACAGGGGATTATGGAATACTAAAGCTGGATATGCTACAAGTTTTCACAAAAATCAGCAAGCTTTGTATTTGCCCATACGTTAGTCCAGAGAAACAACATTTCTTTTTATCACATACCTTTTGGGTGTAGTTTGCCATCCAGTTAGGAGATCCAGTAGACATAGTATATATTTCCCCCAGTAGACATAATATGTATTTCCCCGATTTCAACAGAATCTTGTTCAAAACCATTCTTAGGCAAAATACGTATTATACCCACTGACAGTAGTCTGCTACAACATATTATAAACAATGAGCATCTATAATTAGCAACTGAATGTCTAGGGTTGCGTTAAAATTAATGTTTGGTTAAGGTGGCACTGTGGCTGCAGATGATGTATCACTCCACGTGAATTACAGTAACTGTTGTACAACATTTCTGGATCAATCAATTCAAAATAACCTTGTAAAGTTTAATTGCTATCTAAAATGAGTAATGAATTGAACAAATGTCAGATCTTAGTAAATGTGTCTTTTATCATAAATCAGCATTTCACATACAATAATTATCCCATTAATGCTAAATGAAATGCTTATTGAGTGTATTTAGCACGCAGTATAAGTAGCTGAAATGACCAGGTGTATGTAATAACATCCTGACAGACACGGTTAAAAAAAAATCACTTTGAAAGACAGCTTATACTTGTTAAATAAAGATACAATGCTGAAGACAGTTTTTAATAGAAGCAAAGGCATCCTAAGTTTTCTGAAACAGTTAGAATTAGTTAAATTAGTTAAATTAATGTGCCCCAGAATTGCCAGGTGTCAACTACCTTCTGCTCATGTATTTGTTATAGGACACGACAAAGGAATTTGTAGACTGAACCTTAACTTTATTTGTGATACGTTCTGGAGTAAAGCTGAAAAGGGCACTTAGAAGAGGTTTGGTGGGAAAAATACAGTTAGAAAGGTAAACAAACAGCAAAACATTGAAAACATCTAAAGCTTTGAAAAAGACTTTGAAGAAAGCTCAATGCTTTTATGATCACTGAGCAGTGTCATAACTACAATCTTTCTGCTTTCTTTCTGAAAGTACACAAGTACACTACTGTCTGAATCAGATATGCTGAGGAAAGAAGACCTTTGCTGTCATACGCAAGAGGAAATTAAGATAAATATACAACTATCAACAAGTCAATTCAATATGCACTGCGCAAAAGCGTTTGCTCAAACTCTCCAAATCTTCACACAAAAACTCCTGTTGGCAGATTAAAGGCGCGCCAATAACACTTACAATCCCCTCTTCTTCTTCCATTCCTATGATCAAACCCAACACATAACTTATTTTATGTACATTTCGAAACGAGAACTCATCCTCACAGTTTTCTCTTTTGGCAAAGCACTATAGCACGAGCCTCCCATCCTTCTGACTCCATTTGCCTGCAGGCCACTACAGACATGCAGCAGCTTCTTTCAACAATCAAAGCAGCATAAAAGCACTGAAATAAACACGTGCATCTGTATTTGCTACCTTGTAAAAAAAATTAAAAGCAGACTTGCTAAAAAGCTTAGGAAAGCACAAGAACATGCCTCTTGGACCATTTGCAATTTACATGCACCAGTAGTAACCATCATGACTTGCCCCCATCCTCTAGGCAAACAAAAACTTTTTATCAGCTGTTTCAGTGTATTTTGCATCACCTGCCTTGTAGGCCACCTCACCTTGTGAGACAAGTTTTGACTGAAGAGTAAGGGGATGTCCAGGTTAGTAGGCAGGCAAATTTACTTCTCATCTGCTACAACCTGCAGCTGTTTTCCAATCATCTCATTAAGGAGTGGCTCTCAGCTGACAGCTTTAATGATCCCCCAGACTGTCACATGAATCTTCAAGTACCTCATAATTACAAGAGAGCAGAAAATATGTTGACTGGATTATTAGTGAATGAAGCTCACTACCTTGTGACTGGATTCCTGATGTGATCAATAGTTTAATTATCATATCATTCTGTCATCAACGTGACAGAAGCCTGGCAGCTGTCTCAAAGCCATCCCCTAACAAAGTGCTGATCCAGAGCCCTCATAGAATTGAAATCCAGCAAAACAAACCCTACATGTTTACATAAACCTATGAACAAATATGGATGGGACAGAGAGCTGCCAAATATCACCACTTCTGCACGCTATTTGTGACATTCAATATATTTTATTCTTGGATTATATGATAACATTTTTAAAAGTAATATAAAAATAATTTAAAAATGTAAAAATAGAAGTAAGCCATTTTGTAAGGCATCACCAGAACCCTTTAATTTCAAGTGTGAAATGAGAACACTTAAAGGAAAAACAGATTGGCCAACTATTTTACTGCTTCTGTTTCTTAAACTTACAGGGGAAAAAAAAATCAAAGCAACAACAATAGAAAAACAGCCTTAAGGAGCAGCACTCCTTACAGTGACAGTATTGGCACAAGGTCCCTGTGCAAGGAAATGAAATGGTCCCCAGCCAAATGTGCAGTTTCATTGCTGCTTTTCCCAGCCTTGGTTCATAGACTCCCGAGCTCTCTTGATAGTTCTGCTGCTGACTGAGGTTATGGGTACGGGCAATGAAATATTCTCCTTTATTAAATCCCCAAATACTGAATTTGTTCAAACAATTAAGTGATGGCAAATGATCTGCAAGACAGCTAGTCACTGAGATACAGCCATCCCCAAAGTTGTTGTCTGCCCAATTCAAGCTCAGAAGCTCTTTTAACTTCAATGGGAGCTCAGGTTCTCTAACTTCTATGCATCAGTGGCACAAGTTTCACACCATGCTTTCTTTCCAGTTTTCTACTAGAGCTATAATAAAACACCAAAGCTTTTTTTATTATTATTATTTTTTTATTTCCCCTCTCCCTGCAACATTTACTATCTGCTTCATTCATGGTACCATTATAAGTGAGAGCAAGAGGGTCTTTATGCTCATTTTCATCTTTAGAGGAGATAAGAATTTTTTTATATATTTTGGCTACATTATGTGTTCTCGGTCATATCTATTTACACACAGTACTCCACAGAGGCTATAGAGCTAAGCTGTTTTTAACATGAGATTCTTCTACGTATCTCTTTTCCAATAGATATTTATCAAGTTCTGATAGGCTGATAAATTTATACCAATTCTTATACCAACACAGAAGCTGATGGCATAATTTATTTCACCTTAGTCTTAAACAAAAAGAGTAAGCCGAAGCAAAGAGTGGTAAAAATATATATGTATGTAAGATTTCCTCAATAGAGAACAAAGATAATAGATAATCCTAGAGATTACACATATCTTTCTCTTAAAAACTTCCATTCTATATATCTATACTTTTATATGTCACTTTGTACTCCAAAAGCAAGCAAAAATTATTTTATCAGACTTACTTATGTTTCTTGTTTTCCTGTTCATGTTACAACATGCTTCAGACTGAAGCTGAAAATCTTTGTTAAAGATGGGGCTAAAACATTTTTTAACCTATCACCACTCTTGGAACTTCTCAGATTGGCCTTAGCATGAGAAAATTTGTATATTTAACAGTCTCTGGTAGGAATATGGAAGAAGTTGTTATTTTATGCAAAAATAATATTAAGCTATATTAGTCACACTATAATGCCACATCTAATTATCCTCTCTCAGACTCTTCAAGCCTGAGCAATTGCAGGATAACATTTGTAACCCTGCTTTTTGGTTTTTCCTTCTTGGAGTGACTGAAATAGACACAATTACAGAGTAACCCCCTGAAAACACAGGATGGAAATTCTGTTACAATAGCAACATATATCCAGTTGACTCACACTGGAAAAAAAAATAAAAACACGCTATAAAATGCAAGGACTGCTGAACTATGACAAAAGTAAGGTCTTGCTGTGCTCCCACCACCCAGAGCATCACCCTGCAGTGAGTGGCCGCCCTGGCAGTCGAGGCATGCTGGCAATCAGGCTAACCCCATGACAGACAGCTGAGGCAGCATCTGGCATTTGCCAAAAAAAAAAGAGATGAAAGAACTGAAATTACATTACTTTGCGAGAGTTTGCACGGCATAGCAAAGATAACAGAATCACCTCCTCAGAAAACAAATCCGTCACGGAAGTAACAGGCAGCATTTCAGCACAAAATGAATAGACTATTAGCTTTCAGCAAATGGGGTATTTATGGGTTTTAAATTGTACATTAGTGCTCAAGCAACAATGATATTTATACTGCACATCAACTGGAAGAATAAGAGAATAGTGAGCTAAAACTGAAGACTTAGATTAGCAATCGTGTATGCCCTGAGGGAGTATGAGATCTAAACAGATGCACACAAAGTGAGCAAGATGCAGTGATATTAGGGGAATCATGCCAACTGAGTCAACAACACAAAAAAGCCGCTGTTCAGAGGTGTCCAAGGGATATCAGACTCCAGTCCCAACAGTCTGGAAACTGAAGGGGTTTAATGAAAGGAGGGAGCAATCCTGAAACAACATTCAGTGCAGACATAACATCTCGCCAAGAGCACTGCCCAGTCCTTTCACAGCACCATGGTCAAAGAAGAAGTACACACAGCAACATGTTACATAGCAGTCAGAATGAGCTGGCATTCACTGGAATGTTACACTGTCATCTCATACCAGTGTATAGTATTGGAGTTCTCCTTAGAGAGGCGTAGGCTGAAACATCAACATGTCAGTATTTAAAATTCTCATGTTCTCCCTATAGCTTTTAAGCTGTACGTACTGAGATGAAATGCTTATCTATTCAAATAGAAATGCACTTTTGACCCCAGCACATAACTGTAAAGACAAAACATGTTTTGATATTTACAAGATGCCGGAATTAGCTGCGCTTCGCAATCAACCACACGTCATCCTTGCTAAAATAGCCCTGCAAAAGCCCCTCTGGAGGAGGGAGAGAAAAGCACAAATTAAAAAAAAATAAATCAGTAACCAGTAGAAGATTTGTAACTCAAACTTAAAAAGCATCAGATCACTGTACTTGAGCTCTGTAGTAAAAGGACTCATGAAGCTTAAACTGGAAGCAGACCCTACATATGTTAGAAGTGTTTCCATGCACCAGATGAGAAGCATCCATTACGTTTCTTTGACTAAATATGGGACAGGGAATTGTAAGTTTAAGACGTTTTAGCCACATCCAAGTGGTGTTATAAAATTTATTAGCAAGCAACACAACTACTTAGAGATAGACACATTCATCTCTTAATACAACAGTCACTATTTTGTGCAGCAGAAAAGCTCCTTCTCACCTTCACGGGAGTATAAACGATGCAGAAGACCCAACCCTGAACCCTGTGAAAGCCATTACAGTTCTCCAGAACTAATTGGGCTGATGCCAGCTCAGGTTATTACAACGTCTTTGTTTGCCTCCCTGAAAGCAAACCAGGGGATGGTAATGTATTGCCATGCCATGCTGCATTTGTTTTTATTGCCAAGGCTCAGTACTTAGTATAGTTGATGCCTTTGCTAGGGTAAGGCATCTTAATGAGCTCAGCACATCCACATAGTCCTCCACCTAAGATCACTGCCTCATGAGTTTGTTGGGGAGGGCACGGATCACTGTCCAAATATTACTAATGCCATTTTAAAAAGCTAAATGCATCTCACTAAAATGAATTTGTCACTATAAATAAACGACAGTAAAGTGGGCACACAGCATAGTACATTTACCAAGACTATCACATGGTACTAGGAATTAGCTTTGGTACTTAGCATGCTCCAGGGCTGATAACAGTCATGGGTTTTACATATACTTTTTACTCTGGCAATTTCAGTTTCTATAAAAAGAGATCTTACCATCAACTCGATGCATAAATTTGATATTAGTCTTTCAAGGGATTTTGTCTATCCCAATATCATTAAGTTCTACCAATAATAAGCCCGTGTCTGAGCCCAGACACACTGAGCTCAGCAATAAGCTTATTACTCAGCCCAGTAATAAGCCTGGGCAGTAAAACAGCATTTACCCTGGCAAGCCTTTACAGGTACACCCAGTACCATACTGGAGAAATACCAGTGAGTACCATAGTAATGACATGTAGAACTACAAGATTGCTCAGGTATGTTCACTCTATATGTGACCCATACTGGAAAGGGACATTATATATGACCAATACTGGAAGGGGCAGCTACATACAGCCCATACTGGAAGGGCTTACTATATGTGGCCCATACTGGAAGGGAAGGCTATATAAGAAATTCAAATCCAGAGTAAAACATGAAAGTCTGAGGATACCGTGGGCGTTTCATCACCCTTATTTTATACCATTGACTTCTCAGTGGCAATTTTATACATCTTTTAGCATACTTCCCCAAAATGGAAAAGGAACATTCTCCTTTACTACACATGAAGCTTCCCAGCTATTTATTATGATAAAAAATCAGTGCAAGGAAAAAAAAATCTGAAGAATAGCACAGTATTTTTTTATGCATTCAACACTGTAGGGCTGCTGGCAAGTCACACATGAGAACAAATACAGCTGAGTCATGGAAAAATTGAAAAAACACACGAAGATTTAGGGATTTCTGTTTTACCACAAGAAAAGCAACCAAGCTGTCCAGATGAGTGCAATTTTCACTTCCTTCCCAGGCTTAGATTGCTCCCTATTGGTATAAAGTCTTACAACTATTTTGAAAAGTAAGTTGTTTTACAAAAGAGTCTGTGTTGATGCCAGGACAAAATAAAGCGATTGGCTACAAGAAAAGGAACTGAAGAGTGCTCAACAATGCTCTGTGGCCAGGTGACTGGCAGACTTGGTAAGGGCAGGTGAATCATTGCAGGTGTTATGCAGCCTGGGCTGAGATGCAACAGCTGCACAGTCTGCACTGACCTACATAGGCTGCTGGATCCTGCAGCTCTACTGCTTCCCCTTGTGAGGCCAAGAGCTCTTTCTCAAGCACTCATCCTACTCAGCCTTTCCCAACTGTACAAATGGGCAGCTGCAGCAGATCATTGCATCAGCACTAGCTGTGTTCCCACAACACCAAGCTCTGGCTGCATTATCGATGCTGTCCGCATGAACTGCTGCATGCTCTCATCTTTCTGGGTACCGTTCCTGACGGCAGCAAGCCAAAAAAACAAAGAGAGCAGATATTCAGGTCAGGGAACGTTATATACATCATTTCAACCTATCATCAGCCCAAGTAAATAAATACATCTTTTTTCTTTACGTGTAGCTTAAGTCAAAGTTACCCTTGCGCTAGCTTAGCAAGAAACATTTATCTATTCACATTTTTTTCTTTGCTTCTTGAATTTGAGCTCGAACTGTTAAATGACACTGTCTGTGAATGCAGGATTTCTCTGTCACACGCTAAGGACCGTTTTGGACAGGTAATTCACAACAGCCCGTTCCTGTGGCCCAGACACAGCAAACATGGCTAAAAGGCCAATGGCAATAACTTCAAGGACCAAACCTTCTAAGAGATTGGCAGAGAAGGAACAAACTGTTCAACAAATAAATTGTTTCAAAGCCAACCCTATTTCTTCAGCTGGAGACAGCTTGCCCACGTAGAGCCAATTTAAAGATCTGGCTTCTTAACTTGATATATTAGGCGGTTCTTCCACACATTTTGCTTGCTGTGCCAATTGATCATTAACAATCTTTGTGCCAGGTTCAGATAAAAAAAAAAAGGCAGATTTTTTTTATATATATTTAAAATCTTTCCCATACTCTTCAGGTTCTTCTTATTAAAAAAAAAATCTGGCTGCTAGAACTGGTAATATATTAATAATGTAATGAAAATAAATGCTTCTATTAATGTGTTTGATTAACCATACAAAACACTTTATTTGACTTTATTTGTATTTAAGATTTCCTGTTTTCCCTGAAGTATTTATTATCCAAGGCATGATTCTTCTAATCTTAGTTATACTCCGGGACTGAAGTACTCTTCTATATCAGCATTTCTCAGATGCTTTTATCATGAATAGATATATTACAACCATGTTAATGAGCTCCTTAGTATTCATATATTAGACTTTTCCTCATTTTATATGGAAATAATACTATAAAAATTCTAAGAATACTAGTTTTATGTGCACGATAATGATGAGATGCAAAGCAAATAAGAAGGAGAAAAATCTGTGGTGGCAGTGAAAATGAAATGGATTAGTACATCGTCTATGTGCTTTACATTGGTATAAAATTATTAAGCATGTAATTAAGTAGGATCAATTACACTGTTTGTTTTTAAGGTAATGTTTTAGATATTTTAGACATTTTATCTTTAGGAATTTAATTTCACACTTTAATGATCTTCTTGTAATTTCCCCCTCCTGCTATGAAGCCATACAATCAGGATAAGCAAGAAACCCACTACATATTGAGAAGTGACTAGGGTGTAAGGCCAGGCCAAAGTCACTGCAAAGGAAGATAAGAACAAGGCAAATTAAATAGCTTTGTAAACACAAAAATAGTTCAGTTCAGCTGACCTTACTCAGATGAATTCACAGGATTGTTAGCAGGAAATAAATTATACGGTTACTTGCAGCAATGGCAGACCTGACTTAGCTGTCCTCAGAGACATCTCCAGCGTAGCCAAAGCGAAATGAGACGTGGCTTTACAGAAGCCTAATGAGTCAAACTGCTGGCCCTCAGCACACTTCAAGCTGCATGCAGATCATAGAAATAAACAAACTGAAAACCTTATTTTGCATAAGAATCAGTGCCTTGAGTTTATAAGTGTTCAAAGGTAAATATAATTTTGTCAGCCTCACATGTACACAAAGTTGGGTCCAATCATATAAATGTATGCTCTCACAAAGAGAACTAACACGAAATTGTTCCATGTTGGGAAGAAATTCATCCTAACTTCTGCAGGCACAGTGCAGAGCTCTGCTAAGCTAGGGGCATGTGAGTATCAATGTTTCTTTGAATAATATAAGATGAAAGCATCAAGCAAAGCAGAGGCATGAAAATGTTTCATTTATACCAGTAATTTTTCACCTAGAAGTACTGGGACATACATACAAGCTGCTAAAACAAGGATGTTATGAATTAGATCTGTACATCCTAAGTTAATGTAAGGAACTAAATCTTGAAGGATACTTCTGGAATGAGATCTCGTTCATCATTTCCTTTTATGCCTTATTCAAAGAGTAAAATGTAGTGCAGTTGAATTCAGACTTCTGGCTACAGTGAGTTATACTTCTTTTTCATAGTTATGCATTATTTGTGAACAGAGCTTTTGTCTTGCATTATTTCCTCATCCATAGCAAAGTGCCCTCTTTGCTGACTAAATCTACTGTGCATTACAGAGCTAAAATCATATCTGAATTCTTATTTTAAGTCACAGCCCTATTTTCAGAACAAGCAATTTCACTTTTCTTGCAGAAAGCCATCTGCCTGCTAATGAGAGATGTTTTCATCAGTAATTTTGAGAAGAAAAATGGTTATTACACGTTAGCATTTCCAAAGTGACAAATAAAGAATACCACCCGGCTCGCTATTTTAATACACTACATTTCTCCAGGTGCGGGATCTGCAGGCCAGACATATCATTATAATTATACATATTTGTAATGAGTCTCAGAGCCATAGGGGCCCACAGTGAAGTAACATCACCTCACATAAAAACCTTTCAACAAAAAAATTCATACATAATATTGCTGTAGTTTATATATTCCCCCATTATCAAAAATTACCTTCCACCACCAATGCCAAAAAGGGTTTTCACGATGCTAAATGCTACTTTTAATTTTTCTAAATACGTTCTTAATTTTTTTCAATGCCAACTCAATAGTAAAGGCTGTGTCACTGCAATTTCTCTACCTCCATTTTACCAAAGCTATTCCTGGCGGAGAATGGAATGACATCCTAACAATCAAGGCTATCACAATCACCTTGATATTTGGCTGAATTATCATGTTTAAAGGTGCATTTCACCTTTCCCAAAATACTTTTTTTCCTGATGCTGAATACTGGACAGCAGAAGCATGACAAGTTGGCAAAAGACAAAGGACTGCTCAGGAAGATAAGAACCGAGGCAGGAAATGAAGGAATAAGGATTAGAGCACTACTGAAAAGGATGAGACCCGAGGGAGGAAAGGGAATCTGTTTAGGATGATGTCAGAGGAAAAGTAAAGGAAGTAGAGGATGACAAAGAGTTTTATTAGTTTTATCAGACGAACCACCAAAGCAGAAAAATATAGGAAAAAAAATTAATAAAGCACCAGCGAGAGCTAGGGACAAATAAAAAATAGATGTATGTGGAAAAATGCAGATTTGGAATAAAAGGGAAAAGTCCAATACAGAAGTACCTGGAATAAATCCACCCACACTGCAATTTCACATCTCTCCCACTCAATCACTAATGTGAAGTGGCCAATAAACTCATTACAGCCCCATGTTTTAGTGACGACAACAGGTTTTTTTGCCCCCCCTTCCCCCATGAAACTTAGGTACTTATTGGTGCAGTTCCTTTCAACATAAGGCTATCGCTTAGCTCCTCAGCGGGGATGAAGAAGTGCACACATCCCTCCTGTGAAACTAGAATCTCTGCATCCACACCTGTAAGACTGCCCATGCCCAAACTGAGATCACCACTGAGACATGCATCTTTTTTGCAGTCCAATAGTGAGAAGAAGGTCAGTGCTACAAAACATAATGTAATTAGGTTAGGAATAACAGCCAGCACTACCTCATGGAAGAGAAACTGTGCCTCACCACCTATTTTTCCTCATCTTATGAAAATAAAATTGCTTTGGGTTAAAAACTTGCAAACTTGGTCAAAGTATGACTTTTATAAGTTTTTCAAAAGACTGATATTTTCTTGTCTTATGAGTATGTATTCTATTAGAGCTGCTTCTGTGTAAGAAGTGCAATTTTAGCAAGCAATTAATCCATAAATGAGCTGTTTCAGAGTTTTAGGTACTAGGTATCATCCTTCAAAGGCTCTGTCCTGCCCTTGTATTTATTATACCTGCATGTTTCCTCAGACCTTAAAAGAGTCTCATTTTGCCAGCAATGATATAACTGAATTCCCCATGAACCACTTTCAGGAAGCCATGCAAAAGATAATCAGCTACAGACCAAAAAAAAAGGCAGTGTATTTCTAATGACCATGTCACTGCGAGATGCAATGACCTCTAAGTCCTCCAATTCTGAACTTGTTGTTGCATATTTTATTCCAGAAATTACATAGGAAAAAAAAAGCAGCTGGTGAGCTATAGAATTTATACCTATGTGAACCCAAGCCTCTTGATAGTGAATATACAGAATAGAAAAATAAACTAAAAAAAAACTTACTGAATGGTTTTAGATTTTTACAATTATTACTATCTTTAAAGCAAAGGCAATTAATTCTTTTGCCTACCAAATTCTGGTATTAACCTGACCATAGGAGATTACCTTCAAAACGATCATTTCAGAAAAAATATTTTTTATTCAATAGCAGAATTTATAGCACCCTACAAACAGAATGCTCCCTGTTGCTAACCCTTCGCAGAGAATGCAGCATGGCCAACGGGATCACCAGGAGGAACTCACGTTTCTGATACCAGTTGGACAAATTTACCTTGTTATCTACTCTTTTGAACATGATCTGATCTTTCTCTCCCATTCCAGTTCCCTCAGTTACCATGTATATCCACAGATCCACCTCTTACTATTAAAGAAAATAATACATTATAGCAAGCTTAAGCTTAATCTTCCCATACTTCAGATTGCAGAAGGCAATCCAGCTCCAACCAAAAGCCACAAACTCCTGGTGGGACCCACCAGCTTGTGCTCAGAGCTATACGGGCATTCAGTGTTACACCAGTACATTTGCTTGGCCCCTCTGTACAGAGGCCTGGGCTGTCCACAACCATTTGTGCACACCCTAATAATGTTAGGTAAGTGTTTCAAAATAGGAGCCATTCTAAGTATTCATAAGAAAATGAACAAATTGGTTGTATTTGAAGAAGGATAATGCACTTCTTCCAGTAATTTGACAATATGCTTACATCTCAGAAGTAGTTTTACCAGTCATTGGGAAAGTATAAAAAGGAATTGCCTCTAAATGTTCTCTAGGGCCTCTATACCATCACTTATATATACACTGTCTGTGACAGAAGGCATGTGAAAAAATGTCACGCTCTTCCCAGGCCCATAGCAAGCACTTATCTGCACCCAAAGATGGGGCAGGCACAAAGGGAGATGGAGCAGAACTAGCGGTGAGAAATGCAGGAACATCTGCAAAGCACAAAACCTCTTGGAGACAACTGGATCTAATCAATATCTGTCCCAAACACCACAGTGGATCAACCTGAACTCCTCTGTAATGCAGAGTTTCTCTCAACGGGGTGCTTCTCCATAACCTTTACAGAAGTCTTAGAGGGTACAAGCACAATTGACGTCCATCCTTTCCAGACTGCTTGCTCTAATATTCAGTTAACTACCAGAACATCAGCAATTCTATCACACCAGCAAAACGGCCTTTCCTGGAGAGGCCAAGCAATGAAGTTTTCCCAAATGGTAGAGATAAGGAGAAAGCAGAGGTCAGAAGCTGAAACCCAGGCAGCAGATGTTCACCTTGGGAGAAGGGGCAGAGAACAAAACATCTGAACAGGACCAAGCACAGCAGGCCCAAGAGGCTACATGTCAAAAAGCAGTATGGCAGAACAGGCTGTAACAAATAATCCTTGACCATCTGCAGTAACCAACTGCAGTTGTTTCGCCAGAGGAAACCACAAGGAGATCCTCACTTGGAAGTGCGTTTTCTTCCAGATCTGCAGAAAGAGTATCAGGAAAGTCTGACCTACTATAAAACATTCGTTTTACTCTGTCAGAAGCACTTTTCTTTACCAGTTCTCTTTACCAAAGCATGGCAACCTTGTATTGTTATGTTAAGCATTTAACTTAATTTTACATAAACTAGCAACGGTTTCATAAGATCTGCTAACATTTGTCATTTTGTTGTGGTCTATTTCCTACAAGAGCTATAGAAGTTTAACTTCTATGCTATTGGCATGAGAAATCCTGACTCAGAGAAGAAAAAAAAATGAGTAGCAGATATTCATCACATCGAACAAATCACTTTAATATGACTACTAACACAGTTTGTGTCTTGCTGAAGAATAGATACCAGCAGCTATTTTACATAGCAGATCTCCTTGTGCACAAAACAAAATTAGAATGGGTAAGAACACAAGATCACATTTTTCCCTTGTGTCCAGCGTTTTTGACATTTACCTTTAACAGCCTCATGGCACCTCATCTTGAATGCACGTTATGCATTTATTGATCTGGGATTTTCCAAAGCTACTTAAGAGTGGTTTGGGAACCTGACTTCTACTGAACTTCAATGACTTTACACATAAAAGAATTAAGAGCTTTAGGAAATGTTATCTTTGTTGTTTCATATCGCAGAAGCAACACAGCACCCAATCCTCTGCTGGTAGAAGAGCAATTTAGGTACTATACTAACAATTTTTATGCTTGTAAAACTAGTCTCACTTAGTTAGCAACCAGACAATGAGAAAAACTACTTTAGCATACAATGTGAGATCCAAAATAAAGTATTTCTGGTTGCTGCCTTTCTTACGTTCCTTCATCTATAGTTTAGCCATATTATAGAAGGTGATACTCCCTCAAAATCCTAAAGAAAGATTATCATCAAAGATGATATCAACATCTTATGAAAAAGCTCCATTTACTCGAACTTCTAGATGTATGGACCATTCAAAGTTGACTATTTGTTCATGAAAACTGAAATCCTACCAGTTTAGAAATAGTCAGCTACAAATTATCTAAGTGGATTGCAATCAAATATTCATTTAAGAAAGCTCAAATAAAAGGGCAACAAGGCCAGGAAAAATTATAGCTGGGGACAATATGAGAAAATTGCTGTCTAATGAATGTGAATTGTTTTTGAAATTGTATTACTGCTAGAATAACTGAGTATCAAATGCTTTCATGTCTTCATAGGAGTACAGTCTGATATTGTAACTCTCTCATAAGGTATTCTTGGTACTCCAGCAAAATTAAGGTTAATAGGTGGCTTTAATGGGCACCTGCATGGTAGCAAACTGTAGCCTGGAACGCACCACAGAATGGTATGAAAAGAGTTCTGGGTATACTTGTGCCAGACAAAGTCTGCAGAGAACAAGTATCAGCAAGTACTATAGCATCTTCCTCTGTTTCATGACAAAGAGACAAAAAAAACATCCCATGTACTGATCATCACAAAACTCAAATACAATCAGCATGTACTGCTCCAGAAAGAAGCTACAGGAAAAATAAGTAATTTCGTTCCCTCATCTGTTTCACCTTCCTTAGCATGATGCACTCTGACAAAAAACACACTGGGAGCTGAGGTTAGAAATGCAACATGCAAAGCACACAAATCCTGAAGCTGTTAACACAAAAAATTCCATGAGTACTAAACAGATGGAGTCATTCGCAAATACACCTTTTAAGACTCAATCTGCTTAGCAGGACGTTGAGGGGCAAACCTGCCAGGTGTATATCAAATCTCTCATTAGGAAGCAGTGTGCAGATATTTCTTGGGCAACCACAAAGCTTGTTTGGAGAAGAATATGTTAGAGCCTCGACTGTAATGCAACACACACCGGTATCCCAAAAGGGAAATGCTTTAAATTGGTGCTTCGAACTTTCAAACTTCAGATATTAGACATTACAAAAGGCTATTTTTATTTTTGTTTTTTTTGTTGTTGTTGTTGTTTTTTTAAATACTCCATTTGCTTCAACAGCGTTTTTTACTCTCTTGTATTTGTCACAGCAGCATAGCTTAGCAGATGATCCTATAGGCAAGAAATAAATAATAAATGGTAATTAGGGAAGAAAAAAAAAAAGCAAAGCTTTCAGAAAGTCCTCTAAACATCTGTGTCAACCTCCAAACTGTCAACTATCTGCAAAGTCAAGCATGTCTGGCCTGATTCTGGGGTACCTGATACAGCTCTATTGATTTCAAGTGAGCTTGCTGATTTAGCCTACTAAAGAACCAACCCTCATCCGATTACGTTAAGTAAATTGATTTTTGAATCCTGACTATTTGCAAAAACTTTATGACCAACTTAGAGATTTACCACCTCAAGAAAGGGTAGAAATTACGTGGTCAAGTATTTTACTAATATTATTTTTAGAAATCAATTTTCTTGTGAACAAATCACACACAGTAAAGCAACAAAATTTGTTCGCTGAATTATTTATTCTGAATTACTGAACCAGGTCCTTTGGTATTAAAAAAAAAAGCAGCAGCTCCACTGAGAACAGAATGAATTACAGTGGCTGAGAAACAGAGAGAACACATGTAGGTGCTGCAGGGAATCACTTCTGCTTTCACAAATCTGTTGCTGAAATGATTCAGTGGAAGTTGGGAAGTAGAAGGGAGATAGATGCTGTCTTTTGACTCAGAAAAACACAGAACATGACAGGACAGCTCCATTACCTTTGTCTAAAGCCAAGGAACCCTTGCCAGCATCAAGTCCTGCCCCAACCTCTGCCAACACAGTGGCTGAATATGATATCAACTGTCACCTTTTTCTCCTTTCTAGTCCAGTCCTAGATCTCTCTCCATTTTTTATTTATTTTTTTAAAATTAAGGTAGTAAAGAGGGTTAGATTGCATGATTCTATGCAGATTCTTGAGAAAAATAGTTTGTGCGATGACACCACGTGTTTGTACGGACCAATGAATTTCAAGGCATAGTGCAAAGCTTGGTCAAAATTTCAGCAGGAGAGAGGCCACAAAGATATTTTG
Source organism: Aquila spilogaster (assembly GCA_024606505.1). Taxonomy (NCBI): domain Eukaryota; kingdom Metazoa; phylum Chordata; class Aves; order Accipitriformes; family Accipitridae; genus Aquila; species Aquila spilogaster. The sequence goes on from JANHGO010000071.1 coordinate 61,592,244, forward strand.
TTCCTATGAGTTTTCTATAAATAAATGTCTGAGAGACGAAACTAATAAGACTTCATATTCTCACCACTGGAAAAGCTGCAGCATGAGAATTTCACTCTTCTTAGACATCTTGAAATCCTCACGGGAGAGAGGCTAAGAACTTCCACTTGCAGGAAAAGCTTTGATCAATGTTTGCACGTTATTAGAGCCCAGAAAACCCTATTGCTAGGCACAAATCTGCAGAAAATCAATCCAACTTCATTTGTTTATGGCTAGAGGAACAACTAGCAATATCTGTTGGGCCACACCAAACAATTTATCTTACGTAAGTCATCAAAGAGCTGAGAAATAGAAGCTGAGTTCATCTATAAACAAACAGATAGAAGATGCACTAAAGCTGGAAGGTGCGACACCCCTGGCATTAACACCACAGATATGTAAAATATCTCATAAGGGTATTCTAGGGTGGTTTGTAACTCCTTAACAGAGCGATACAGAAGGTTGGCAAGAAGATTAAGGAATATTATATTCATCTCCAGTGAGAAGCAACTTACCTGATGAAGCTGCAGTACAGAAAAGCTACAATGCTAATGCCAGCTTTTGACCTTGGACAGCATTAGCAATGTATCCTACAGAAATTGTCAGCGTTTGCAAAGGAAAAGGTGTTTCCAAAAGGATCCGACTGGCTGGTGTCAGAAGACAGCAGGCTTGTTTTCCCACTCCGTTTCCCTTTCTTTAAGCTATCAATAAACTTCAGAAGTTATGTTTTTAACCCGCTGTGATTTCGAATGGCTTTATTGAACACAGATCGTATGATCCAATAGAATAAACATGCGAAGTTATTGTGAGGGAAATAACAAGAAATCTAGCCGCTTGCTGGATACAAAGCTATGTGCAAAATACCCACAAGCAAAATAAAACCTGTTCTTGTGACAATTTCTGTGCTCTTACCACAGTCTTCATTATGCAGCTGAAAGATTTTAAACTGTCAATACACTATGCTTCAATGTCATCTTTAGAAATATCAGCTTAGAGACAACAGTGATCGATCAGCGGCGCAGGAATAAAATCCTAAGTACACCTGAGGCTTCAAATGCAAGATTTTGTTCTTAAAAATCCCAAAAGGTTTCACAAGCGCTTAATCAGAGCACCCTCACCTCAGCCCCAGAAGCAATTTTCCTATCAATTTCAGAAACAAATGGTGGAGAAGGAAGGTTGCAATCAGTGGTACGATATTTGCCAACCAGAAATGCTTTCCAGACATCTCAGCTTTCTGTTTCTCATGTTAAAGATCATGCTCTTAAACACTATCTAATGTTTGATTTTTTCTTTCCTTTTAATAGTAAACTACATTTCTAGCCTTCTTGATTTCAAGCGTTGCTTTGATGCAAAATACATGTTTCTTCTCTTACATTAAGTGATTATTCTGTGGATAAAATCAGGAAATTCCCTCATTTTCCCCAGAAAGCAAAGAAACATATTAAGATTTAATATCACCTCATCAGTAGTCTACAAGGCAGATAAGAAGAAAGTCTGTAAGGTTGTTGCTCTGGTACTCAGAAGCTCTTCACCACATTAATATATATATATATATAAGATATTTTATTGTAATTACCATGTTTTATTAAAGCTTTCTTTCATTTTCTTTTTGCTGCTTTTCTCCTCAGTTTTTACATCTGCTTTTATTCCTCCCTTTGATGTTTGTATGCTCTTCATGCTTCTATTGAAAACACTCTGGACTACTCATTTCCATCCAGCCATTCCTCTTTTCAGAGCACATTTTTTCCAATGCCTGACTTTGCCTCTGCCCTCTACAGCTCAATGAGAGGATAAGGAACATATGCTCTGATGACAGTGTTCATTATAAGGTGGCACACGAACAAAACACCAACACCTTCCATTTCTTTCAACTCTCACCTAGATAGTGAAAGTAATGTTTCCCTGATATGAAAAATTTATTAATTAAAAAAATAAAAGCAGAGTCTATACCTGTTACATAGTAACTGCAAATACAAACGGTACTTTTAAAGGGAGGATAAAATGAGATGACAGAATTGCCATTTTCTTTACTTACATGTGTCTACAGACTCATCTGAATCATCAGGGCAATCAGGTTCTCCATCACACAGCCAGTGCTGGGAGACACAAGTCATGCGATCACGGCACAGAAACTCCCCTATGTCACATAACCGATGATCCTCTGAAAACAAGAATGTTTTAGAATGCGGTAATTAAAAAATGGAGGAAAATAAAGTGACATAATGAAAATTAAAAGTGGAAAATAAAGTTATATTGAAATCAAGCATCAAAAAAATGAGCAGAAATGATGTGAGAGTATAATTTAATGAGGTGTTTAATGACAATGCCCTTAACTGAGGCTGGATAGCCCTAAAATCTTGGTCCATCCCATAATCATTCCAACCACACATGAAGAGGATTAGCACTAACTACCTCTATGGAGAATAATGTTAATAATTCCTACTCTTCAGCTCTTTCACTATTAAGTACATTTGTTAAATAGATAAACTCAACAACTTTTAATTTCATGTTTTCATTTTTGAAGCCTGGAACACACAAAGTATTGTCTGACTTCAGTCACCACAATCTGATATCTCTGAGATATGGAAGAACTAATTAACACATGATTAATCTGTCATTAATTAACTACTCTATCATTAATTAAAGCTCACAAAGCCTCTATGCAATATATTATATTCAATTTATCGATACATTAATTGCAGTAGTTCTATCCACAATGTTGCAAGTGTAGATCACTGAAAAGGCTCCTTGCTGATACAACAGAGAAGCAACTTCACTGGAGTCAATACTGTTACAGAGATAGAAAAATAAATATATAGGAAAGAAATAACTAAACTTAATCCCACCTGTAGATCTACTCACAAGCTTGCTTCACAGCAAAAAGCAATTATTAAATGTTACTAATCACTGCTAGCATATCTCAAATCACTGTCCTCCTAGTCTGCTAGCTCCAGCAACTTCTGGACTGATTTGCTCTCGTGCAAGACCAGTTTTGCTTCAGCTTGTGATTAAATGCTTAGAATTACCCAGAAGCCCTACTACATTCATATCTTAGCTCAGTCAACTAGCAATTAGCATTGTAACAAACACCCAGTGTTTCTCCAAATAACCCAGCTGGCTTTATATAAGGAAAACAAAACATATTTTCCAGACAATATATACACACCACATTCTCTAATCTTTTGGACATATGTTTCTAAGCATGCTTGTACAGCTGACTCTAAGCTTCAAAAGAAAACTTACGGCACAGTTCTTGGGACTTTAGAAAAGAACTAAGAATATTTTGTTAAAATTAACCCATCCATTTCCTATACACACATCTCATTTACAAGGTCAGCCTATAAATCTATCAATGGATATCATTTCAAATGAGTCAAAGCCGTAACTCTTAGATACCATTTGTATTACTTAATATAGCTACCTAGTGGCTTCTGTGACTCTATAGGAATTTGCATTTACAGTAAGGAGCTCTGTTATGCTGTTCATCTTTGTACAAAAAGAATGACTGCATAATCAAAAAGTTTACATGCTCGAGGAAGCAGTTTCGCTTCAATCTCTCAGGGAGATGCTTAAGGCATTTGCTTGGAAAGCACTTCTGGAAAAACTTGCTGGAAGTAAGAAAGAAGGAGGGAGTTTGGCAAGTTTTAGCATTTCAAGGTTATGCAGCAATATGAACAGATCTATTTGGATAATTGTTAAGTATTTTCATAACACTGTTTAAAAATCCATAGTAGATCTGTTTGTCTCTGGAAGCATTGTGGAACAGTGTGAATGGTCAGCGCTACATGACTGTTCCTAACAGACAATGAAAACTAGCCTCAGACCAGTTATCTACTGTGGCTCCATATTTATAGCTCTCAAGAATTATATTCTTTCTCCTCAAATGGGCACATGAGTGGTCTTAAGTATTAGATCAGTGGAATTACTCAAATGCTCACAGTATTCATTCAATCCTTTTTCTTCCTTTGGCATGCACGTATTTCTCATAGAAAAAATAAATTTAAATGGCTAGCGTACATGAATTTAGGTTGATAAAATCAATTCTTTCTTTTCTTTTCCTAAGGATTTCTAAACTGACACCCAAGCGGGGAAAAAAAGAAGCACTGCTGAATAAATATAACAAGTTCAAATTTCTGAAAACTTGTACACAATCAAGTTCACACACCCAATTATCTAAATGCAAAATTCCTACTGAAAAAGAAATCTCATTTCTTTTCTAATTCCTAACTGGCAATAATTGAGTAGAAGGAGAAATCAATGCTGTCATTTATGCTGAAATGTAATACTGCAAGTCTAATTACGTAGTGGAGCAAGCAGAGCCCCAACATTGAGAAAATCACATCTGAAGCTGATGAAGAATTTCAGAATAGCTATTTAAGTTTGTAAACAAACCTTGCAGTGATGCTAATAAAAGGAATTCTGCATGCTTCACATTGATTTTAGGTGCAAGGTCTGTATTAAATCCTGCCTGCAACTCCTGTGGCCAACGCTGAAGAAAACTGCACCAAGGGAAGAACCGCTCCCTTGGATTTGTCAGATTTGAGGTGGAACAATAACCAGTATGGCCATGATGCCATTAATTTAGAGACCCTTCTCCTCTGCAGCATTCCGTTATGGTTTATACTTTTATCTGTAATAAAATACCTTTCCACTACTCAGTGTCAACTGCCAGTCAAAACAAACCTAAACAGCAAACTCAGAAGAACACTAAGTGACCAAGTAAATGGCATTCAAATGAGGAAATATATGGAAATGGGACATATCCTATCACTGTGCTCAAGGGTAATGAGAGTTTGACACACACACAAAAAAATGGTAAGACTGCTGATGGGAAGAGGTTTTTTTATTTATTTATATGAGGAACACCGCTACATCTGCCAGGAAGCACTGGTGTAGGTGATTATCCCATGCCTATTAGAGTACCAAGTTGCCCTAAAGCTGCAGATGGTCACTTCTGACTACATAAATAAATATCGTCTTGTTTTGGGTAAAGATTATGAAAAATGCCTAACTTGAAGTAAATAAGATTTAAAAAGCTACTTCATATATAGCTCGGTTATGGGCAGTGTGTTTGGAGAAAGAGCTTGTTTTCAACATTTTTTTCCCCTCTAATTGAAACAATTTAACTCTTTCCACGCAATTAAACTTTTTGTATTTATTCTTTTCAAGACTAAATTATGGGGGAGATAAGCTTTTCATATCCTCTATCTGTAGAAAAACCCAGCAGAGAGTGAGATAAAATACTAACCTAAAAAACACGTTGAAGAACAGATCTTGTTTAGAAGAAAGCATCTTAATATTAGCTTAGGGTTTTATTGGCTCCAAAAATGCTTTTTCAAACTGTTTTCTTTTGCATATCTATAGAATTATTGCTTATTTCAAGCTGCTATCTTGGAAAAATGAATCAGACCAGTTAATCATAAATATGCTGTAACTGGTGTTCTTTTGAAAAAGAAGAAAAAGAGAAAAACACATCTTAAAAATGGGCATCTAAGACAGCCTTATTTCTCAACAGAAGAAAACAGTGATTTTCAGTGGCACCTCTCTGCACAGTTTCCTTCTGTATCATGTGTGCTGAGCTGGCAGGCTCAACGCGGATGAGAAAATCCACATATTTTTAACTTACCAATTCTGAGATACAGAGCAGATGGTTAGAAATCATCTCTCTACGGGTAAATGAACGCTTTGTCTCCCAGAGGACAGTACTCCTACCCTTGGCTGGAAACACCTGGCAATGCCTCTTAGAAGGAGAGTTTCACCAAGAATAAAAGTCCAAAAAACAGTGCCTTTGTTTTAAAGTCAATGTTTCTAGAGAGAAAAAAAATGCAGCCTGTCAAAAGACAAGCAACAGATTTAAGAGGATAAAGCATTAGGAAGCTAATGACATGTACACAATTACACTAAAGCAGGAAAAAGATAATAATTCCGGGTTAGATTTATCAATAAATGTGAGAACCTTTGCACTTTCCAAAGGTTCTCACACTCCTATTCACAGCTCACTGTAGGTCATCAGGGATCTTAAAAAGGACTACTGCAGGATACAGTGTTTATGTAATCGAGTGTTACTTCATTTCTACAGTAAGAAGGTAAATGATTCACTGTGAATCTGATTAATATCTGCTTTTAACAAAGAATCAGGCACTGTGATGGTGCACTCCTTATTCTCCCACCGAGCCTGGTGTCCCTGGGACTGATACCAATCAAGGTTTCACTGGTGACAGTTAGCAACCACCATATTATCTCAAACTAGGTGCTCAGAGACCTGATAAGAGACACTTAGCTCAACAGATCCAGTTCTAAGTTGTACAACTATGAGTCAGCCATCTTACCCCACAAATTGCAAGCAGCCGAAGAACCCCTTGGAGAGCTGTCCTAGCAAACAGCTGGCTGCACGCCTGGATCTACACCTTGAGAAGGAACACCTGTTGAAGATACTCACACCTGTGAGATTCACCCAGGTCGTGGTGATGCCTTCCCAACAGATCTGCAGTAAGGGATTGCTTGTTTTTAAGCTGTTCTAGCTTCGTTAAGATTTGAGCTCTGATTCGTTATGCACCCCCACCCTCTGTGTAGCAAATAGTCAAGGATATCAAGCCATTTCAAATCTTAAGTCACCATCATCATTGTTTAAATTACAATATTTTATATCAATTAAATATCTTTCTGCCTTCCTCTTTTGAGTGAAGCATGCAGTGTTTTAGTCTCCATCCATGACAGCTGCACAGGGAAACTGTTGTATTTCCAGAATTGCTTTCCCTTGTAAGCAGCAGCATCGTTCCTGCTACTCAGGGGCACTCCATGGACCTGCAAGGCTTCTGCCACAGCTAAGACAAGTCCTTCACCCCACAACCCTTGTCAGATGGGAGCTGCTCGTTGTGCTGTCCTCAGAATGCCTCAATCTCCATCTGCTGAGAACACCCGAGAGTCCCCAAAAAAACAAACCTCCCATATGGCAACATTCTTCAAAGCGGAAAAAAATCAACAAAAATAATCAACCTAACGGCCTTAATCCATTATAGAAGGAAGCTTGCTCATTAAGCTTTCACTACGTATTCATAAAAACACACGTCGTAACTAATCCAAAAATATATATCCCAACACAAGCTTCTTACTGGTATGATATACCAGCAAATAAATGAATCATCGGGGGAGAAAAAGATCATTGTATCTAAAATGTTTTGTAAAACAAGTTTAAACCAACTTGAAGTTAGAATATTCTATGAATTCAGTATCTTCAATTTTAATACAAAAAAAATACCTCCACATTTTTCCCATTAGGTAAATGCTGGAAGTTTAAAATGACAGCATGCTTCACATGCAAATAAAAGAAAATGTATATGTATATAAATATAACAGGATTGGACTTGACAATCTTTGTGGGACCCTTCCAACCAAACTGTTCTGAAGCGCTCATGTGTTTTGTCTCTAACTGCTTTCCCAGGAAAAGCTCTAAGGAAGAAGGGAGACATACCTGCCCAAACAGCACTTACTTCAGAAGTAAAAGAGCTGGAAGACTAAGGAAAATTAGAAAGGCCGATGGCAGCAGGCACAGAACTGGGCTTCAGGTGTATTTTTACATTCTTATCCACTCAATGGTGACTACATCACTTGTGTACACTATAGGGAACTTCTATCAATGATAGAAGCATTTCTGCCACATTTCAAATATATTATGCAACCATAAACTTGCACTTTAAAGTTCCTAATTAGCTTTGCTTTGATTTTAATTAAGTTATCTTCATTACAAGAGCTTAAAAACTTAGAACTTTTTTCCCCTTCTCAAAAGCATGTTTTCCATTTGGGATTTTCTTTGATCTCTCACTCTGAAACATGGAAGGTTTTGCAGATTAATTTCTGCAAATTTTACTCAGGAGTTGAAAAGTATATTCTGGTAGTAATTTATGATAGAATTTGTCATATGCTAAAACCTAGATTATTGTAACCAAAAGGGAGATGGGAAGGAAAAGCACGCACTACAGTTCCTACTTAGGACTTCTCCGACTTACATAATCCTTTCCCAACATTTTATACCTTTTGAGTTAAACCCACATTTTTAAAGCCCAACATACAGTAAAACATTCAGGTTTTGGCCGCACTGAAGTACAGGCAATATGCTTGGAATGCGCCTTGCAAAATGTTAAGCAGGGTTTTACATTTGGAGTCTAAAAGAAGTGCTGTTATCACAGGTTTCCATCATGCTCAGTCCTGTACAAAGTCAGAGAACAGGTTTTTTTTATTCATGGGATCCAACAATCACCCACGGTCAACTAGGCTTTGATTAATGGTCCTGTATAGGAAAAGGGCTTAACCAGTAACATGTTTCTATATATAAATAGCATCATCAAGAAAGAATGTACATGTTATACACATACTTATTCAGTTCCCAGTGTGCTAGTCATCACGTAATCAGCAGTTACTAATCAACTCATTGATTTTACTCATAGGCAAAGCACACGTGCAGGTGCCAGTCACTAGCAGCACCATATGTTCAGCTCCTGCTACACATCTTCAGATGGCACGTGGAGGCATTCCCCAGTCTGCATATCTGCTCCCCCAACAAGGCTGCAGGCACTTTGCTTACTGTTTGGTCAGTCTTCCAATTGACATCAAACACCATACTTCCCAGTCCATAATTTCACCTAATAAAAATTCACGTTCAGATTCCTTATGTACATTATTACACTGCTAAAAAAATTATTCATATTTTTCAGGCTTGCCCAGTGTTACAGTTCAAGCTGGACAGGTAGCATTAGAGATTATTATTAACAAGAAGACCAGAGACATCCACTACTTCATACAAATCATATTTTGGGAGCATGGTGGTGATAAATCTAGGGGCAGCCTTGTTCCTCGCATTTTTGCTTTTCCTTTGACTACATAGTACCCATTAAGGGGGCTGACCCTGTGTCCCCTCCTGTGGATTTGAACTACAGAAGGTCATTATTCTGCCTTAATTTGGCACACTTTATGGATAGAGAAGTCTACGAAACACTCAGATAATGAGACAGATCCAAATATTCCCAAGATGATTTTTACCTAATCAAGAAAGGGTCACACAATACTACATATCTCAGCAAACTACAAAATGACATGATAGCAATGTTCTCTAATGACACAAAAAAAAGCTACAGAAGAGCAAGATACCATCCTTATTACAATAGAGATACACTAAAAGGAAAAGCATTACCTATAATCTTGTAATTTGCCAAACCCTACTCCAACTAGTCCTGTACCAAAAGTTGAAGGCCTAACAAGCTCACTACAAATCAGTTCTATACAATTACCTTTTATCTTCTTGAAAACTGGAAGAAACAACCAAGGTTCCCAGTGTGAGGTCGCTCCTACCCCAACAGCCATACTTCAAGTGAATGTTAATGTCAAGATGAAGGGTCAGAGAGACTATCACTTATCTGCTTGTGTATGAAGAACAACAAGTCCCTGTAAGAGACACCACCACTCCCTTTCAGCTGCTGAACTTCAGACAGTGACAAGTGAGAGTAAAACTGCTCTGTTTGCGAGAGGTCCTCAAAGACTTCCAATGAAAAAAGTCATCTCTTCCCCATGCCACAAAATAAAATGCCTTTGAGGAAATTGTTTATGAAATATGAAAACCTCTAAGCCCCTCCATCTTGATTTGTATTATCATATTGTGTTCACAGTATTATTTCATTTGATGCGGTGCAAGACTCCCCATCAGGAGAGAACGGTTGAAAGAGAAGATCCTATAAGAACTTTTTCTCCCCCCTATTTATTTTTAAGGAACTATGAGGAACTTAGCAGGAACCTTTGTAGGACACCCTACAAACCATGATTTCTACCTAAATTAGCTGTATCTCAATAGTCAAGACATACTTCCACAGGTGAAAGACATTCAGGAGGTATCCAGGAGAGACAGCTTGCATAATACATTACTTTGTACAATTATTCACACTGCTGCCTCTTGAGGAAGTTCACTGGAGAAAAGACTAAGCCTAAGTCTTTCAGCTACTCCCAGGATTACATCTCCAAATGATCTGAAATACACACTCCTGATAAGAAGAAACAAGCAGAAGGACTAGGATTGAAGAAAAGTCATCCTGAACCAATTTCAAACCCATTTCAGTGCAAAGTTCCACATACTGTGCCTCCAAGCAGGACTTCAAATACTTATTTTTTCTCTACTACCCACATTAGCTGTTTTAACTTGGCAAATTTCAAGTCCCAATTGTAACTTCTTTACCTTCCATATTTAATTGTAATGTTTCCAAGGTAAAATTGTTTCTTAACAGCAGTAGAAAATCTTGAGTTAAGACAAAGTATTCCAATGAGTGGCAGACACAGTATTTTCTCTTCTGAAAGCTTAGAACATCCGTTACAATATCTTTGATGGATTCTCTGTTCAGCAGATGTTCTATTAGTAAATAGTGAAAGATAATTTAGATAAGTTTCCTATGTCAAGGGGTAATCAGTGATGTCATTGTTTTAATTCAGTAGTTTTATTGCCATGTAAAACAACAAAATTTGATTTCTTAGATCTTTTTCAAATGCTAATAGGACTTCTGCCCCAGCAAGGAGGAAAGAGCACATTCTAAAATGCTTCAATACTTGGCCATACCAGACAGATTCAGGGAATAGGAGAGCTGCTCTGTTTATCATTGGTTTTAATGCAAATAAAGTTTCAAATGCTCTTTTAAAGTGTTGATAACTCCATGAAACAAAGAAACAGCTAGGCAAGTTGTCAGTAATTCAGATGGCAGCACAACAGAGAAAACAATATTATAGTTAAGAAGAATAACTAATCAGTGAGTTATCATAAAAAAAATAAATTAAAAAAGCATTATGAAAGGAATTGGACAATATCTGGATTGAACTGAACTGTCTTTGCTTTCTCATTCATTTCCATGGGAGGAGGATGTTGGTGTTATGACTATCATTGGCTATCGATTTGTCTGCTTTGCTTTAGGTCTCACAGTAGTTTCAATATTGGACCAGATAGGTTAATCCTGAAACCATTCAGTCTTCCAACAACTAAATGGCAATGGCTCATTCAGCTGTTCTGAACGGAGAGAATGTTTGCAATAACGTGCAACCTAGCTGTCATTACTGCAATCAGATTATATTTATCCAGCTCAGAACTCCTGCTTGCGGCTCACATTTAAGTGCAGCAACACAGAGCCATCCATCTTCTCTATCTACTTTTTTGTCGTTCTATTGCCAATCGTTTACTGCTAACTGCTCTGCTAACCATGATCATGTCATGGAGATAGTGGCTGAGTTTGACAGATAGCAAAGCTGGTTTCCCCCCCAAGAGTGATAAATGCAAAGGCCTGGGGGAGTCACATGCCAGAACTTGCAACCTGCGTGTCATTTAAACACACAAGCATAGCACACAATGACATGGAGGATGTCAAGACATTAGTAGAGAGAACCAAATTCTTGGGGAAAACCTTATCAGAAGGCACTCAACATTAAAATGTTCTTGCAGTGATGAAGGAAAGGGCTCTTGTGCAGCTAGATTTACGGATGGCAGGTTTCTATCTCAGAACAATCCCACTTAAAATGACAAAAAATAACACTGAACAGTCTTCAAGAGCAGATGGAATCCTATTGTGTAATTCAATTTTAATGACTAAAGAAGTCTGAAATATGAAGGTTTTGTTTTGCAAAACAGAAGATTTATACGAAATTAATCAGCTAGATCTGCTACTGTAAGCAATTACATATGTTTAATACATGTTAATTTCATATTGGAATAATTAATCTATAGGGAAATAGTATTAAAAACTAAGGTATTTTTGTATTAAACTCAGTGATTAAAAGGATGGAAGAACCAGGAGAAAAGTCAAGCTTCCCAAGTACGATCTACATACACAACTAAAAGGAGTCTTATTAACCAAGGTTAAGTATTCTGTTCAATTTGGATACTAAATAATTTTAATATTAAAAAAAAATCACTAAAAAGTAGTAGTAGCATTCAAAACTTGCAATGAAAAGATAACTATTTTTTATACAAATCATTTTAACTTTGACTCCATATTTTTCAGGGCCCCACTGAAGTCATATCCATTATTTAAATAGCTCTAATCAACAGCTCTAAGTTAAACTGTAAGAATTAAGCCAATGGCACACCAATGGGTCACTTAATATAAGCTTTACTGCAATTTAACAGCTAGGAAATTAGTTAAAATTGTGGTATTCCACAGTTCAGGTCTATCTTTTTTGATAGTGTGATCCAAGACTGATAATTTAAGGTGTAATTTAGAAACGTATTCATTGAATAACAATTTTCACACCAGAAGAGAACGTGTTGTGATTTTAGGTATTGCTGTCAGTATATCTTGAATGTGAATATCTGAATAAGGATATTCAGAGGTAGTAAGATGTAATATTTAATCAAGTCACTACTGGAAAGTTTTAAATCTTGTTTACAGAGACAGCTTGTATTCTCTCCAAAAAGGCGATGTTACAAAGAAGGATCTTATTAAAATAATGGGCAGACTTCATATCTGCAGCTTTATGCTTTGTAAAAATATAGCCAACATAAATGCATATTACATCACTTAGAACAGCATAGTGTCAGTTTGTTGCCTACAAATAAGTTTTGAAACCACCCCTACTTGGATTTATTATCCCATGCGGGACGCAGCAGGAAGAGCACTGGGTACAGGCACGCAGATTAATGAGTACACATGCAATTTACACCTTGGACATGAAAAATTAACAAAGCTTTGACCCTGTCTGATCCGGGAGATAAACCGATAAAAGAAAGAGGAGACCATCATAGGCCTTGAGTTCAGACCCATAACAAAAAGCTTTACTTTAAAAAAAGTAAGCTAGGAATTGCCCATCTTCTAGAACAGAAAAAATCACCATGATATACTTATTCTTTTGTAATGCTAACATCTTTAAAATATAATAATAATTGGTAAAGAATAGCGGGAACAAGGCACGATCATATATATAAATTAAGCATTGAATTATTCAAAAGAAAAACAAAACCAAAGAGTTATGAGTTTAGATAATCATTGCTTTCATTCATTTAGATGGAATTCTATTAGCTTTCATAAATGTTAACTCGCATTTTTAAAAAATACTGTAGACGTAATAAGATAACAGATAGAAGGGAAAATAAAGAAAACGTTTGATATTACCAGCTTTGTAAAGACAGAATTAAAAAAGAGTTATTACCAACGTGTTTGGACACTTGAGAAACAAACCAAAAACTCAACGCCAGACTCATATGGAAGTAACATTTAATTCAACAGCAGAGTCCCTATCAGCAGACCTATATCAGCCATTGTTTTTTCACATCCCTGCGGTCCCCAGGGCCACCAAAATCACACGAAACGATCAAGATGGTGAAAATGGTCAACAAAGAAACCAAAGACAAAATCAAGAACAGAATCAATATGCTAGCACGCGATCCCACATATCTGCTGAAGGTTTATTTGCATCAAAACAGAGGATTAAATAATTTCATTTTTAACATAACTCCTTCTTAAAAGCGTCACGTATCTGAGGATTGAATTGTTGCCAATACAATCCTACCTTTTAAAGGGTTGCAAGTCAGTCACAGAAATCATGATTATAAACCTGACATGCTGAATAAGGAGTTGCTGAAAACTGTATTAATGTGTAGGATGAACGGACAACTGAATAAACACAGCACACCACAGCTCTCCTAGTGGAAAGTCCCATCTTACCACGAAGTAGGCTAGAGGGCAATTAGCAAATCAACTTGTCTTAATCCCCACTTTCTTCGGTCCAAAAACCTTTAAGCTACTCTGGAGGGCTTCCACACGTGGGCAACAATAATTAAAATTCAAGTGATGGCTGAGGAGATGGGAAAGGATACCAATAACTTCATATTCAGAAAAAATAGGCCAGCTTTAAACAAAACCCAAGACACCTGTAGTTAAGCAAGCTCAGGACAGAACCTGCAGATATCATCATTTTAGTAGGTCAAAAGGCTGATCAATGTTTAGCCTGTGTTAGCAGTAACCAGAGCTCACCTTAGCAGGAGGGGTGCTGAGGGTTCTATTAGCAGCTTTGCGAGCTACTGAGACTGTGCTAAGAAAATTATGTCTTTGTTTTCCCGCACAGAAAGGGAAACAAAGACTCTCTGTGCGTAACACACTGAGCTACTTGGGCTCTAAATGCTTTTTACTGCTTACCTTTAAGTGATTTCATGCATACCGAAGGTGAGCCATGCTGTATACTGTAAAATAAGTAAAATCTTGTAAACTGTCACTTTCTTGACAGTGTTACCACAGTCATTCCCAGCTACCTCCAGGTGATGCAAAAACATATGCTTGAACTGCCTCTGCTGGGACTTATTAAACAAACAGTATGTTCTGTAGATTAAACCATAATTAAGTATGATGTCGGCATCGCAAAAGCTCAGTAATTATGCTCCCATTTGTTCTACTAATTTCTGCTGCACTAAAATGTGAATTCTCACAAGTTAGTATGAAACCGGTAGATCACAGTTCAGAAGTCTCCTTTCATCTGACAGGTAAGAAGACTTCTGCTGTTTTGACTAATTTTTCAGGTTCCTCCAAATATTTTTTACTTAAAGACATCAGTGGACTTTGGATTAGGCCGTAAATAAAGAGGTGCTACATCTCTACATAGTATGGTCCACTTAATAGAGTCAAGTAGCATTCATCTTTATACTATGTTTTCCCTTGATAATAGAATAATAGCAGATGCTAACACGGGAGAAAAAAAAACAATAGGAAGCACATATTTTTAGCAACTGTAATTATATTCTAGCAGCAGGAAAGAAAGAGATGCAGAACCATATGAGCAAGCAATTCTTCCCAGAAGACAGACATGACTTCAGAGCACGTTAGAATAATGATTTCAGTTGTGAGTGATTTTGGAGTCAAGGAATTACTGGCAGGGTTGTTTCTTTGGTGCTGTGCTAGTTATTTTTTGCAGCTGTTCCACAGCAGCTCAGCTTCCAGGCTAAATCACTGAAGCAGACTCAATCCTTGTGATTCCTCCAAAACATACGTGTATATATACACATGCTCCAGGAAGAACTAGTTCAGCCTGATCTATGATCACAGTGATAATATTTTTAGTCTATCATATAACATTATATGTATACCTTTTTCTCCTGTTACTTATGTGAGCAAATTTCTAAGGTGTCCCCCTAGCTGCCAATTCATTAAGAGCAGTCCAATGTACTTAAAAGCACAGGAAAAAAGCAGTATTAGCTCTCAAATCTACCACTGCTGAAAGGCTGGACGACTGAATGCCAGCTTAAGACTGTGCAATACTTTCTATATGCATTCTAAGCAACTGATATGCCACTTTTATTTATTTGATTTATAATGGTTAAAATAACACCTCTGTTGGCACAGATTTTTATGATCTAGCATGCAAAGTCTTGTTCATCACTAGCAAAGATGCATAGGTAATGGTGGTGACCATGTTCAAAAATAGTGTTTTGTAGCTGAGAATCTACAGCTCTATCGCTGCACTCTTCCTGTCTGTTGTATTCCATAGTAATAGATAGGAGGCATTACTTTCAGAGCAACCTACATACGATGAATTTCAAGCCATTTTTTCATTACACATATTACTTTTGCAATATGCAAAGCATGACACACAATTTAGATTTCATTTAAGATGTAAGCAAATAGAAAGCTTCACCCCATTCATAACAGACAGATTTTCCTGTTGCAAACCCAGTATAGTATCTCTTACGAAGCAGTAAAAAGAGAGGCATGCTTTGATGGAAACCCAGCTTAGAAAATATTTACACCACAAAGGTAAATGTTGATCTTGGTGGCTTAGTACCATATTAGTTAAGGGGGAAACAAAAGTTCATCTGTTGACTGTGGAGGGATTTGCTTGCAAGCCGGCGAGGGGCACCTGCTTTCCCTTGGCAGGAGCCAGCAGAAGCCATGAAGGCATCAGCCCCAGAAGCCACTGATTCTTATGGTTTGATTATTATTTTTTTTTTTTTTACAATTAACTTGTTTTTTTTTAAAAGGTACCACAGATTTTATATTCATAACAGAAAACTAATACCATATCAAGCCACAGAGTACCACATGCATATTATGTATTCTCGTATTACTGACACCGACAAAATGAGACTAGCAAAGATGTACAGCAGAAATAAATAATGGGTGAAAGAAACCTTGCTCAGAACAACGTTGTTTTATGGAACAGGATTTAAATGAATGAGTTTTATAACACCTATTAAAATAAGTGTTAATAAAAACTACACACTCCTATTTATCACAGCTTGGAGAGCCAGGAGAAGCCCACTTACACTGTGACAACCATGAAAAAGGGACATAAGGAGGCTGCTTCATTGCCTCACAGGTACTGTAATGAGCATGGTCCTGAGCATTTCAACAGTTGTCACAGTTTGGGGTCGTATTTAGGGGAAGCACCTGTAAGGATGCATTACCACTGACACCCTTTTAAACTAAATGGAACGAATTTAAAGCCCAACCATCAATAATTCAAAGAAAGCTTTTGCACAACAGGTCTTAGTATTGTTGGTGCACTTCATCACTGAACCTTGATACGTTCGCTAACAATCCAGGAGGATTATAATGGTGACTGCAAGTTATTTGCAAACGAAGAGGTGCACCTCACAAAGAACATGGCCAGCAGGTCAGGGAGGTTCAACTCCCCCTCTGATGAGGCTGCATCTGATGTACTGCATCCAGTTCTGGGCTCTCCAATCCAAGATAGGGAGGGAACTGCTGAAGAGAGTCTAGCAGTAGGGCCACAGAGATGCTAGGTACCTGGAGCATCCTCTGTATGAGGAAAGGTTGAGAGACCTGGGACTGTGCAGCCTGGAGAAGACTGAAGGGGGTTCTTATTAATGCTTATAAATACCTAATGGGCAGAAGTCAAATGGATGGGGTCACGCTCTTTTCAGTGGTGCCCAGCAACAGGATTGGTCTGGGCCAATGGGGCACAAGCTGGACCACAGGGCGTTGCATCTGAACACAAGGAAAATCTTACATACGTTGAGGGTTACAGAGCACTGGCACAGGCTGCCTAGAGAGGTGGTTGTTACCAGATGCGTTTCTGCGGGGCTTGGGTTGTTATGGTGATAGGTCCCTCCCCATGATGGGGGTCATGGCTGACCTTGGCTGGACAGGCAGTGCTGGCTGCCTATGGAACACCTATACGGACCCGGATATGCGTGGACAGTATGTGTACTATGGCAATGGGCCAGAAGCAGCTCGTGCAAATTTTAGTAAAGTATAAGCAATAGATAAGAAATATTATATAAGTCACTAGTTGTTTTTCAAATAAAGGAAGAAGAAGCCATTTTTACTCTTTTCTGCACCACCTGCGGTATCCATCACATTGATGCAGTACAACAGGTGGTGGAGTCTCCTTCTCTGGAGATACTCAGAACTTACCTGGATGTTTTCCTATGGAACATTCCATAGGGAACCTCCTTTAGCAGGGCATTGGACTAGATAATCTCCACAGATCCCTCCCAAGCCTTACGTTTCTGTGCTTGCTCAAGAATAGTTTTTGTCTAAATAGTTGCCAGGAACACATTCTCTCCCCTACAGAATCTGATTCCCTTGGTACATCAGTGTTGAACCGTCTCCAAGTACAAGCTCCTATAAGCAAATTCCTACAAAGCTTTATTATTTAATCACATTACTACTTATTTTATGACTGCTTATGTCCTCATTTGAAAGTTTGTGTAATAACCAATTACATTATTTTTAAAAATAATTGCAATAGGTCCTATTATGGCATGACAGTGAAAAAAATATTAATTTTTGTTTTGCTTACTGTAGTTGCAGAACAAATACAAGCCTGAATTAGGGCTCAGGGAAAAGAATATTTAGATTGTGCAATCTAAATATATCTCCCAGGGAAAAAACAATTAATTATCTTTGTTACTGCCTCTACTGCAGAGAACAGCTGCAATTTCTGGCTTGCCAAGTTCATATCATTGAGGGTTATTCCTATTAATATCAATTAAGAGCTAAACTGTTTGAGTCTCTTCAACAATAATACTCAAGTAGGTTTAAAGTGCCATTTCACAGAATGCACGTCTCACCACGATGAAGGTACTTTTTTAATCTAAAGATTTATTTTTTAAATACAGATATGGATCAAAGAAATGTGTCCAGACACCATTAACTAAGGCACATCAATTACTAAGATAGCTCCAAAGACCTGAGTATTTATTTCCACTTAGGAATCAAGGTGAAATCCTTGTTCCTCAATTGAACCAGAGATAATATTGCCCTTTCACTTGGGGACTGTAGCTAAATCAGCCTGTGAAGTCAATTCAAAGTGATACTGAACACATTTCATGACTTCACTGCTGAGGGTATTACAGCTGGAAGGAGCTCCCCACTTGCCATCTCAGCCACACCTTTCATCTACCTGAACTACAGGATCAGCAGAGACATAAAAGTTCATCTTCTCATTTTGAGAAAAGTCCATGATTTCCCTCACACAGCTTTCCCCTTCTGTTCACTGTTTTGCTAAACAGACCAAGGATCTTTTAATGATTGTTATTAGGAGTTGACAGAGAAGCAAAGCGTAGCTGGTCATAACCTTCTCACTCCCTACCCTAACTTTCCCCAAGATTCTAGGCTCTGTTCAGATCTCTGAGCACAATTCTCATCACCAAACGGCCTCAGGCATAAATATGCAAATTACATTATATTTCTCAAAACTAATTTTTTAAATGTCTTGACCACTGCTTTACATTTTTCAGTATAATCACTGCTATCAACACAGCAGGAGATGAAACAATCTACATCAGAACTGAGCTGTTACCTTAGACCGGACCCTGGGCAGCACTTTCCTTTGCCTTAGCTCAATCAGAAATATCACACTGTGAATCCATTTTCAGCAAAAGGAGCATAACATAATGCAGTCTAAGGATTGAGGAGGTAGGACTTGGTCTGTACAGCTTCCCTTCTTTAGTAGTCGTATGACCAACTTAACCTCCCATGGAGGTTTATCCACCATTCCAAATGAATTTTATGTTTTGCAGCTTACTTGTGAATTCATGAGCACTGGGGAGAAAGAATAAAGAAAATCCCCCGTGCTTTACAAACTTGGATGAGTTGCAGATTTGTGTTTCCAGAGACTTCTTTAAAGTCCGCTGATTTTCCCAAGGGAAAAAAAAAAGTCCCCAAAGCCCCAAACCCATAGATCTTAAAGGTTTTTACTGGGCACTTCTTACACAAAATATTCTTTTCACTGTTTCTGCATTGGCTCAAACACATTGCTGTCCAGCACCTCCCCTCTCATTTCCTCCAGGTGACAGTACTTAATGATGCTCCAGAAGCAGTGCTGAGAGGCCCAGGACCAAACAGTACCATGGGACTGCTGTTAATGAAGCAAAAACGAGAAGAAATGAATAAAAGACTAAGAGATGAAAACAGAAACATATATATCTCAGAATAAAGGCAAAACAAAAGCAGACCATGGATTTACTAGGCTTCATGAAACATCTTTCATACATTTAGAAACTGGAATTTCACACAGCCAAAAGCCACAGAGGATCCGCGTGAATCAGAAGGAACCTTTCATCAGCATTACACTAAGCTTGCATCAAGAGAAAATAACCTTTAAAAGTGAAGTCCTATTCATCATTCAAAACCAAATGCAGTATCGCTCCCATTTAACTCAATGCTGCTTCTAATAAAGTGGTTTAGACTCGCTTTATCAGCTTACAAGTTCATTTTTATTCTGATCAGATTCACTGATTCTGTTCTGCTTTCCTGTCTTGTCAAAAGAACACAGGACCAAGGCAACCTCAAGGTTGACATTTTAGTACATAATAGCACATTTATCATTCAAAAGCAAGCACTGTATTTCAAAAATTATGTATTTCAACAAGCATCCTCTAGCAGGCAAGAATTCTAAGTTTTTCAAGTTATGGCTTCTTTAAACACCAGCAACTTAAAAGAGTCTACTTCATGAAAAATCCCTATTTTCCTCCTTACCATCCCTGAAGTTAACTGCTTAAGCACAACACAAATTAAAATTCAGAAAGACAGAACTCAACCTAGATAGTTACTGTATGCGATTCAGAAGGGATGAATAACAGAAAACTGCAGAAATAAGAGAATACAGGAATTACTTTCTTATGAACGTTCTGAAAGTACCAATCTTTCCTTTGAATGAACTGGTTTTTTTTTCACCTTAACAGATAGAAGCTAACAGAAATTGGGCACCGTTATGTTTCAAATGGCTTGTAAGAAATTCCAATGTCATTCTGCAGAATTTTGATCAGACATTCCTTCCTGTAGGCATACAATTACATTACGCCACATAGACATGTGGCCTTCCTTTAGTTTTCTGGTGTCCATTCAATGGAAGGAAGGAAGAGCACTATTTCTACTTCCAGTAATGCAACACTGGTACTAGTGTAAATGAAACTAATTCATGCATAACATGAAATAGAACTTCTCCTTGACTGTCAGTACATTGATATAAAATATTAAGAACTCCAGCATGCTGAAATATGACCTGGGGAATAAAGATCACCAGGAGAAGAGATCAAGTGAAATTAATTTATTTAGCAGAACAAAACAAAGCCTGGAAGGAAATATCATCACTGACTATGAGGATGTCAGAAGAGACAAAAACAGAATGTCGGGTTGGTTTGTTGGTTTGGTTTTTTCTTTAAACAGGTGTTCCTGTGCATTAGTATGTAAACTGGCCAAGATTTAATGTAAAGAAAATTACAAAATACAGATTTTTGAGAGACATTTCAATGAACACCAAAATTTAAAAATAAGATACAACTATTCCTAAAGAAAGTCATGAATGAGATATAAAAATGCTATATTACATTCCTAAACTTCTTGATTCATAAATCACA
The DNA here is from genome assembly GCA_024606505.1 of Aquila spilogaster. Taxonomy (NCBI): domain Eukaryota; kingdom Metazoa; phylum Chordata; class Aves; order Accipitriformes; family Accipitridae; genus Aquila; species Aquila spilogaster. Next base: position 61,613,095 of record JANHGO010000071.1, read on the forward strand.
GACCTAAATTTTCTATAGCCTGTACTAATGAGCATGTGTGCCATTCAATTTGTTTACTGAGAGCTGTTAAATATCATGCTTTTTCATTGCATTACAATGACTAGAAGCTGGCACCAGTCAACTTGCATTTAAAAACAGCAGCCAAAAGGAAAGCATAATGTTACCCCATGCCATACCCTTTTAAAAATCTCTGTCCTCCACTTAATTGCAGTGACCCTAAGGTAATAAGCATTTCCTGGAACATCCAAACTATTCTTTTTTTTTTTTTTTTGACGAGGACAGAATATATTTGTTTCCCAAATTAGATGGAACCTTGCAGATGTTGGCATTAAGTGCACTGATGGGAATCATGATAATCTGTCAGAAAAATGTGTAAATCCTTTGGGCTCTATAAGAAGTTGACAGCATTCCTGTGAAATAGTAACAAGGCACAATACAGTCATTGACATTTAACTATTTCCACTTTGTTGATGTGTTTTTTTATCATTATTTTTTTTCACTCATCGTTGCTCTCTCCAGTTTTCTCAGGCTCTGTATTTTATAGAAATGACCATATGCTTCGATTTATATTTGATGACATAATTGCAGAACTGCAGAAGGTGAACAGCTAGATCTGTGTGCGTTAGCTGGTTTGGGGCCGCAGAGCTGAAGAAACCTTCTGCAATGCAGTGAAAGCCACATCTCTGCAATGAAATGGGCATTTGTGTTGCTTGCTGTGGTCTGCATGCAACCAGGCAGCCCTGAGTACAAACTAGGATCCTCTGTTCCTGTTACAGAGGTAGTAAGGGAAACAATAAATTTGAATGCAAGTTCTTCATTTCTGTGGAGAAAGGAGTTGGCCTTTCTGCAGATCTATCGTCATTCGCAACACAGCAATATGGTACGACAGAAACTTCATGAATGTTTTATGAAGTCGTAGGTGGTAGCAAACTGCTTCTTGCTCAAAAGAGCAAAATTAGTTAGGATCTTCTTCTTGTCAAGAATTCCTTCATGAAGCCAAGGACCCTCTTTTTAATGAAAAGCTTCACCAGAAGTGTGTATGTGGGAAACATACCACCAGAAGTTTCCCTTTTGACAAACAGGCTTTTTTTTTTTCCTCATTAAGCCCATTTAATTGGGAAAAAAAAATCCAACAAGTAACATCTGAAGCACTTAAAATGCAGCATGGTTAAGATCTGTCAGCAGCAGAGTGGGGAATGTAATGGTAACTGCAAGTATCTGTGCTACCGTCTCATGAGCAACTCATTTGGTAGTGCCTGCAGAGAAGCTCCAGAAGATATCAAGTTCTCACATGCAGGACAATATTACACTCTTGAATCACAACATTGCTCCAGCTCTTGACGGTCTTAATACAGTGTAAATACAGTATTTTCAGGGCACTGAAGAAGTTATGAGCATTTTTCCCCTCTTTAGGATGGTCTCAAAACTAAGAAAGCAGGAAAAAGGAACTGGAATTGAGATATTAACCGAAACCCACTACTACAACGGCACATCACACCGCACAGCCTTCATGCAGCTACCAGCGTAGCTCAGACCCACCCTTTGCCACACTACTGAAATCTTGGCCTGAAGGGAATAGAATCCTACTGAACAATTCCATTCAAAATTGAAATAAATTGCATGTATGTGTAACGTTTACTTAGAGGAAACTCCCATTTAGGCAATGCTTTTATCACTGTAAAATCCACAGCACTACCTCAGTACGAAAAGCTTCCTTGTAAAGATCAGCCTGTACACTAACTACACAGAGAGTGAACGTTGTGCAGGCCCTGAAAAAAATGAAATGGAGGTGTCCAGTAGCAGAAATGAAAATTATTCCCTCATAAAAGAAATGACCACATCCATGTGCTCAGAAGCCAGAACGGGGCAGCTCTCTGTGCTGGGACATGGGATGTACGTCTGGTTCTTCTGAACAGGAGACTGCTCCACAACGAACTTGGAGCATTGGAAATTTCTGCTTTAATTCTCTTTCTGTAGTTTTTAACTGCTAACATGCTTTAAAATAAGAATTGAAACCAATTTAAGCATTAACATTAGTGCAGAACCACAATTTTTAAAAGGAAGAAAATAACAGCAAATTAGGAAATGCTGAAATTTCTTCAAATACCACAGGAAGCCAAACTTCAAAATCTTCCATGGAACAAAACTTCTGTCCACTGCATTCTTCTAATCAGAAATATTTAAGTAATTAAAAATCACCCAGTGGAGCTAATTATAATCTCAACAGAAGCAGAGCCAAGATTCAAGAAGGGAAGCACCATTAGAAAACCATTGCACAATCAACAAAAATTTGTACTCTAGAAAAACATAATTGGCCTAACTTGATATGGAAGTACATTAGTTGTTGGATGCAAAAAACAAAGCTTGATTACAGCAGTAGAGAAACCTACCATGATTATCCTAATTAAAAATTTGCCAAGTTATTTATAGTATAATACAAGGAAATGACATTCATTACCCTATAAACTATTCAACAAACCATTAAGCACTATAACAAAAATCAATTGGCAAAAAGAGGTGCAATTATATTTATATTCATGTAAACTCCTTAGCAAAGTAAAACCAAAGCATCCCCCAGTCCCAGTGTTCTTTACCGCAGAAGTGTTTGAGAGATTTAAAAATGTAACACATCATTCAATTAGCATGCTCAGAATTATTTCATCAGTGAACTTGCGATTTAGCAGCTAACCACCAATCACACATCAGGTTTACAGAGATCAGAAGAAAAAAACTATTAAAAAAAGCAGTTACCACTTAAGAAAACATAAATAAAAGTCAAAAAACGATTTAACCACCTTTTAAAAGGTGTTGATCTATTCTAATTAACTGATGAAGCAGCATTCTGTAGTCTATCATTGCACACACAATTAACTCATAAGCAATCAAGGAAATTAGAGGAAAATTAGAAACAGGATTGTCATAAAGCATTGATCATCGACACCTGCAGTACACATCTGCTGGAATTTACCTTGCACTATCAAACAACCAGACCAGTCTAGCTTTTGTGGGGAAAAAAAACCAAAACAAAACCTTAAGTATAATGTCATTCACATCTACAGTGTTAAAGTAAAGAAAACAGCTGCCCTACAGGTTACCTTTTAGATTCAAGGTAAGTCAAAACCAATTTAGATGAGCATGAATAACTTTCACATAGGCAGAAGTGAACACACCATGACTTGCCAGAACCTTTTCATTGCCAATCCTATTTAAACCTGTTTAGAATGGCATCCCACTCCTATGCTATCGGATTTGCTGCCCTATCAGTTTTTCATGCAGGAAAAGAGAGTTCATCACACATCTCCATCCATATCTCCCATCAGCTCACAGCCCAGCCCAGTGCTGACCTTTGGCTATGCCAGCAGAGAGCCTCTACCTGCCAGGGTTCCTTTTCATATCAGCTAAGCTGGAAAGAATGCTCTCAAATAACTTGGCATCAAGTGCAATAAAATGATATTTTTTTCAAAGCTCAAAAGCTGGTTAAGCATCTGCAAAAACAACATGACTTTCTGTGGGTCTGCCAACACATATATGTACTTTGGAAACACTGTTCAGGAATGTGCAGGGAAGCAATTACTATTTTTGAGGTAGAGTGCTAGTGCAAGGGGAACTCTGTGCATTGATCTCACCAGTGAGAATGAATCAAGACCGGAACTCACCAGGGTAAATAAACCCAGGAGGCTGAACTCACAGTCATCTTTGCTACCAGAGAAACTGAAGAATGCAACTTGGACTTCTTCACAGCAACGTCTTATTCAACAGATTCATCCCTTCATCTCCTAAAATGGCCCCCCAAAAAGTGAACAGCTGTATTTTATTATTTTGCTGTTTAAGTAGACTACCTCTTTTGCTCCGACAGATCAGAAGCTCATATTTTACAGCTTCCATTTTCAAGATAAGGCATCAGGAAATGTTTCTACCATATCTTATGCCTACTTAAGTCATCTGAGTAAGAGATGCAAACTAGTTTGTACACGTTATGTTACATCCCCCAACCCTCTTAACACATTAACTAGAAAGTTCCAGATGAACATCACCAAGTTTAAGTTAAATTTACAAAATCCACTAATTAGACAAATAAAAACAATAGCATATATAGAGGCAAGAAGGCACTCACGAATGCCAACTGACCACCCACAATCACTGGCAGCAATGCACTTAAAACACGGCAGAGCAGAAGGATTATGGGAAACATGTAGCTAAAGCTTGCAGAAGCAGCTGTTTTCTCTCTGGTAATGTAGAAACTAAGAATCGCACCACTTCTTTCTCTCTCGTGAGAAATATAAGTGATGAAAAACCCAGTTCGCTCCTCTCATTTTGGTCTCCAGTTGCAAAAACGGACATCTGCTTGGGCTGCAAACCCCACCAGCAGCTGACACCTTAAAAATATCCAAGGAAGCAAACACCAAAAAGCAAATGTGGATGCTTTCCTTCTTACTAAAATTGCTTTATTTCATTCCCAGCATTCACTGAGAAGAGAGCACAAAGAATTTGAAACCATGATAGAAAAGGGGGGAAATCTAAGAGCAAGATGTATTCCATTAGCAGAGAAATCTTTCAGGTTTATAACATAAGCAGGGATGTATACTTATGCTAGCAGACCAATTAAAGTATTAGTGCCTTTCCTCACCCTTCTGGAAACCATCAGCGGTGTCATGCAAGACAGGAAAAGGGAAGAATTCAGCCCCACTCGCTCTTCCTCTCACCAGCTGCAAACTTCAGTGTTTAATACCTGCACCTGGACCAGTGGGTTTCATGGCTTCAGTGGTCTAGCTTTCACATGGAAGATCCCATGCAAAGCAACACGAGAAAAACAGCAAACAGGGAAGACAAACGGAGCTCAAATACACATAGCTCAGAGCTGCTGAATGATAAGCAAGAAGTCAAGAATTAAGGTAGATGGTCACTTAAAAGGCCTCCTTCGTTTTTCTCTTTTTTATAATACAGGAAAGTGTAAGGAGCCAGATGCAACAAAACAAGTCCTTCATCTACAGAAATTAAAGTGCTTTGCTTGTTTAAGTAAAAAAATTCTAACAAATGCACAGTGTTTGGTTCCTCATCCCAGCAAAGGGATGAAGGGGACAATGAAGAGGAGGAATAACGCATGCAAGAAATTCAGTGTGAGAACACATTGAGAGTGAGAAACCTCACTTTCTCCAATTACAACTTTGGCAATCCAGCACTCACTCACTATTTTTGCCCCACACAAACTCCACATCTTGACTTTAAAACAACTGGTGACCTGGTTGTGATCGCAGCTATTTGTCACAAGCCGTCAAAGTGATCGTGCAATGTTCTCTCAGATCAGACTCACAAGAGGACTTCTACCAGCTCTAAAAACAGGAATAAATCCCATCACGGCTGCTGCAGCACATCTCTTCTGTTTGCCAAATGGAAGCCAGCTGCCTTTTTTAATTACTCAAGTGCACAAGCAGGTAGCCAGGCTACATCATCTTTTCCTCCTTCCTGACCCTACAATAGGGGCTCTTTCTCTTATCATATATGTACATATGTATATATATATATATTTTCAATGTTTACTGAATATTATTCCCTTTTTGCTTATCCTCTTCTTAGGTTATTTCAGTTTTCATTTAAATGAAGCTCAGGATGAGCAGCTTTTTTCAAAAGCAGCCAGCTTGTTTGACATCGTTATGAAGTGACCGCATTTTTCTGAAGGCTGAGTTTAGTGATGGGAACAGCTAGGGGCTGAAGCTCTTCAAACACGTAGACCCCAAATTACCTGCTGCTGTTTCTAAGCCTTCTGAAAAAGATAAAGAAAGTGAAGAAAGGGAAAACATTTGATCGCTCATGCTATCTTCCGGTAGAAATTCCTTCATATCTTTTAAACACATTTAAGGTAAGTCCTGGAAGTAAAAAGCATATGCAGGTGAAAGTAATTGTATGATACCAGAGAAGATCTGGCTTTGAAGAAAATTGGAATTCTCCAGCGTATAACTAGTACATGTACCGCATTTCCCCCGTTTTTAATGCTCTGCAGAACTTGAGGGTATGTAATAAGGTTTAGTCAAAGTCACGGAAAAGGTTATTTACTTGTACCAGCGTGTTGATACATGGAAGATTTCAAGGCTGAACACTTCCATGGCATTTTGCCACTAACTTCAAAAGGGTTGGGATCTTCCCTTGAGCAAAATAACGTGCATAAGAACCATAAAGTTGTTACTTTCATAAACCTTTTATATTAGCATAAAATAAGAGCAGAGCTTTGCTCAAGATGGCATTAGCACTTGCCAGATTTCTGTGTAAGAACAGCAGTGCCCTGTTTCCAGCTACTTTAGTTGAAAAGGTGCCCTAGAACATGCCAGAGAAAACAACGGTGAGAAGAGCAAACAAATCCATCCCTCACCACATACTTACTGGGTTCCTGAAATCACCGCTGTCTTAACCAGCAAAGCGATGCTATAGCATTATAGTAACGTGAAAAATCAAACCAACTTTCTTCTTTCATTTCAGTAGGTTTGTTAAGCAAAAAAAGAAGTAAAATAGGAGTAATAGAGGAACAATAAATGACTGATGCTTTCTAAAAGAAAATATAGGATTAACTGTGCTTGAATGCTGTAGAAATTAGTTACCCAGCTGGGGGGCTGTGGGAGATTCCACAAGAACACTACAAACGTGGCAATTATTTGTTACAAGCTTTAATGAAATCAATGATCTGAACTGAGCAAACATCTGATGTTCTGTAGACCATACTAGCATCTGATTTATGCTGCTTGTAATATTAGGGATGGTACAAAAATGGTCAAGATCAGTAGAGATAAAACCCCCAGCACAGGGAGCAAGACTGAATAGGACATAGGAACACCTGAACACCACCAACATCCAGAAGAAGAATGCAGACAGACAAAAGGGCAGAATAGAATTAAAGTTAATGAGAAATGCTGCACACATGGGCTTCAAGTCTCACTCCTTCTGGCACAAGTACTTCTGTTTTAATGAACTGCTACATTTCTCCACCTGCACGAGAGCCACAGACTTCTTGAGGATGCCATAAACATTCATTGCATAAAAAGGATTTTTAAAAAGTTCATTTAAATCATGTTGGAAGACCATTCCTATCATAGTCAAATGACAGCGGTGTCACCTCACAGCACTCAGCTAAGAAGACGACACAGAACTCAAAGCTTTCACTTCACAGGGGATGTCTGAATTAGGACTTTTGGCTCTGATCTCTGCACGTTACTCCTGAAACCACCAGGCAGCCACAAGCTTCCTCACATGAAGAACAGCATTTGCACCAAGGAGCCCACTCACTGCATCACACACCATTTGGCAGGGCTGGGCTCCAGCCCCTTGTTGGAGGAGGGCTCAGCCAGTTTTGCATGAAACAATTACTAAACAACAGTGAAAATCACTCAATTACCTTGAAACATCTGACTTGTTTTTTCAATTACATCTTTGTCATCTTTCCAGAAGGATTCTCAAACCTCCATGACAATAGTTAGTAGAAAAGTTTAATAAACCTGTAAAATCTATCCTGAGAAATCACCAAGAATTAATTGCCAGAGGGGAAAAAAAAAAAAACCAAACCTCCTCTAATAAAGATGGAGCAAAACAAACCACTTCAGCACAGTAGGTATACTTCAGCAATAAAGATACCTAATTAGTCTTTTTGGTCATTACAATGAGTAAAACATAAGCAGTAGCTAACTGTGATAAAATGAAACTCAGCAAATGCAGAGCACACCATTATGGTTTATGTCTTTTTTCCCCCCCTCTCTTGAATATTGAAGTTGTGTTTTCTTCTATAAGAACTGCCTGAAGTTGAAAACACCTACAAGTTGCCCAGGCTTGGAAATACCTGGCAGTAAATCACCACTGAGTTGATGATTCTATCCTCTGCCTGTAAAAAGTCATTATACTTCACAGTCAAACTCTCAGAAACAAATTTAGTAATCTCCCTAAGTGTTATGACAGCACACTGCTGATTCCTCCCCTAAAGCTTATGACCATGTGTAAAATGTAATGCTTCCGAGCAATGTCCAGATTATGTAGTAACATCAGGCCTATTGTAATCAGCAAACAGGAACATGGTACCTCACGCTGCATCACACTCCCCAAGGACCAGCCGATGAAAGATGCTGGCAGCTGCTGAAAGGAGAAAAGCTCAATGAATTATACAAGCTGCATTAAAGCAGCTTTCACATTCGCTTCACAACTGAGGGACAAAGATTTTGAGGAGGTAAACAGAATCTTAAAACACAACGTTGTCATAAAGTCCAATATTATGGGGACATCTAGATTATTAACCACTGCCAGCATCCTCCTGTTACATTAGCTCTGCAGATGAAGCCTCTATTTTCTCTTTGAAACCTTGATACTTGTCACTTGCTAATAAGCTCTTACCAGACTCAAACACCAGCTATATCAAGGAAGAAGCAACTCCAGAAGGAGAGAGATCACAAAGAGGACACTACATTGATACAATAATCCTGGCACCACCTTGCCCATTGAGTTGATATTTTGCATTTCTTTTATAACTCACTTGAACTCTTCACAGCTGCTTTTTGGTTTTAGTAGTTTAACGACAAACATTGGATGGCAGGAAACCTGGATAAAATTATCTGATACGTAACAGAATTACACATATTATCGTCCTGCTTGGAAGTATTACTGGGTACAGGCCAGATAATCAGAGTTTTAATTAACAGCTAATTAGAAACATGGGCCTTCTCTTGGAGACTCCCAGAAATCTCTAGATATCTCTAAGGTTGTTATCACATCTTTTATGACAACTATTTTGCACTAATTGGAGTGATTCCTTTTTCCCCACTTGTCATGCCCCACCCTGGCTTTTCTGGGTACAGCTCCAGTTGTGATAGAGAAGTTTGGCCAGAAAAGTCCTAGGAATTAAATTATTCCAATTACAATACATGGAAAATGCTGATTTATTTTTCCCTAAAAATTAAATTATATCTATGCTTCTATTTACTGAAAATTGGATTCTGAAAACTCAATAAACTATCTTTCAAGTAAAAAGATACAACTGTATTTGAAGGATATTCCATTTTAACTGTGTGCAAGAGAGAAATATCCAAGTTTACAGATATTTTGGTAAAGGAAATTCCCCATTACCTCTGCTTGAAAAGAAAATATCAGTCAGTTGAGCTTCTTTAAGAGGAAGGAAGTGGTCAATGCAGCATTCACCTTTGTCCCTCGGGCAAACCTGTTTTTCATTAGCTTCGGCCTACAGAGCTGAATAGCACAGGTGGAAGAAGAGAGACAACTGAGATTGTTCCAGGGCTCGAGGGAACACTAAACCATCCAGAGACATACCCCTGGGACTTGAAATTGCTTGGTATCACTGCGGCTGTCATCCAGCCGCAATCACAAGACAGTGTTTCTCAATTGGTATTAAGAAGAGATCTATTGCGCGATGGTGGCTACATTGATTCATTCTGCTGACATTGCCAGAAACATTTATTTTAATATAATGGAGTAAGTAGCCGAGGTAAATGTAAGTTTGACCTTGAAGAAAATAAATAGTTACGTAGCAGATAGAATAGGCATTCAAGGATATACACGGAAATATACCTACATAAAAGCAGTTCAACAGTAATCCAGCGTTAACATAGATGCTACTTCCATCCAAGTCAACGTGATTTCCCTTATTTAACCCAACTCAGAAGGGAATAGGTGGGTGCTGGCTGAGGTGGATGCACACATGCAGTGATACCAGGGGAGAACATGATGGAGCAGCTCCAGCGTCCTGAAATGCTTTCTGAAAGCATCAGCAGCAAGCAGCTATCATGCTAATTACTCACCAACTCCTGATTTTGGTGAATGAGAGGGGTAAATCCCCAACTCCCACACAGTGAGCCCTAGGGCAGCATGTGCACACAAAGCACATTATCCTGGTGATTAGGATGCTTCAAGTAGCTGACAGTCCGTATTCCTGCTCCTTGCCTCAGCAAAGTTGCACTGTGATTTACCTCTGAAACACCAAGTAAAGAAACAAGCCAGGCACTTTGCTGGCTTTTGCTATTTAGATAATTTAAAACACCTCTTCGTGTTCTACCTTTCCATCTTCTCAAACATAAAAGGAAATATGAGATCTTTCTTAGGGAATTTGTATAGTTATTATCTAGGCACATGGAGGCACTGTGCTATGCCTCAAGCTAAGAAATACAGGATCTTTGCTTTTCAAAGTGGCTGAATCAAGCCTCAGGAAACACTGAATTGATACAGCCCAGACACACAAATCATTTTCAAGTAGACAGTCAATCCCATTTCTCTATCCATTTATATCCAAGAACCTAAATGTTTCTCCTCTGCTTTGACCAGGGATATAGCCTGGCTTGGTAAAAGCTTTCTGATGCAGCAGAACAATGTATGCGGATTTTTACGATCTGAGTCACTCTGAGAATTATGCATGTCTGACACAGTTTGATCCAAATTATAGACAGAAAGGCAGTATTTGGGTAAGGAGCCTTATCATTACACAAGTAAACTTCAGAGCTAGCTCTGTGTCATACAAAATACACCATACTTTCGCAGCTGACTTCAAAGGAAGTTTCAGGAATGATTTCTGATGTTGTAAACAATCCACTCTGCAAGGCTATGTAAGCTGTTAAATAAGCCAGAGTCAACACTAGTTCTAGCCCACACCTTCCCACCGACTACAAGGTAACTTTTTTCTTTTCCCTTTTTCTTTTCCATCCTTACATATAAGTCCATTTGTTACCACACCACAGTTCTGATCCTGCAACACTCAGCACTCCTGCAGTTACAGCTAATAAACACACGATTTAACTCTTGTCTCTGTTTTGCATTGAAACTTTCACAGGTCTTCTATAGAAATAGCTCCCCCCCTCGTTCTCCCCACATGTTCATTCTCTTCCTGGGACCCCAGGTGAGTGAATTTCTCCTACCAACAGATCCATACAAACAGTTACATCTGAACACTGAAAATAATCTTTTCTCTACCCCTAGTTCAAACAATGACCTGTTCCTCAGAACAGCTTAAAAAATGGCAGCATTAGGGCATTAAGCTCTCAGCCAAATGGTTCTCTCAAGAAAGATCATTGGAACCCCTTGATTTTTGCTCCTTGGAATGCTGGAGCTGTACCCCAGAAACACCAGCCCTACCTTACCTTTCTCATCTCCCCACTATCCACTGCAATTTTAGTGCTCTAACTGTTCCAGGACTTCAATAATTAGGCTTCCTTTCCCATTTCACCTTACCTCCCTCACTAAGCACATAAAACAACATGCTTCTCCCAGACCTGCCCTTAACTAAGGAAGTACTCTCTTTTCATAACCTCCAACTTTATCTTCAAATTTTTATGCTTTTATGACTCACCCCTTTCGTTCTATGTACTTCTAAACTTCTGATTATTCATTCTTCACGTAGTAAATCCCAGAAGCTGTTCTTTAATATGGTAGTGAAAAAGCTGTTACTTTTCTTGTTCTGCCCTTTCTAACTGAATCTCATAGGGTCCAGGTGTTTTCCATCACATCCAAAGGAAAGGAACCTAAATAATCAATCACAGCTGAACTGAACACTTATCCTCCTTAATCACACCTGACCTGAACTCTTGGTATCTTAAAAATACGTGAAATAGCACTGAATGCTACGTTAGTTCATCTGCAATCTTATAAAAATTGGATAAAACAACATGATTATGCATGAAACTTATATAAAAAAAAGTAAAACAGTGGCTGGTGCAATACCAGCACTTGCATGGTTTACTATGCTGGGGAAGGCTTATACTGCCTTTGAGCCAGGCATCTCTTTCAAGAAGAATGACGTGCTTCTATAGATGTCTGGATAACCTTTAGCCAAAGCGCTGCAGACGGATGGTGGTTCTTAGAATTCAGTTTTAGAGCAAGTGCTTAAGTACTTCATAAATTTCAAATTAGTGTCTAGGTCTTGTGGGGAGGATCCGGTGATGGAGTTTATAAAGTTATAACCACTGCCATCAGATAAAGCTTAAAAGAAAATGATAGAAAATTACCCAGGCTTTGCTGCCAATGGGTAAATGAGGAACACAACAAACAGAACTGGAAATTGTATCAATATACAATATTAAAATAAAATTGATTTGAAGTTCAAGAAACTTCCCTGTGGTATCACTTTAACACGCTGCCTTCCTTGCAATGTTTTTCTTACACCAAGAAATGCATTATTAAGGAACATGTCAAAGATACACATCATCAGGATGATGTATCGTGGTTCAGAAAATTTAGAAAGCAGCAGGCTGCTAGGACCTGCGGTTAAAGAGCAGCTTTCTGGGCATTGGTTTGGACATTACTTTTTCTTACTGCCTACTGATATCTCCAAGAAATTATTTTTACACCACAGTGCGTGCAGTCATAGAGACCGGGGATGGACATCTCAAATGAGCAGGTGGAAACACTTCTTCTGTTGTAGTTTTTTGCTTTTTTTCTGAACAAGCTAATTCCGCAAGGTCTGTGTACATTCTGTTGTCTTCTTGAAATATCTTGTAGCCAGTTTAAGTTGGATACTAAATCAGCATTTGTCCGAAAACTTAAGTTTCATACTTATTGAAATGTTGAAGTTATACAAATAATAATAATCATCTACTTAGCTACATGGACTACTGCTGCAAACAGAAATACCACTTGAAAAGCATTTTTATGTTAATATACTGGAAAATAGTACAACAAAGCAAGTGTGACGAAATTACAAATCTGAGAGCCAGTATGATCTTATGTCTCACATAATAGCAAACCAATACATAATAAATTAACACTTTCCAGGCAATGTATTGATACATTTCAGTGTTCTAGAAAGGACTCCTGCCCCTGGCTGGGCCAGACGTCTAATTTGTTTCCCCCAGTATTTATTCTCCCTTTTCTGCTCATCTTTTGTTTTACTGATGGTGAAAACAGATTAGGGTCATCCTTCTTTTTTTTCCAATATACTTTCCAGAAGTATAGTACACATCATATATGAAGAAGAATACAGTGAATAGGTCTATAATGTGACATCATAATTTTGTACTTTATTTGCATAGTAATGGTGCTGGTGGGAAGCACAAATTGAAAGCAATTATTAAAATATGTAAGCTGAATTTTCTTGCATAAGCCATTTTCATATCATGTCACCATAAAAAAAAAAGTGATAAATGTTCCCCCTGAAGCTGACAAGTTACAAGGGCTTGTACTAAGGGAATAATAACTCCTAGATTCATAAAAACGGTAATTACTTTATCAACCTTCTAGTCACATTGCAGACACATACACTGAATCACTCCAAAATAACACTGACATAAAATTAGACTTTATATTGATATTATTCTTTTTACCTGAGGTGGCCTTTAGAAGGAAAAAAATCCAATGTATGACATATTACCCTAGAACCAAACAATCAGGTTTTTCTCATGTATCTAAACACTGAAGAAAGGCTGGATGGGATGGGGTAGCAAGAAAAAGTAGATAGGAGGAGGTCAGAAGTACTTCAGGATGACAGTGGCCAAGGACTGACTACATGTTATGGCTATGAATAGCTGAGGTTAAGAAGTTGAAGGCCCCTGATAAGGCACCATCTTCTTGGACATCCTCCTGGGAAGGACAGTAGGGGCAAAAATACTCCACAAACCCAACCAGCTGAAAACGGAGCAGGATTAATTTGTTAAAGACGTTATATGTTTGTGCCATGACCCAGGAAGTTCCCCCCTGTCCTACATTCCACCTGGATCCATCCATCACCACCCCAGCTGCCAAGGGAAGCAATGGGCCCTGAAGCAGAAATTTGGTTGGCGGGAGAGATAACAGGATTCAACATATTTCTGCGCATAGTTTCCATTAAAATATGTGGAATTATAAATATATGGGATTAGAAATGTGTGAGATTAGACACACAAATACAATTACAATTTTTCAAGGGTAAGCAGCAGACTGTGGCAGAAAACATCTTCAAAATAATACTGCTACTTTTTGTCTTAGGTATAAAGCCGTTTTGATTGTCCTTTCTGTATGAACGTGCACTGCATTTATTAAAAAGTTTTCATTGCATTATTTTAATTTCTAATCAGTTTTCATGCCAGGGCTCCAATACAGCTGGACATTTTCAAGAAGAGCCTTTTGGAGATGGAAATCTCTGCAGAGAACTGTATCTCTCCTGTGAGCTTCCCCGCTAAATCCAGCCTGAAAAGAGGCAATAGCTCAGCCTTTGTTCCAACTCAGTCCTTGACCTTTTTGTTTACAGTGCTAATAGGAATAGCAGTTAGTCAGAGTCAAATTGGCATTTTTGAGATGTGAATAATCACACGAGAAAACAGAGAGAAACAGTCGGCACATTCACAGTGCCTGCCTCTCTGAGCCATTAGCTCCTTATGATGTTCAGCCACTAGCACTGATCTATATAGGAATAGAGACAGTGACCTATAGGAGAAATAATCTGTATCCCATTACCAACTCTCTGAGACATTATTCCTTCCAAAGCCTGAGTTTTTCAATGACATCCTTCTAAAAAGGCTCTCTTTCATGTCACTTCTATCATCCTGACCTTGCTCTAGTGGGAATTTCAATTCTGTCCTTTGAGACATGCAGATGATGCAAAATCTCACCCTCTCCCCTTGCTGCACAAAGATCCAAAGAGCCAAAGTCCAGCTTGCGACGTGGGCTGTGCCCCTGTGCTGTGTGACCACCGTGTGATGCCCGCTCCCAGTCACGAGACAGTGAGCGTGTCCCAGCCACGCTGCAGGGAAAATGGGCCCTTCTATAGGAAGGCCATACCCTATATATTTTAAATAGGTATTTTACAGAAAATACATTTACAGAACTATTTTTTGCAGAAGCATAAATTATCTCATTTGACAGTACTGTGGAAAAATGTGACATTCAAGACATCAAATAACTGCCTGTTTTTTTCTGCTTTGCAAATAAAGGTCACTGATTGCAGTCCCGGAGATCTTAACACATCTTTTCCACGGTTCCCAGGAATACTACTTGAATGAGCATACTCTGCACTGAGCCACTGTGGCTTGGACTTCCTTAATTATGCTGGAATAAGACAAAGATGTCCCCAAAGCACTGCAGTGGCTCAAAAGCACTCAGGTTTGCCCAGCTAATGGGGTCAAAACCTCTGCAAATGTCAGGTTCACAGGTATCATGACTCAAGGGCTATGGCCTTAAGTACAGCGCAGAGAGGAGAGTTGTAATTATGACATTTAAAACTATTCAGAAGACCAAAAATGTGCATTAAGTGAAAACAGAGAGTGCAAAAAGAACTATGGAGTGTGGACTGCGTGCTACACCTAGTCATGGTTTTAAGCTTCCTGATTTATAAACTCAGTACTTACCATAATTCAGCCCTTATACAAAAAGGCAGCAATTTTTGATATCTTGGTGCCAGCAATGCACAGGAAAAGAGTGAACAGTACCCAAGGAGGCAGCAGAGGTTGTGTTAAACTGAATTTCTGGTGCCACATTACTGTTCACCATTATGTCTTTGAAAAATAAGACCTTTGTTTTAGTGGAGGACTAATTGAGTTCCTACACAATAATGGGAGCATAAGAATAATAGTTTTAGGAAAATAAGTCAAAATTGTTGCAAAAAGAGAAGCAATTATTTTTTCTACTTTGTTTTTGGAGCTTTGATCAGTAAGTACTAAAATATCTCAGAAAGTTCATAAAGCATTCTCTGTGTATTGGTGGAGTCATGGCCTCTTCTAACTCAATTCGTGGCCTCAGTAGTTCAATCATTTGTTCCTTCCAAGTCTCACTTGGATGCGAGAAAAAGCCTTATTTTGATTTAACAGTAACGTATATAAAAACGTTAACAAATTTCCACAAGAAAAGAAAAAAAGGAGTTGTCCTTCGCTCTCAATTTCCCTGTAATTTGAATGTATTTAAATTTCAGATTAAGTTGATACAAAGAAAAGCGACATCATAGAAATGTTGTTAGCCATCTGACTTCCTAAGCAAAGCTATAGCCATGAAAGATTACTAGAAACCATGTACTGCACTGCAAGTACAAAATGGAGTAAGCAAGGTCAAACTTGCAAGCAAATTCGTGATAAGAAAGAATTGCTTTGATGATTTCTGAAATCACCATAGTCATACTATTTGTGTCACCCACACGAGCTTGAATCTTTTTTAAAGTTATAATAAATTGAAAAATCCAATTTCTTGGATGAAATATTTTTATTTTTAAGTCAAATTCAAGCTTGATTGAAATGCACTTGCAGGATTTGCAAAGTAAGCCAAGTCTGCAAAGTAATCAAGAAATGTTGATGTAGGTAGCTGTGGGATAACGTGTCATACGTGCTCTCCAAGTTTCCAAAACAAAGGGTCACTGAGAAGTACAGAGGAGGGGAACTCCGGGTTCAGTATATTGAGTAGACATGTTCTGTTCTGGTGGAACTAATGTAATTAGCTGCTAAAACTGAACAGGAAAGATTTAAAGGTGTATTTGAGTAAGGATTAACAAAACTCTGAAAGCTCTGCTTATGATCACAGGAGGCCAAAGGAAAATAAGGATTCCAAACTTCCAAATGACTTTTAGCAATTCTGCTTTTCCTCCTTGCTCACTAGCTGCTATGCACACTCCCATGTAGGCTGCTAACAATGATCACAGTGATCATCTGGGCCCGACCAAAGAAAATTCCTGCATCTATTTCACTGTGACAGTGGAGGACTGACTCACGATCTGGACACTCCAGCTAGCCTGGGACACAAAGACAATACACACGCCCTATTTGTTTCAGAGTATATTTTGGGAAGCCTGCTAGTGCATCACGCAATGCCTACATGACTATGTAAAACCTCACATAACCATTTGCTTTTAGTCCAGTCATCTGTACATGACATGGATGCTCTAACATCTTGCACACTGGCGCCTATTGGCTGATCTTGGAGGACTTCTGGATGTCAAAGTATAATCAGACTTTTTGCTGAGAAATAAAGTATTTTTCTTCTGTCTCCTTCTGGTTGCAATGTGATTATCAGGAGAGGGATTTGCTATTGTTTTATTCTCTGGCAGCTTTAAAATAGAATTGAGATATGTAATATCTGTTTCCTTGAAAGTCCTTGCAAGACTTTGGCTTTGCAAGTGTTTGAAGATGCATTGCCCCCGGATCTCTGGCATGAAGAATTTTTAGGGGGTGTTAAAACAGAGAGCAGAATGCTGGGCCATGAGGGAATGCACACAGCAGGCTATTTCAGGGTAAAGTGGGCTGAAACAATATTGTCCTGTTTTCTCTACTCTTCTTCCTCCGTGGTAGGTTCAAAAATAGGGAACTTGGAGTATTTAGGCCTGGACCATACCCTTGTAGCTGTCTCCTGTGCTTCACGTGGGACTGATTTCTATTGCACACATCATATTGCAGGAAACAGCATGCTCACACCACGAGGAGGTAGAAAGCCAAAAAGGCAATTTCAAATGCAACACACCTCTACTGGTATTGTTTCCTTTACATGCGTTACCAAAGGACAAAGCAGTTTTAAACAAATCTTTCATTGCATCAAAGAAATCCTTGCATCATTGGTCATTTGCTGGGACAAAAAGTATCTGCATATTGCTTGAGGGGATCTTTCCTGCTGTTTTACTGCACCTGCAATGATAATTGCTTCCAGAGCTCATGGCAGGTGTGACAGCTACAGCATGCTTTGTACAACAGAATCAACAGAAGTTCTTCACTGCTTTCTACCTTTACAATTATTTTAAATTGGCTTGTTGGGACCAAACTGATTTTCCCCAAACTGCATCTCCAGTTCTGCTCTGGCTTTGGAGATGAGAGCTGGCAAACATCACAAAGGCCCTGCTGTGCACACAGGCTTTCTGCAAAGCTTGAAGCAGCCTTTAGAGCTAGAAAGCAACACATCTCAAGGGCTTCCTTAGGCACTGCATGCCTGTCTGCATACAGACAGCACCCTGTGCGCACCCATTCTCTATCATATTCTGCTGATGAGGGAGCACTTTATGGTGGACAGGGTTAGGTTTACATCATTACTCGCATGAGAAATATGCCAGGAAAGAGGCTGGGAGATTTCTTACATCTTCAGCACTCTACAAGGTAGTAGAAGTATGAGTAATCGTACCAAAAGGCAGCCAAACTCCTGCCATGCCACCAGCATCTTTTGAAGTGAACAAACTTGAATTATTAATAAACTAAGATCTGAAGAAATGAGTATAATAATGCTATACCTTAGTGAGGATGGACACTAACAAAGGGCAGTGAGCAGCACTGCAGAAATGTCATAGAATTATGGAATCATTAAGATTGGAAAAGGCCACTAGGATCATCTAGGCCAACTGTCAACCCATCACCACCATGCCCAGTAAATGTCAGGAGCACATGCAGATGCACATTGCTAAGGAGCTGCACAACCAAAAGCTGTGAAACAACTCAGCGTGGGGAAAGTGGATGACGGATGATATCTATTTTTATTGTCATAAAACAATAAAATAGAATTAAGAATTGCAAAGCTTTCTAAATACACTAAAGTGATAAACTAAGTATGAGATTACAATAAGCATTTAGGCAATCTAAAGATATTGCACATAGGAGAGAAAAGCTGCTGAAAGAGATGACTGATGCCTCTAACTGTAGAAGAAAACTTATTAGAAAGTAGTAGTGATAAATACTAGTTTAAAAAGTCAGATCCTAGATCTGTTTTTTAAGTTTTGACTTTAAGTGCAAGGCCTTTACTCTCATACACATAAATTCTTTTTAGATATAAGACCTAAAAGATGGGATTTCAATACGATTGTATTATTCTGCCAGTAACTAATTACGACAAACACAACTCTTTAAACATAACACCTTCACCACCATAACTCTTTAAGAATTCCTCCTTGAGATGCTCTGTTTCTATTTCCAGGTAGGATCATGGGAAAGCATTAGAAATGGACCCTTGTTAGAAGTACGAGTTGTGCATTGTACATCAGGCACCTGAACTTCCTTATTTATAAGTGGCTCCTAATAAAATTAGCTCATGCTTAACAGCTGGACTAGATGATCCTAAAGGTATTTTCCAACTTTAATGGTTTTATGATTCTTCTTAGACTTTTTCAGAACGTTGCTATCTTCAACCATGATCCTGTCCAGCATTTTAATGAGGAGCTAAGAAGCATCTACAAAAAACATGAGGTAACAATTAGTTTTTTTGCAAATAGTTTGTAAAGCAAAAGCTTCATTATCATCTGTAATGAAAACCACCATCTTCTGATCATAGATTTCTCAAGATAGAGAAAAGTGAGCTACGTTCCGTCAGGGTGATAAAAAGACACTTCAGCTGCTGGTTTCTCAAGCCAACTCTGCATGAATGGTGGCAGAACAGTTTAAGCAGAAGGCCTGGATTTGCAAAACCTGCTCTTGTATTTTGTTGGAGCCAGACTGGTACGACTTTGGGATGCAGGGCAGGTACGTTCGTTCTGGCAGCCTTTTAATCGAAACTCGTCTCTGGCAGAAAGACAGTTCTCGTGTGTGACAGTAATGTAGATTTATGGAAAATAATAAGGCCATCAGCTGCCCCGCAGAGTTATTATTTTGTTTCATTCAAAAAAAATAAGACACTGAGACTAAACCGATAGGGTGATGTATGCAATAACACGCAACGCCTGTTTCATAGGTCAACGATGTTAATCGAAAAACTCTCATTGCTTTCTCTTATGAATCAGCCAAGAAATTTAAAAACAAGTCAGAACAAAAACTTAGAGAGAAAAAACCCCACTTCTAGGTAAACACCGGACCAGCAACCATTCTATAAACATCCAAGTTGTTAAAAGAACTTCTTGACTCCTTTATTGTCTCTTCGTGTTCCCTTGGTTTCCATACTTGAGCAAATTTAAGGCAAGATTAATCACTAAAGCAGTGAAATTCAAATTAATAGCCCAGAATATGAATAGAGTATTATTAGGATGTGAATTTAAAATTTATAATCGTGTTTATGCAAAAATAATTAAGACATTTTTTTTTCCTCATCTACCTCCTGATTATAATCTCATCTTGATAATAAACTGCCAGATCAATCCCAGTTTTGTTTTTGACTTTATTGTGCCTAGGAGAAGACACGTAGCCAGAGAATAAAACGTACTACGTGATCTGCTGCATCCAATTAAAGCTGCTTCTGTTTCAGATATCAAGAAGCAGAAACATTTAACACTTCTCACAAACAATCCTTTGCAAAAAAAAAATCCTGGGAAATGACTACGCAGCAATGAATACTAATGAAAAAAACTCATAGGGCAGAAATTAAGATGATGTAGTTGCTCATACACATTCTTATCTTTTCTGCAACCATAGAAAGAAACATCAAAGTCAGTAACAAATGCTATGTCAGCTTTAAGACAAAGCCCTGTGATGAAATTAGAGTTACACAGAAGACTTCGTGTCCTCTCCAGTTTTGGTTTTCAGGCCCAAGATATTTTCAGGAAACCTGATACTTTCAATGCTGTAATTAATATTTTCAAAACTTCTTTTCTTGCACACAAAATTGTTTGTGCTGAAATAACCGAAATATTTTATTCCAGTTGGATTCACACGTATTTCCATAGTGGTAAAAACTGTGGTTTTCACCAAAGAGAGTATCAGCTAAAAAAGAAAAAAAAAAAATCATTCATTTAACCACAAGCCACATAGCACATCTCAGGCAGGTCAAGTTGAAAGGAAGAGAGTTTTCCACCAGGATACAGACCAGCCAGAAAACAGGATGTGTTACACAGTGTCAATATTAACACAAAACAAGCCCAGGAGTCTCTTAACCGGGTGTTTCTCCACTCAGATCGCTTTTTGCAATGTGAGTACCTCAGAGGAAGCACTTCTGTTGCTTCTTTTAAACCCAACAGCTTGACCTTGAGCCTCTGCAACATTACATGACCTAATATCAGGCATCAGCTGGTAATGGAGGCTGCACTTGGCTATGTGCAAGTAGGAACTATCCAAGACATTTCTCAGAAGAGAAAATACCATGACAGTTCTGATTTATATCTACTGGGGCTCATCTTCATCCTGGTGAACACAGCCCCAAGGCAGACTGCTGCCAGCTCGGAAAACATTCCAGTTGAATGGTGAAGTCATGCCACAGCAGCTGCATCCCTACTGAACTGCTTTATTGGTACAGGACAGTAAAACCATTCTAAATTACAACATCCAAACTGAGCGATCCCTTCAGCCTTCATAGATTGGAAAGTTATAACTCAAGAGAGCACAATCTTGTCTCATCACTATCTGATTCTTCCATTCTCTTTCAACTTCTTTTCTTTTTTCTTTAGAAAACATGCTCTGAGTTCCAACAGTGCTTTTTTCTTACCAAGAGACCAGTTAATCATCGTAGCCTGTTCAAAGCATTGATTGCACTGATAAGACTGTTGGCAAAAAAAAATAATAATAATAACATAAAAGGCTACTGAGATTGTTAATGGTGCTGAAGATCACTGTGGCAGAGCTGTGCTGGAGATTTTGTCCCAGGTCTTCTCTGGTCCTGTTGGATGAGCAGGGCCAGCACCACACCGTAACACAACTATGGAGATAGCCCTTACGTATTTCTCCTGCACCTTCATCCACGTGGGAACATCTAGAACTGCTCTTTTGAAGTGATGGGGCAGCCACAATTTCTCCCCCAGGATGCAGGGATGGAACTGGGATGGCAATGGGTGGAGCTGGGAGCACATTTTTTCTCCTTCCACATCGGAGTTTTGAGCCCAGTCCTGACATTGATCAGCTCACAAAACTCCAAGTGATTTCAGCAAGAGTTCAGCTATAGCTCAACGGAAAAGTGGGATTTATTAACACGCCATTGGAGCTTGCCGAGTGCTGCTGCTGCAGTATTGATCAGATCCTGTGAAACGGCAAGTCTGCCCAGGGAGATTATAGAAAGAATCAAGTAAGGGGCATTAGACTGCCTGATATTTGTAAAAATTTCATAGTGCTTGTTATTTTCCTGGTGCTGCATGCAGGGAAACAGAGGTAGCAACAATGCAGGAGGGAAATAATCTCAAAAAAGAGGATACAAAATGAGGTTGCAAAAACTAAGCGGCGTTTACTCAAAGCATGGAAAGATTTTATCTGGACCTTATCAACAGTACTTTTCAAGGTATAAAGTTCTTACAATAGCTCTTTCTGCTTTGGGGTTATACTCTCCTCCCTTAGCTTTATCCTTTCTGGCCAATCTAGCCCTACAATTTCTTTCTGATGAAAAATCTCAGCTGACACTGGCCTGAGGTCTGCCTTCCCACTCTAGGACTTGGAAACCAAGTTTACCTTGCCATTGTATACGCCTGAGCTCACTGCTTCAGGTGGACTTCAATCAAATTCACATTGCCCTTTGCTTGATCTGAACAATCAGCTTAGAAAATTTCTCATTATGGCTTTTGTAAGAAGAAATAATGGCCTGTCTTCTTGCAAGCAAACACAAATTGAATGAACAAAATTAACGGCTGTTTCCGTTAATTTCTTCCTCCTACTGATGTGATAGGTTGTACATGAGGTGTAATTACAGTAGTGTCACCATCCTTGTTGAAAGAGTTAATCTGCTAGGAAAACTTCCCATCTATGTTATTCAGATGAACTGTTTACTTGGTGGCTCTTCTATGATCGAAATAATGCTAAGCTGAACTGCTGAAACAATAAAAGTAAATTGTTGCTTGGGGTTTGCAAACCTCAATTAAATAAATATTATGCAGTAAACAACATTCTGGATTTTAATTAGGATAAAACAACTGAAAAAGGAGTTACCTCTATTTACAATTATCTCACAGTAACCTTCAAATACTTCTTATCTTACACAAGAGTGAATAACAAAGAGGTATATCTTAGAAAACACACACGCAGAAAACTTCCATTTTACTTTTGTCTTAATATGTATTTCTGCTTCTGAACAGTTTCCATAAAACTTTAAATTAGATGAATATAGGTATTTGTGGTGGTTTTCTGGCCTCAGCTTTTCATTTAGTTGAAGCAAGCACACCATTTTGAAAATAACGTGATCAATTTGTTGCACTCTCTTTAACAAGACAAAATAGCCATCTAATTATCCAGGCATATAAAAGTGAACGCTAACTGGGGGGTAACTAATTTCAAGTGGCAGGTACCAGCATAGAAGATCATAGCTGACTTCGCATTTTTTCTGGTAGGTATAATGCAGTGTGCTACAGAATTTTCAGTATCCATTTGCTTTTTTGTAATGCTATGCACTTTTTAACAGTTGATTGGCTTGTTCAGTTCCCAGCATATCTTTTGCAATGGAGTTAAAGCAGATTTCTACCAAAACTGAAGACATCATCCACACTTTCATCTCTGACCAGTTTGTTCCAGTCTCTCAACTGGCTTCCTACAGCAAGTCAAAGCTGACTTTCCCAACAGAGCAATGGGAAAAGAAGTGCAAATTGTACCATGCATTTCTATGGCCAAAAGGAAAACAAAATGCTGTGTTACTTCTTGATATAGCAGTGATGTCTGTGAGCTCTGGGAGTAAGGGCAGTGGCTTATTCCTGTGGGGCAGCCCCCTGGAGGCTGATGGCTGATATTGGCTCTCTCTGCAAGGTACCAGTCCTCTCTCCAAGTGCTAAGGATCTGCAGGACCAGCTGAACCCGCACTGCCTCTGGGATTTCATTCTGGAGGTAGAAGCCAGGATGTATACCTCTCCCCTGTACCAGGCACCTCAGCAAAGAATGTATTTATGGACGCAGTGTTTGAGTGTCTGTTAACGTCACTTAAGCTGTCTTTAAAATGGTGAAGTTCTACCCTCCTTATAAATATTGTTCCATTATTCAACAGCAAGACGACACATTCTCAGTGGATATAAAATTATCAGTCTAAAAATGAAACCATAAGCTAGTATAGAAATAGCAATGACACTCCTAAGGGCTGGCACTTCTGCCCAACGTGGTAAGATACTAATTAGCTAATTACTCAGGTAACACGAATTTGGTGGATAGCTTAAGCAACAATTTAAATTGAAGATTAAAAAACTTGTCCTAAAGGCTTGGATTTCTATCTTCCTCTTACACTGCAATCTCTAAATTAACAGGCTCAGTTCTTGTGTGGCGTGAACCAGAGGAGAAATGAGTGCCTGACTGCTGAGTCCCTGTCTGCAGTGGAACAATAAGCACAACTGCCATATGGTCTCCAGCACAACTGGTATATTTTGACTTACTTTTCTATTCCCCAGGATACCGTCTATGTCCAGAAATTGTTTTTCGCCACTCCTCTCTCTCTCCTTTTTAGCATGCTGTTAAAACATTTGCATGCACACCTGGAGCAATGCAATTGCTAGGAAGCTCACAGAAAGCTCACAGATTTCCTCAGCATGAGAATTTTAAGAGAATGCTTTATATCGCACTTGTGGGTGTCAACGCCTTCTTCTGTAGGATGACGATTTCCTAAATCAGCTTTTAATTCTACTTTATTAAGGAGCTAATGCTTTATGAAATGTCATTACAGCAGATCCCCGCTCCTGGGTAACCTTCACCAACCAGACATCCTGACAGGGAGGGTTTAGGTAGGAAAAGACCTTTTTTCAATTATTATTAGCAATCTGGAAATGAGGATTGTGGGTTTGTTTGTTTGGTTTTTTTTGCCCTTCTCCATGAAAATGGCAGAATGATCTTTAAACAGCAGGCCAAAATGTCAGCTCAGATTTGCAGTGCGGGTCTCCAGCCATTCCCAAGCCAAGGCTCACACACTGCTCTGGCTAGCTTTTTTCTTTCCTACAGAAAAGCTCCATAAAACAGGGGTCATGTACCTGCAGCAGGGACATGGACCCCGGCAATGTGATCCTGTTACCCAGAGGATAACAGCTGAAGGTCAGAAGGAAAGATTTCCACCGTCCTTACATCCATATCGCCTTTGCTTCCATGTGACCGACAGCTTCCAGGTTCACAGAAGAAAAGACTGACAACTCTGTGATGTGGAACATCAAGCTAAATCCAACTTAATTCATTTAAAAGAAAATCCATCTTTTAACGCTTCAGCTGGTTGATTTTTTTTATCAGCATAACACAGAGCCCATAGCATAGCTGACTTCAGAAGTGACATTGGGGCTATTTCGTTCTCTCCCTGCTCCCGGTTTCTTAGTAATTGTTTGGGTAATACATGCAAAGAAATGATGAAGACAGCAAGGAGCAATAACGCAGCTGTGAGCTCGCTGGCAGTGCACTGCATTGTATACTCTCCGAAAACCAACTTCCATGTTCTCCAATGGTACTAAGCATGAGAAGAAGAAAATCTGTATTTGGATGATTTAGAGCTCTCTAATTATTATTTGGTTCCTTCTATATGTCCCTTGAGGAATGCTGTTTCCTGTGTACATCATTTCTTTCCATCTCTCATGCCTCAGGGAGCTCCACATCAGTGCTCAGTCAGACACAGGCTCCTCTGAGCCTTCTGCAAATGGACAACAGGTATCCCAGAGCCATCAGTTCTCTTTGGCTGGAAGATTTAAAGGGTCCTATTTGACCACTGCTACTAGCTATATTCCTTAACAGAAAGCTTATGCAAGAGTATTTAGACACATAAAATCCACAAAAAGAAGTTTAACATATTTTCTTATGTTCAGCCCCAGCGACATCACTGACATTTTCTTCCACTGCTAGAGAAAATTTTTAGGGGACATTAGATAATGGGATGCACGTGACTAAAACCTACCTCTGTTCAAGTTATATTCAGCTGGTCTATGGTGCCCCTACTGAAATAATTCTAATATAAACAGAGTTCTTTCCTACGGTACCACAGAACTGAGATTTAGGGAGCTGCTATTAGCTGGCTAATGTCTCTTCCCCAGACTTCCTTTGCTGCAGCCAAGCAGAAGCTCACTAAAAGGTATCTCAGCCAAAAACTCCCCATTCAGAGTTCTGGAACTGATTTTGCAAGGCTGAAAGCCTCTGCAGAGCAGGGTGCACAAGCCTTGTTTATGGAGATGAAAGATAGGGGAGTTTCACTTCAAACGCATATATAAAGAATGCTAGATAAAACAATGTGTTTGCAAAAGGAAACATTAATGTTTAAGACAAACACTGTGATCTCATATGCGAAACAGAAAGGATGGGTACCTATGAGTTCAGAGAACCAGGAAAGATAAGAGTGTGAATCTGGGAGAGTGCCAATCCAAATTTATAGGAAATCACTGAAAGCTCACAAGGCTGAATTTAAAAATTGACTTTCCCCCTTAGAGTCTCAGTAGATCTCACAGTGACATCTTATTGCTGCTAAGTGAACAAAGAAGCTCTAAATATATAGTTAAATCACACACAATAGCAAACATTAATTGATATTTGAATAGTGTGTTGAGGGCATAACTGTTGTACAAGTGGGAATTGGGAAGCAATCACTCAAATTTGACATCTTCAGTACTGTCAGCTCTCCTTCCAGCTCCTGAGAGCTGTGACTTTAGCTGCACCCAACGCTTGGTGTCAGAGTTCTGCAGCTGGGCAGTTAAGGTGCGGATCACTGTCACTCTGATTCTATCACTGTGGCTTTGTTCTCCCATGCTCCCTTGGTTCAGTGAGAGGATGCAGGTGATCTTTTACCTTAGGAAAGTTTGGAGGCATCTCTATTTTTATTCAATTTTTCTGAAAGGTCAATACCATTCAGATCACTTATCAGTGATACTTCCTCACCTGTGTGCCATTTTTATACTGGTGCCTCGGTTTTCCTGGTTCAACAGTCAGCTCATAATAAAAGAGGATGACACACATTGGAAGTAAAGAAAAATAGCTGTAATAACAGTACTCCAGAAATACTTATTTGTCTCTTAACCTCTTTCTTTCAAAGGCTCCCACATTACAGTGCTCAGAAGAAGGTTACCATTGAATTATCTCCTGGAAATCTATTGACATCTCTCACTGCTTTGGTGCAGCACTGTGCTGGGCAACAAGAGAACTCTCCTCCAACCCCTGCCCCTCTCCCTTCTGGGTCTGGAAATGAAACCTGTTGTAGAGGCTGGAGGTGTTCTAAATGAAGCCTGTGGTTGCAAGAAGATGTCAAGCTCCAACTGACAGCTTGCCCCCGAGGACGCTGCGCTCACCCATTGCCCCCCTGCTCCTTACAGGCATTATTCTGTGGAAGCAGTTCTCAAAAATTCTCACTGATCATGAAAGCCAAATAAACTGAATCCCAGAAGCAAAGGCAAAAGCATCAATACAGTTTTCTCTAGCAGCCCACTGCTATTTATACAGGTGACTGTGAACATTCACACATCAAAAAAGTGGGATTTTGGCATATCTTCTAGGAGCACTAGTTTCCCTGATGGATCGCACAGTAAATATGCTGTCCCCGATGAGGTAAAGATGCTTGAATCATTACAGCACTAGTCTGTCTGTAATGAAAAGGATGCAGATTCAGCTCCCTGACAGATTTCCCAATATGAGATTTTTTTAGAAATCTCATAGGGTACCGTTGCATGTAAGTGCAAAGATCTAGGTGCATTTTAATGCTACAATTAAAATCTTTGTGCTTTTCCTAACTTCACAGAGGAGTTATCAAGATTGATACATTAAAGAATGAAGAATTCATTAGAGAGGTGATAGCACAGAGCTTCAGTATCTGAAGTGGATGTAAATTGGGACTGGGCGAATCAAGATTCTGACCTAAAAGCGATCTGCTTCCACAAATGATGGGTTCAGCTGGGCAGAGGAATGGCTGGGGTCTGCTCCCTTTAGAAAGCACAGTAGCTGTGTAAGTATTGAGCGATATCTCTGCCAATACTTCCCCTTTGAGAATGGCGGAATCCCTCCCTGCATGGCGTAACGGTCGGGCTCTCCTCATTCTTGCTCCTTTCACAGCAGAGGTGGCACAAATCTAGTGCTTTCCACAGACAGGCAAGAGAATTTGACATATATATTAAAAAAAAAAAAAAAGTCTTTTGCTGATATTGCACCCTGGGCACTCGCAATGCAAGCTGTGCTATCTCATTTCTAAGATTAAGCAGTTAAATAGTCTTGGCCTGGTTCTCCTTAATAACACTAACACCACTTTTACAATGATTTGGGCTGAAAGGTTTAGTATTAAGGACAATTGCCCTCTTCCTTTATTAGCCTCCAATGCTGAGCCATTGCATTTAATAAGGAAAATGCCATAGGCTTCAGAAAGAGCAAGATCAGGTTTGGACTCATGCTAGCATGGAAACGGTCAGCAATCTCTATTCAGAAGTGTCCAAGCAATGAAGTTCATTTGAATTCCTCATTCACATCTTAATGAAGACACTGCCACAAGTCCAAATTTGGAGCTTCTTTCTGTTGAACGTCAGTGCCACGAACAAATAAGAATGAAGATCAACTGGAGTCATTTTGGCATCAAAAAAACTAGTGAACTGCATGTCCTTGTCAGTGCTCCCCAGTGTATATGACAGGAATAGCTGCAAGGACTGGAGAAGCAGTAACTTTTGGAAAGGACTATATCTGCTACAGAAGGATCACATTAAGTAGACCATTTCCAATGAATCCCAAATGCTCATGTTCATTAGCTATTTGTGAAAGCAGAAAACCATGTAAAACGTGCATTGCACAGCATGACTTGTACGAGTGCCTCAGACGGTGAAAGAAGTCAAATCTCATCCCCAAATCAAACATCCACAGGAAAAAATACTATCCGAACAAAGGAAAAATTATTCAGTAGGGCTGCAGTCAAACAGAACTGGGAAGACTATGATTTCTTTACACACGAGCACAAAGTATACGTATTTTAAAGTAATATCTAAAGCTAATATCTGCTTTGTAAATCTATCAAACAGAAAATAATTTATTTTGCTATTACTTTAGGTAAAGAGTAAGTACATGATGAGTCTGAGGATTTTGTTCAGTGTGGAATAGGATATTAAACAGCAAATGTATCAGTTATGCTATTAAATCAAAATCACAACGTGCATACATTATGTTTTTGTTGTTTAATTGTTTGGTTTTTTTTAGCCTCAACATGAGCATCATATATGAACAAAGATCTCCATCAGTAGAGGACTATGAGAGCTGATGTTGAAGCAAGCAAACATAATCTACAGGGCTTTGCTCAGAGGTGGAATCCTGGGAGTGCTCCCCAGCTCCTGGGACAGGATGAGGCCAAAACGCAGCTGCTCCAAACCCCATCCATCCCTAAGGGTTGTAGCTGAAGAGACCACCACCAAGGGGCCCAGAAGGACCCATCCCTGAGCACACCGCAACGCATCACACAAGACACAGGTGGTGTCAGTGGAGAGCCAAGAAAACCTATTTTAAGGCGGTAGGAAAGCAGATTGTTAAACTGCCTGCTGGGAAGCTTTGTTCTTTGGTAAATGTTATGTATTTCTGCCTCTTGTATGCACAAATCAATGTGTCAGACAGAAAGAACTTTACAAACGGCAGTTTGAACCAGTAAAGAGATGGAGTTCACTAAGCAGGAGACGACAAACGTCACAGTTGACTGGAAAAACACTGGCCTTCGTCCTATCTTACTCAAAAGTGCCACTTGTCTCACAGCTGGGAGATGTATTTTTTTGTCTTTTAGGTGAGCTGGACCAAAACTGAAGGAGGATTTAAACTGGAATACTTACTTGCTTTTTACTACTGTAATCACTCCATAAATTTTCCATGTGGTGGTCATCAGGATGCCCTAGACTGCTGTGTGATTATTGCTAGTCCATTTTGTTCATTTATATAAATGTAAAAAAATGAGCAAAAATATTATCTAACTCACAGAGAAGTTATGAACTGTCACCGTTATTGATAACAACAGGAAATGAGATCTATGCCGGTTCCCCTTGCTCAGCACTAACGTAGTAGAGTCATAAAACAACTGGAATGTATAGAGCCTGTGTTTCTGAGTGCAAGGCAAGGAAGCATCTCTGTGCTGAGCCATCCCAGTCTGACATCTCTGTGACTCCAGGATGTCACTGAATCATGGGGTGAATCAGTCCCTGGCCACAACTCCTCCATTTTCCAGTCCACCAAAGAACTTGGCCTATGGCAGTAAAGCGATACATTTTAGATGTCTGCGACTTTCATAAAGCAGCTCGATGTCTGCTGAGCTGTGGTCCACTTTTATCACTCCATAGAAAAGGCGACAAAAGTCATTTACTTAATCAAATCTTAGGCAACAGCCAGGATGCTACACTGGCTGGATCGTGGCCAAGAACAAATGCTTCTTAAGAAGGTGGACTTTGCAAAAGTCCATTTAAATTTGATTTTGGATAAAAAGTAATGCTTTACTGTGGAAATTTCTGGCAAATTTATCTACAAGCAAAGATATATTTAAGCAGTATTTTTGATGGAGTTATGAATGTTTCCTAGTGGGATTTTCTGTGGAGAGCAGATGGTGCTGACTGCCTGCATGGCCCACTGGCTTTTCCGTTCCAGGATGGCATCCTGCTCGTTGTTGCTGCGACCTCCCACTATCTGATTGCAGTATTTCAAGATGGCACCTTTGGCCCTGGAGAGCTGAAGAAATGTCCTCAGAGCAGCCCCTAAAAGCAGCACTTCCAGGGCCTCAGTACTCTTCTGTCCTCCAGATGTTACAAAAGAAAGAGAACTGATGAGAGTGAATTTGTCCTGGAATACTGGCAATAGCTGACAAACAGCCAAGACTAGGTCTGCAGAAGCAGGAGAAAGAAGCTTAACAGATGTGCTAGCTTATGACAGCATTTAACCTTAAGTCCCTTTAAGTCCTCCAGCTTAACCACATTCTTTCAGCAAATATTCTTGTCCCTGAACACTGTGGAAAAAATCACCTTCCTGTGGTCCTTCTACGCTGGTCATCTCAACAAGACTGTGAAGTTAGAGGCAACTGTCTTCTTCTGGAAGAAAATGCCACAGCACAAGCTATGGAAAACCACGGCAGCAACGTAAAGACAAGACAGTATTCAAATCCATAACCCATCAGCACTTCTCTTTCCTCTTTACAAGCCCGCCACAGGAAAGAGAGGCTTTGCTTCCAGGCAGAGCTACAGTTGTTGCTGCCAAGCATACATCCTGACATCTCATGTATCCTCAAATTGTAGCAGAGGCCTTCAGCTTTCATTCAAGAAGGTTCCTCAGCTGAATACACTGATGCAGCTCAGGTGTGTGCCACTGCTGCCATCCTGCTACCAAGGCATCCATTCTGCACTGCAGAAAAGAAAGCTTGTCACTTCAAGTAATGTAAAGAAAAACATCTTAGAAAATCTGCTTTTAAAGTCGACCTCAGCTTTTTGAAATAAAATATCAGTTTTTGTTTTTTTTCACATGCAAGTCCCCTCAATCCATATGAGCTCTCAGTTTTTCACCTTCCACCAAAACTGACAGCAAAATCACGCACTGCTATATAGTTATGCTTGAGGAGTGATAGTTGATGGAAGTTATGCTTCCGTAAGAACACGTTGCTAGGTAGTAACTGTAAAATTCAGAAATATTAATTCAGATAAGATCTGATATTGATCTTCAGTGCATTTCCATCTTGGCAGGGATTTCTGTGAACCTGACCAGTAATCTCTTGATTACAGCTCCACCTACAATGCAATGGATCCCCACTTTGCAAAAGCACAACATGGGAATGTGACTTTTACATTAATCCTTGAAAAAATGGATACAGTCTATGCAGCGTTAATAAGGCAATTATCACACAAGCAGCACATTTTTTTCTGTGATTTCCTAATTAACTTGGCTATCAACTGCTTATTAATAAAGCCGTTCCCTATGCTTTGACTTGCAGCATATTGTAAACAAATTTAAGATGCCATTTCCTGCTTCACCATTTACATCACACTCTCAATTCACACTTGTATTTGCTTTTCCTATTTCTTGGGTATTTCAGAGAAAACTGTACATCGTAATGGGGAAGAAGCACAATTATAAAACAACAGCGAAAATGGAACCACGAAAGCAGATTGGAATTTATCTGCAGTACATGAGACCATGGTAAGCAGGATGAACTGCCACCTCCTACATCAGTATTTTATTTGCCTTTCTCCAACAGATGCTACTGTCCGTTTACTAAACAGTGCACTGGCTCATGTATTTAGTAGAGAAAAAATAGCATTTATTTTCATACAAATTAGATCGTGCGTGAACCCACGTTAATTGCAGCGTTTGGGGAAAGAAGGTTTCAGTCCAGTAAATGAGTCTGTAAACATGATTTCTTTCTGCTGTTAACACCAAGCAGCTTCCAATGCACTCCTCTGCTTTGCTGCTCCCCCTGAATGCTGCCCGGTGGCTGAATTGAAGTCAGCAATTTCAATATCCATCCCTTGAAATGACATTGGTTTGGTGGTGTGGCTGCCTGCAACTGAGCATGGCGTAACTTTGATACGCACAGTATTATAATAAGTGTGTTGCTGTTGTTTTTAGAAACCTTTGCACATTGCTTTCTAACTGGCTGCTTAATGTGAGAAAGCATTTCTGAGTGAACTTGTGCTGAAGGTTGTGTGAGCATTTAAAGGCTGGGGGGATGATTTCCTGTAGTATATAACCTGCACTGCAACAGCCTAACTAATGAGTCAGAGAGTACTGAAACCCTCTGGTCCCATAAACATCCACTAATGAGATGAAACAAGATCTAAAGTGCTCAAATGTTGATAAGTACGGAATGCAGCTCACAATGTACTCTTCACAAATTAGTGAAGGGTTGCTATGACTCCTTAATGAAACATTATTATGTTTTAAAACTGAAACCAGACATCTGGGGGGTGCTGAGCAGGGGGGGAGGAAACAAGAGAGAGTGTTTGAGCACCGTTGTCTAGGCTTCCTTTCATTGCCCAGCTGAATTTGCTTACTTGTCTTGAATGAGTGGCTCCATTCCTCCAGCTTCGCGATGAAGCTGAGTAGTGTGTGTTGTCTTCCGCTCCCTAGGAAGTGAGAACCTCACTGGTCCCAAATTAAGTATTGAGGATTGCTTATTTTAAGCTAAACTCAGATGTGCAAATATTTACTTTAAATAGTTCCTTATAAAACATTGTATCGATCCCTTCCCTTAGCAGCCTCAATATACATGAGTGTCTATCAATAGAAGGTTACATATCTAAGGTATATATGTATATGCACATATATATACCCATACACTTATATGTGTGTATATACACAAATATGTACAAGACATAGTTTTGCGCATACATAGCTGGGTCCAGCTCCAACTACAGCAAGCCCCAGGACTTGCTACCACCCGGTGCGCAAAGACTTAGAAGAGTGCCCTGCACACTCACAGCTATTTTCCTCATGAATTATAGAGTTATAGAGCAATGTGTAAGAAAACAAAACAGGCTTCAACAAGTACAGTATGGTCCAGCTGTTCATCAGACGTGATGTGGGAACCACCTGGGTGGTGAGTAACCCAGGCAAAGCTGAGCAGCCCCCCTCCAAGAGCAAATCTTGGAAGTATTGCTGTAAAAACATCCTTTTACACTTTCTTTTCAGAGGCTGAAGTGAGGGAGGAGGCTGACAAGGATTAAGTGAGCTGACATTCACTCTCTTGCACTCTGGGATGTAGAAGTCCAACAGTAGGTCCCACACACCCACTGTGTGTGTGGGCTGCCTGGGATCCTGATTCCATCTCTTCTGGCAAAAAGCAGGCAAAATATATCAATTCTAACTCAAATACAATTTAAAACCATTCAATGACTCAATTTAATTCTCCTTCAACTCTCTCCTGCCTTACCTCTGGCAATATACCCCACCGAGCCCCTTCCCACCCCTGGGGATGGCACTCAATATTCTGTGCCAGTGTCACCTTTCCAGGGTCCCTATTTTCCAAATGGAGGAGAGTTTTAATATTTCACACTATCTTATTCTGCTGGCAACTCTGGTAATAGCTCTCTAGGGAAAATATTTAAAAATTTAGAATACAGCTGTATAGTTCAAATGCTTGATAGCTATTCCCAGGCTTGGCACCACTACAAATGACAGGCGAGGGCCCCTACGTGCACTTAATGACTACCAGCCCAATTGCAGGACTGGGTTCAAATACCTTTGTATCAATCATTCTAGCTGCTGAATCAATTGCACTAATATCTCGGAGCAGAAGCCTGATATACTTCTCATTACAGTCAATGAGATATTTTTCACACTAATTACTGAGTCTGCCCCATAGATGCAAAACAAGCAGACGGCTTTCCATAACCCGCTTTTTCCTGGGTGCCATTTTAGGGTCCTCTGGTTATTTCCTCTGACCTTAAAATCTCAAGTATGACTTAACCACCGAAACACAACTATAAAGTATAACATTTCATTCAAACTACTCAACAGGACTTGGTTCTCAATCCTGGGCCGCTCCTGGTGATACCATACAAGAGAAATGGATCAGCATCATCAACAGCAGTGGATCTGATGAGACTTCAACATATAGCTTGCTGGGGGAAAGTGCTGCATGAAAACAAGCACTTCAGCATGCAGAGTGAGGAATACATCTTGCCACTCAAACTAATCATCGTAGTAAAAATAATGGGCTGGATTAAAATCAGCTCTACTCTTTACTAATTACAGTATTTTCTTTCTCTAATTAGAGTTTAAATCATATACTGCTACACATGCATTTGCAACATTTTAAAAGGAGAAAGAAATGGAAAGAAAGTTTAATTACAGTTGTTTTTATATACATATATATGTTCTAATTATCTTCGAGTCATTCAAATATTGATCTCAACAACCTGGTACTGGAAACCCCAGGCGGATACTATAGTTCCATAATCACCACTCCCAGAGTAATTACTTCACACTTCTGAGAAGAAAAAAAAAATTCCAAAGATGCAAAGTGATTTTGAAATAAATATTTCAGATGATACATTATGTGATTTTTTTTTTTTTAAATCACTACCTACTCTTTCTGATTTGTAATACCAACATACAGGTTTTGGGACAAGATTTCCAACCAGTTTGGTCATCTTCCATTTGGCAAACATGGTGCCTAATGGAGCCTGAAATTAAAGCAGCTTTTTTGGTGATTTGCTATTTTGCAAAAACCCATCAGCAATGATGGGCTGTCCTGTTGGTGTGCTGCAGCAGAGGATGAAAGAATACAGTTTTCTTCTGCCAGTTCCATGAGTGCAGAAGTGCTACTCCGTGAGGTCAAAGTCCATGATGCGGTCAGTAGGAACTACCACTTTAAAAACAGTATCACAATAAAAAATGCGTAATAGTACGCAGCATTTTGCTGTTGGCCGTAAGGAGAAATTTGACACCATTTACCTATTTTCATTGCCTATGTTGAGACAAATGCAAGTGATAAACAGCCACGACATACGCCGAAGGAGTAGATGTTGCTACCACCTCACTTGGAATCTGACATTATCTCGTTAGGTTAGGAGCACATATAATTAAATTAGAGACTTCTTCAACTTTTATTGAGTGTTTTAGTCAGTCAAATAAACACGCTCACAGGTCTGTTTAAGTCTGTCCTCTTCTTAAGAGTACTTGATCTTTTCCTGCATCTCAGAAGCTGTTCGGACATCAAATCTGCTCTGAGAAATGAACAGTTATGCCAGACATTTTTGACTATTTCTTGTCCATTTGGGAAATCACGTTGTATTTAAGTTTGAAGATACTCGTGCTGGGTGCTTAATAATTAGCCTTGCTGCAGATAGTTTTTGTCTCAAAACTGACAGTAACATTTGCATATCTATATCAGCTACAGCTACAGAGGATAGCTCACTTTGATTTACATCTTAGCAATAGGAAAGTTACTTTTCTAATTTTTCCATTTGTTTACTCCATGCATCTGCTAAATCAGCACGAATACTTCATATCACTGTTTTCTAGACTGCAAATGTCTCCCTTTTTTTCCAGTAGTCTGCAGTTTAATGTTGCAAGGGGCTGGGCTTTGCTGTAGCCATCCCTCATGGAAAACATTCAGTCACTGAACTGGCCAGCTGTGCTCTTTCGAACAATAAAAATCTGCTGTGGGGCAATGACAGATTGACATTGTCCAAGATTTATGCTCTATTTTTCCTAATATCTACTGTGAGATCATGACCTTGTTGTGGATATTCTTGAGAGAAAAAGATTAGAATTATTAAATTAACATTATATGTAAATACACAGATCAATGTTCCTCTCAGCACATGATTGCCAGACTATTCAATGATTGCTTCTTTTTTTTTCATGTCAACTTTTTACTTTACTGTCAACTCTTTACTTTCCTGAAAATTTGCTCATAAATGTGTCTGAGGGCAGATCATTAAATGCTGAGCTGTGACATTTCCCTAAAGATATAATTATAAAGCTACGGTAGGAAAAGAGACAACTTTTTTCAACCACTCTTCTTTTATTGCTGTGTAGTTCAGTGGCTAATGTGTATATCGAATTTAATTTAATCACTTCTGTTATTTCTTCTAGTTAGATAGCAGTCATTTCATACAGGCATATTATTACATTATTTAGATGGAACCTTCTACTAGCTCAACTTCATTAAGCTGGATTTAACAGATTATAGACTCAAAAATAGCATGACTGTCTGGGGTCATGGCAAGAAAGAGCCGGTCCAAGAACTTCAAATGATCATGCCAATATGCTCACTATCGGCCAGCTCCTAAAATCCCATTGCTGCTGGAGACCCAGTGTGCACAGGAGGAATCTACAGAGTCACACGCCAGAGAGTGGAGTCAATCACTCCCCAGGGATCATTGGCTTTATCGATCCGGTCCCCACTGGCACAGCAGATGAGACACACTGGCTGCAGGGAGACACTGACATTTAAGCTAGCCTCATATTGAGTCCCAACAAAAAAAAAATCAGGAGTTGAGTCACTCCTTGGGAAATTTTGAAAAGTTTTGTTGTTTTTTGTTTGATTCTTTCCACTGAATCTTTCTGAATTTTTTTTTCTTATTTCTCCATATTAACTTACAGACGCGTGAAAGGACATTCAGAAACATCGTCATCCATAACAACAGTGTTAAAATTCAAGATCAGTGTATGGGTAACACTGCTGCATTCATTTTTGATAGGGGCATCACAGTTCGTTTTTGTCCCGCTTACTTCTAACACACAATTAACGGAACAAGGGTTTACTGATCTTACCCATTTGGTCTTCCATTATAATTTTCCCACACTTTTCCTAAATAATCCATGCGATTGTCTAATTTCATTCTCCGTTCTCATATGCTGTACAACACCTATCTCAAACCCACAAAGCACCTCCTGGGTACCACTTGAACCCAACCAGAGGGCACCAGTTGGACCAGTAAATACCCCATGTGCAATGCCGAGACAGACTGCATCCCTGAGATCAGCCTTATTAAGCATTGATATCACTGTCCACAAATTCTTCGGGGTAAGATTTGTTCCAGAATTACCTCCTTTTAAAGCTTAACTAAAAATCAGATAGGCTCAATTCACAGTTAGTTCATATCCATCAGTTTATTGTCACTATATAGGAGATTCAAGAATCATCTGTGTCTCAGCCACATTCTACCTATCACCCCATGCACTGACTTGGTAAAATATGTGTGCAAATATCTCCAAAAAAGTGAACTTTTTATGTCAAGTTTATACCCATAATTGCAGAGTTTGGCAACAGCACTGATATGGAGAAAATCTATTTTCATTCTCCAATGTGGTATTACTCAAGTCAATTGAGCTGCACCCAGCTAAAATAACAAGAACACACTTTAGTGCCCTGCATTTTGGGTGTCAAAGGCAAAGATGTTTCCTAGCCATTTAGCTGACTTGCAGGTGGTTAGTTTCCATGAGGTTCAGGTACTATAATCGGCACAATTTTTATGACAGTGAGCTGCGGATATCTTCTTCCAAAAACCTGCCCATCTCCTGCAGCTGCTGGGGAAGAAGTTCAAAAGTTCTTGCTGTTAAATTATACCAAAATGTGTCATGTAATATACAAAGTCATAAGAGATTATAAGAACAAGGGACATGTGAACAAGAAAGATAGGAAAAGAATAAGGGCTTATCTACCACGATTTGTTATTTGACTTAGCATGATTTTAAATTAATCTAGCTAAACTAGTGAAAAGACTTTGTAAACCTTAGAAACCAACATTACTGTGGTTTAAATCAATTAAAAAAAAAAAAAAAAAGTCTTGGACATAGGAACTCGTTACCATGAGAAACAGATTTCTGCACCACAGGCAATCTGTGGTAAAGCGGAATATGTCATATAAACTGAAATAACACTGTCTGCACAGACGCTTGTTTTAATTTATCTGGATCACCTCCGCCTATATGAAATGTGACCTCATGTAAAAAGAGATTAGGGGAAGTAAAGCCATGAATGTGCAAGAAAAGAGCATGGAAAATGTTTCAGATAATAGTCCACACACATGGAGGTCATGAGATAAACATTAACGTAACAAATTTATAGTCCTGTTGAGGGCTCTTCATAACAGCATCACACCAGAAGAACAAAGCTGGAGTATTTTCTTGCTGAAACAGGATTTTCTAGCACTTTGCTTGCTTCTGCAGAACAATTGGTTTAATTGACTAGTTTCAGTCTTCCTGAACTGCTCCTTCTGAACCCAACCTGCAGGAACAATGGCATTTGCAAACTTGGTTGAATACTGCCAGCCACATCAAAGATCCCTGCAGCCAGCTAAGGACCACGATTAACCTCGGTGATCTTTTGCACATATGCTTACAGAATTCCATTGTCCAACACATGAAGCTGCCACTTTACAAAGCACTTCAGAAGATTAGAAAAGGGAGTATGAGAAATGAGCTGCTCTCCAACTCCAGACAGTTGCTTCAGATTAACGACAATCATATTTACTGGGTAGGGTGGACAAAAGTAATAAAAATGGGTTATATGTTTGATGATCAAAAGCCTTCTGTAAGTCTTTATAAAGTGCCACTAACATTCTAT
This sequence comes from Aquila spilogaster, assembly GCA_024606505.1. Taxonomy (NCBI): domain Eukaryota; kingdom Metazoa; phylum Chordata; class Aves; order Accipitriformes; family Accipitridae; genus Aquila; species Aquila spilogaster. Next base: position 61,651,762 of record JANHGO010000071.1, read on the forward strand.
TAAGATTCTACTAGTAATAGACTTGAGAACAATTGAGCAAGACAGTTCAGAAGAAACTCAATATTCGTCACTTCACGCAGCGGTATTTCAGGCTTCTGGATATTTGCTATTTATTTCCACTTTTATTTATAGTCTTATTTATAAATAATACTAATTTAGCAAAAATCAATCGCTCAGGAGCCATGCATACTTTCTGCTTTCTAATTGTGTGACAAGCTTGAAGAATTAGAAGCAATTTGCATGATATTATGGGGCAATGCCAACACATGCCACAGCACGTTTTCCTAAGCAACATCTTCCCACCTTTTGCCATAGAGCTGCACAACAGGTGTGAGTTCTGTGAATCTCATCAGAGTAAGTTTTTTTCCAAAAAAGTTTGCAAATAACTTTTCTCACACCCTCCTTCACTACTCTTCGAGCCCTGAATCCATTTCTCCAGGGAGTTCAATGTGCCTCCTTTGAAGCAAGCACTGAATGCAAGATCTTTTAAAAACTAGGGAAATGGCTCACTGCCATGAAGGCAAGGACACTGAAAATTAAAAATTACACTCCTGGTGTTCTATCACACTGCCAGTTTCTTTCCCCATCTCACGCAGCAGCCTTGTTTTGTCACTGCCCTTTGCGGTGCTGTAAGAAGACGGAAAGGTTTGACACAATAAATCATAGTGCCACTTTTGGTGTAATTGCAGAATTCCAGACTACTATTTTTTTTCTTTAATCAAGGTGAAATATGGCACTGCCCTTTCTTTAGTAGGCTCAAATAAACCCGAAGTCCCAGTAAAAATTAATTTTCCTGGCCTAATTGAATCCCTAGTTGAGCTGGGATTGCTCGTGGCCAAATTGTTTGGCATAAGAAAACAAAGAAAATTGGGTGCAGGGTGCAGCAGAGGATGAGACAAAACTGAGCCCTGTTCAAGCCCAGCCTGTCATGTTTACTCACAGTAATATGTATTTTCAAATAAAATCCTAATATACTTAGGGCTAGATTATGAGCAGCTTCATACTCGACATGGTTAGTTCAACCATTTTTGAAGTTAATTATGTTATTTCTGAGTCACAGTTCTGTTAAATCCTAGAGGAATTTCACCTTTATGGGATTATAAATGAATTGGTAGAAAGGTTGGGACCAGAACTAAATTCAATTTGTCCTTTAACATCTTCTTAAGTGTTTTATTCCATGAATATTTCACACTAACTTCTCTCTCAGATGAAGAAAAGCATTATTTGTGCATGCCAGAAAATAAAGGTCTTGGGGATATGCCATCTAGACAAGAAAAGAAGAAAAAAATTACAACTATCCACTAGTGAGGAAAGAGGAAAATTCAGCCTTGCGAGCAGAAAAGCTCAGCACTGCTGCACCACCAAAGCCCAGGAAGATCAATACTAAGTGGGTAATTAAACCACAGCGGTGTTTAAGGAAGCACGTGTTTTGTAAAGACAGAGTTTTGTTGCTCATTTGTACATCAGTTTTCAAAGCTGGATCTCTGTATTTAAAGCTCAAGATGAGCAGTAGGAGGCAAACTTCCCGTATCAGCTGCCCAATGAATTCCTACAGGTATATCAAAGAGCAGGATGAGCAGTCCTCAAAAAAGGAGTCACCAAGAGGAGCTGGCGAAGAGGAACAGGACTGATCACAGATTGTCACCACTGTCACAGCTGGCTTTTCACAAACGGACTCAAAGAGTTCGGGTTACTACTCATTTTGCACATGCTATTTCTGACTTTATTTTCACAAACTTACTTCCATGAGTCGGTATACTTTCCAGCCTCTGTGCAGATAGAATATCGCACTGAAATTCAAACCCTGCCTTTATAATCTTCATTATCATTTAAAAGACTCAATACTCCAAAATAAATTCTATCTGACCAACGTTCCGTTTAAAGAATGTTTCTAATGACACCAAACACAAACATTATTGTAGTATGGAGTATTTCTTACAGAGACGTGAATATTTCTGCAAGGCTGTAGGTGTCGGCCTGCCTTAGCCCTCAGCCAGATAGTGCATCTTGATGCGAGGTCCTTGCACACCTCCAGGACAGGAATGAGCTGCATGCATGTGAAGGGGTGTTCCGCACCATGCAGACACTCCAGGTCACCCTCATTTGATCCTGCCTTGATATTTAAATACTACTACAGTATTCTCATTTCACCGTCCAAATAAATACAAAATGAATATGTTTTTATACTTATTAGAGAGGGGGATGTGAACATTTATCAAATATTTTTTGAAAGCTGTTCATATATTTATGGAGTCGGCAACCACCGTCATTTTGTTAATTAATAACGTGTGTCACGGCCTTGATATTTATAGGTACAGGTTTTTGCAAGAAAATGTTAATTATATTCACCAGACATGAGCAGAATACATAAGAAGCCATTTATAAATTAAACATAGTAGTTTGTGCTTTAAGGAAATCAGAGCGAGACTGAAATTGTGTTTGGATTCGCAGATCAGAAATACGCATTTTGTTCACTACGGCATATCAAAACATAATCAACAGATGGCAGAACACCACTGGGGTTTGTTTAGTTGTTTGGTTTTTTTCTTAGAACACATTTATCTACATTAGATTTATATGACAACAGTGTCAGAGCTCAACAAGGGTTTGGGAGTGAATGTGTGCTTTATAAATGCAGCAATTAGAATACATAAGGAAGAAGAAACAGGTTAACCTGTGCACCAAGGGTCTGAAAGAAGCCGTGTCTAACTGAGAGAGATTTGGAGACTCCAGAGAAGAAGGCAGAGAGATGCAGGGTAAGCTGCAATTCGAGAGCCCATTGGGATGATTTGCTTTTAAATTGGAAACACTGCAAATGAGCAAAGAACCCGCAGCCAAGACTAATTAATGTCCACGTTTCCCTGATTCACTGAAATGCAGTGCACAGGAAAACAAACTTTGGAAAAAACTCTCTGTGCTGAGGCTAGAACTAGCACGTCTTTAAAGTCCTGTCAGGAGTGGGTCAGCATCTAGTACGTCATCTACGTCCATCCCTTCCTCTGCAGACCCTGAGGCTCAGACACACCACTGGGGTTGGTAATGGTGACTGTGGCATCCTCAGGAAAACTTCTGCCTCTTCTGATTGACCTGGTTCTGCAGCTCTCAGGCACTGATTTCCACTGTGCTCTGGGTATTGGGGTTTGAGGAACATTTCCTAATGCTAGCAATATTGCATCTGCCATGCTTGAATTTCAGCAAGCGTCTGGCTGAGGCTAAAATAAATGAACCACACTTCAGATCTTGAACCTTAAAAGCTGTTCCAGGGCATTATTTTTTAAGGTATGAACTCAGAGAAAACAAACCCTTGTTTATGAGGGAAGTGCTCAGCAGAGCTAAATCCTTTATCTGATGATATACATTGGGAAAAAAAAGAGATCAGTCTATCTGCTCTGAAGAGACCTGCTGCCAGACAGGGAATGGCAGGTAAATTGACCTGCTCAATACAGAAACAGATAATGAAGGAAAATACTTTTTTGTCTCCATCTATTGGTCAAAAGTCAATTTAGCTGCTGTTTGGTTATGCGTTTCGTAATGCTGTTTCAGAAAGGACATCTGTGCAGCGAATACCTCCATACACCCATCTTTTCTATCTTGCGATGAGCCTTTTTGATGCACTGGAACACATTCTCCATCTGCCTGATAAAAGCCTTTTTGTACAGAATGCAGGTGTCCAACTTTATTATTTGCTAGTAAGGCTGAAATAATGCAGCAGCCTCTGACAAGGCCCTTTCCTCCCCGAGAAATAAAATATGTGCCTTTACAAAAGGAGAATATTACAGACAGCATCATAAACCAAAGAGGTAATTCAGGTTTTTAACTAAACACAAGAGTTGGATCAGTGTATTGACAGCATCATCTTCATTTCTGGTGACCTGGAAAATGGAATCATTTCTTTGCTATAATAAACACAAATGTAAAGGTCTGAACCAAGAGGAACAAATGATTTAGGAATTCTTCAGTCAGGAAAGAGACAGTAACACTTCAGGGAGAGACGGTGCAGGGAATAAGCAGCTATTTAAATGTGAGCAGCATCCTCCCTTCCCTTTTTTTTTAAAAACATTAGCATCCACAACAAAACAACCTGTATGTAAGTTAATATTGGCATACTGTCCCTGCTCAGAAAGCATTCCTGCTGCATTACAGAAGGCAGCTGGGTGGCACAGTAAATGTGTCATTTGCTATTTAACATCGCTGTGACCTGGATTTAAATTCATGGGAGCACAAAATGAGACTTCAGTTCCCGCGGAAGGCACACACAGGAACGCTTGTGAGGGATCCAAGGCAGCGGGAACGCGCTCCCCGTGCTTGTCCCTGCGGGTGCACACCCCGAGGCTGCAGGGGATGGGGGAGCTGGTGGTGTTTATTAAAAGGATGCCTTTAGTTTGCAGGAAAGGCACCAACTCCTGTGAATAAATCTTCTGTTTATTTACAAATTTACCCTCATCGCCCTCCCCTCCCCGTGAGAAAATGCATTCGAAGTGTGCTGCCCATCCTAGCGCTGCATCAGAGAGCTTTAGAAGTCAAATTGTTTTCCTATCCACAAAGAACAAAAAGGAGAGCTGTGAAAAATTCAAAAATGTTCCATTCTCTCACTGAAAGCATCATTACCCACAGGCTACTGCAGCACAGCACCAGGCTACCTGCTGCATCCACGGATGAGGACAAATTGCCTGCCTCGCCCTTACCAGGTACGACAAGTGCTTATGGCGATGTTTATCTTTAAATTAAGCTCTAACCATTCTTTCTTCATCAGGATTAAAACATAGAACTTCAACACAAGGCAATTTTTCACAGTTTGGGGCATAGCTCTTTTGTGAAGTGGCCCAGCAAGCCCTGAGCATCCCTCAGCTGGATGCCTACAGCGGGAGCAATCACGGGATCATAGAATCATCAAGGTTGGAAGAGACCACTAAGATCTTCAAGTCCAACAGTCAGCCCATCCCTACCATGCTCATTAAACCACATCCCTCAGTGCAACATTTACCCTTTTCTTGAACACCTCCAGGGACGGTGACTCCACCACCTGAATTTCAGTTTGTTCCAATACTCGACCACTCTTTCTGAGAAGAAACTTTTCCTAATATATCCAACCTAAACCTCTCCTGGCACAATTTAAGGCCATTACTTCTTGTTCTATCACTAGTTACCTGGGAAAACTCCTGCCCTCCCCTGCCCTCCACTTCCAGAATTCCTGCCCTGCAGCACCAGTGGGTCAGTACCTGGCTGCATCCAACAACTGCCCCATACAAAATATTTTCCTTTTTTGTTTTATAGGGTTTTTGCAGTTCAGCCACATCCGTCCCCTGGTTCCTTGGGTACCATGTGGGATCCCATGTCACAGAGGAGGTATCCCAGGTCACAAAGGGTATCGCCTACATACAGACGTAGGCTAATCCTAAGGGATAGGCTAATCCTAAGCAAACCCTAGAAATTCAGCTGAAAGCTCTGCTTGTAAAGTTTCCAGGTAAATAAAGTTTAAGTAGAGTTTGATTTTATGCCACCATTTCCTTGAAAATTTGAAACAAGTAATTTCATTTCAGACTGCTGAAGTTTAACCAAAGCGTCTCCATTTGTCAATCTAAATCAAGTCATTCAATATGAAAGTGTACCTATCTGAGCTGCCACAGGGTCTTTTCACTGTTGTTAAAACATTGTGAGGCATTTCTTAATACACTGTAGAATAAACTAAGTTGTGATTATTGCTGAGAGATCCTTGAGTAAGGAGCGATAAAAACCTGATAAAAACCAGCTGTACGTCAGCATACTTGTATTGATCCTTTTCTGTCTGCAAAGTAGATCAAAAAGAGAAATTTAAGCAGGATACAGATATCCAGCTGAAGTGTGCTGGACCAAAATCAGGAAGGCTGCTCTGAAAGTAATGCCTTTTATTTTATTTTTTAATTTGGCCCACAATGTTGGATATGGATGTTGGTAGAACAGCAGTATAAGTTGAAATGGAAATAAATAGGAGACATCACTTTTGGAGCAACAGTTCTTTAAAACCCTTAGATGTCAGGATTTTGCAAGATAACCATGGGAGGAGGGGACTTGTGATTTACATCTAGGGGAAGATGCAATCTACCCGGGTCTTGTCCCTCCTGCACTCCATCACTGCTTTCCTATTTTCTTTCACTAAACATTTCAGTGCACTGTGCAGAAGAACAGCTCTCAGCAGGAGGCTCCATCTCCAGCCTTTCACCTCCCCAGCTGGAAGCACAAGCAGATCCCATGTCCCACGGATCTAATGTGGTCACTCCCGCAGCTCCCCACGTTTTCAGTTTATCCACAGATGTAGCTTAACCCTCATACTTCTCTATTTACAGCCTCAGTTTTATCCATACTTTGCCATCAGGTGCTAAAACATCTAGGAGCCCCAGTTTTCATCAAGCAGCTCTTGCTGGCTGAGTTTCTTTCATTTTTAACATTTTTTTTCATTTCCCTCCAGAAAACTCTCATCGGGACATTATCCACTGCCTTATTATATTCCAGAAGGGTTCATCAGGACTCAGGAGAACTACAAATTGAATGTTTTAGAATAAACCACAGCATAAAATTACATTGTCTCTGGTAAGAAAAAGATTTGATTATCCTTGTTTCTGTATAAAAAAAAATTGCAGGAGAACCTACACTGAAGTTTAAAGGTCTGACTTGTTTTCAATTGAAATGTAGCAAGCAAACAGGAATGTATCTCCAAATCTTATCCTGACTGGAATCAGCTTGAACTGATTTGTCCCCTCCCTGGTGACAGGGAGTGAATGTGGAGTGCTTGCTATTGCAGATGTAGGCTATTTCGGGTCCATGCAGCAAATCAGACGGGATTTTATGTGTATCAGGAATTGAACTGTGCATCTCTCCCAAATGATGGGAAAATCACTCCCCATGAAGGTGAGGTCACTGAAGGAATCAAAGAACAGTAGAAAGCACACAGTAAATAAAGGTCAGACTCTGTATTTTCACCAGAGAAAGATTGAACTTGAAGATGTGTGGAAACGAGATAATTGCATTGTTTGATGCATGTTTGTAGCCTATGAAAATTTGTATTTCAGAAATATCATCCGAGCTAAGAACGGGCTATATAAGGATTAGCTATAAAAGTCAGTAGTTAATGATTCACCGTAATACATGATTTAGCTGTAAGCTAGAAAAACATAAAAATAGCTCAAGAAACTAATTTCTTATGCCGTTTCAGGCATATGGATGATTTAATCTCAGGCATCTCCACATTTTTCAGATCCCTGAGCAATGGCATCTGATGAGAGACCGATCTGTTTAGGCATTCTCTTTCTAGGGTAAATAATGACACTTTATGGCATCCCAGAAAAGATTGTGCAGTTCCATAAGTGGTAATTTTGTACAGCTTGCATGAAGTCTGTCTCATCACACAAATTTCACAAAGAAAGCCACTGCTCTGAATGGGTGTTACACATGATTACACAAAATTGCTGGGAAGGAGAGATGAGCACACCATCAATTACATTGATAGAAAATGAGTGGGACCAAACAGCGATCAGCAGCAACCACAACTAAACTTCTAATAGCAGAAATGGGTACAATACTACTGTCCTAGGCTCATGGTTAAGTTACGGGGCAGAGATCCTGGTTGGGTTGTACCAGTGGTTTCTCTTGGGGCTTTTTTCTCAGGTCTGCATGGCTTTACAACAAGAAAGGTTGATAGCTGGACTGGATGATCTTGAAGGTCTTTTCCAACCTAAAAAGCACAGAGTTGAAATGCGAAGCTGAACTCCTGGCTGTCTGCAAGCAATGCCAGTTGGAGATCAGTTTTGCTATCAGCATCTTTACTCCTCTGCTTTCAAACTTCCGCAAACTTAAGATTTGTTGCTAAATTCCCTAATACTGCACTCTGTGGCTGAATGAGATCTTTAGCCAGTGAGTTCAGCTCTTGTCAGATTTATCTCTAACTGAGCTGAGTGCTTTTGATTTTGCAGGCTCGGCTGATGAGGCTCAGAGTCCTTATTATTTCACTGCAAAAGCTCAAGTCACGTAAGGAGGCTTTCTGCTTTCCAGCTGCAAGGAAGGATGACACAGCAACAAACTTCCAATCCCTTCACGTATTTTGGATCAAATCTGCACCGAGATCCTTTATTTGTAGGCTTTTTCCTTGGCTTCTGAACTGACACCGCGTGTAGTTTGGAGCATTGTAATATCAGAAGGACATAAAACTATTTGGAGGAGGAGGAGGGCTACGAAGATGAGGAAGGGTCCGGAGGGAGGGTGAGGTGTATGAGAAGCAGCTGAGGTACCTGGGTTTGTGGGATGAGTTTGAGGGGAGGCCTCATGTCAGTGCACTGCCTCACAGGGAGCACTGCTCTCTGGTGACAGCCACAGAGCCTGAGGGAACCGCATGGAGCTGCACCAGGAGGATCAGTTGGAGATTAGGAAAGCAGTCCTGCGTGATGAGCAAGGCCCTGCTGTTGCACAAGCCATCACGTAATTAATGAGCAGATCTCTGCTGGTAAACTAATGAAGAAAATCCCTAACAAAGAAAATTCTGCTCTTTCAAACCAATGCATCTTATACTGATGTCAGCAGGAGCCACGCCAGTTCTTGAAGTTAGACCCAAATGTTTTTGTAAACACTGCAAAATAACTCAAAAGTGCTTTCAACATCAAATTCCTACAGCAAAATCCTTTACGTGGCTTCAGAGTCTTCCCATAAAGACACTGGGCGCAGTCATAAAAACAACGGTCTTCCAGGAACTACGCTGTAATGACTTTTTTTCTGACAACAGTCATCAGAGAATCTCTTTAAGATGTTCGATGTGGTAAAATATGTAAATGACATACAGTTGCTAGGAGATAAAAAAACTACATAAACTTGTGAAAACATTGCAATCCGCCGCCTTTGAATCTGCAAGGTCAGCTGTATTTGTCACGATGATAACTTACTAATACTGTCCCACAGTAAAAAGGAGGTTCTGCATACAGGTTATCTCTTTACCGAATACTAGCTCACCTACTGTTCTCATCAATTGGTATTTATTACAAGGCTGGTTAACTTCCTCGGAGTTTACAGCCCTTTAATTATGTTTTGCCAGACTAATTAATAAATACACTATACACTACTCCTTTCTGCTGAAACAAGCAAAGGCTCTCCATTCAACACTTCTGCATTCATTTATTTATTTAAACATTTCATTAAATGTTAGATATGTCTCTTTTCAATGAAAAATGCTGTAATGTGAGAATGAAAATGTGGTTTACTGCCCAATTAACAAATCTAGTAGCTTACTCTGTCACTCAATGAATGATAATGCATTGCTCATAAATCAGGAAGAGAACTACTTAGGCATAGACCTTGTAATCAATGCTACAAGTATTGGCTGCTCTCCACGTAATCCAGCACTAAATGTGCAGCATGATTTTATTCCAGTAACACATTAACAGAATGTGCAGCCATTCTGACTTTTGTAAATGGTCTAACAGCGTCACAGCAAAAAGCATTTGTCCATATTTTAAAATAAATGTATCCCGATGATTAATGTGGTTAGTAAATTTAGTGATGAACCAGCAACATGAACTAATTATGGCTCCTCGCTGCTTTTCCATTTCTACGTTTGTGATGGGCCCTCCACCAACTGAGGTATGATGGCTAGGATTCCATTTTTACACTGACCTCAATTTTTCTGTGCTTTCATAGATCTACTTGAGATTCCTTCACTTTTGCATCTGCATAGGAAGATACTGAGGCTACAGGCAGCATCAGTTGCACTGTTTGATCACAAGAAGAGCCAAAATGCTATAGATCACTGGGACAATTGCCAAAGGCATTACAATATCATTGTGGAAAGCTCAGAATAAGAGCAGAATTTCTCCCATTCCCATCCTCACTAGTGACTTCCAGGCACTGTCCTGCTCCAGGGATTTGCTACTGTATTGCAGAAAGATGGCAACATTTCACTTGTTCGGCTTAGTTATAAACCTTTTCCAATGTACAGTTGTTGTGTTCTGAATACGCAGAGGGTATTAAACAGGATAAGTGCTAAAAGCATCTCATGGGAAATAAAAAAGTAACGTGCTAAAAGACTTAACAAATACATCGATAGAAAGCACAGGGCAAGATATACAGCTTATGTCACTTTTTGGTTGACAACTCATTTTTGCTGACGCAGATGCTACAAGCAAACGAAGCAATTGGAAACCCCAGTAAAACGACATGTGGTACTGATATGTCAAACATAAAAGCCTGGTGAATCTAGCAATTTTTTTCTAAAGTGAGCTCACTTATTTGCTAAGCAGCTTTGCCTGAGCTTTCACAGCTAGAGCTACAGTGGAACGGTAACTGAATTATGAAAGATCCTCCTGGGATATTTGAAAGGGTGAGAAGGTTCCAGAGCAGTGGAAGAATAAATCCTAATTCGTATCCAAAAGAGAGAGAATGGGATAATCATGCAAATATTAGCAGGATAAATGTGTTGAATAACAGCCAGAGGATCTTTACCAAAGTCATCCTAAGTAGGATTGAGGAAACACTGAAATTAATAATATGTAGATTAGCACGGTTCCAGGATGAAATGGTGTTTATGTATCAAATCTTTCTGATAGCACAAACTGGAGAAATTGAGGGATTTTGTGGGGCTTTTTTTTTTTTTCTTGCAAAAGTTTCTCACTGAAAGAAATGATTGAGATGTGTAATAAGGGGGAAAAACCTGAAATAAGAGAAAAGCGGTATACCTGTGATTGTTCTGCTGCATCGTCTACATGTGCACTGAAGCAGATAATTTAGATTACTGCAGAAATATAATATATATATATATCTTCTAATTCCTTTTCTTTCAGGAAGAATTAATGCATTTCCTCAGGGAAACAGCTAGTCTACTACCAGGGTGATATTGGTGCTATCTATTGGCACTATCAAAGTACGTTATTGTGAGAACTGATGGGAAAAGGGAGGCCAGAAGAAAAAAAAAAGTACGCCTGAAATACATCTGAAAGAAAGGAAACATTTACAAAGAGGAAAGATATGTTTCAAAAAAAAAAAAAAATCTGGATGATTTTTCAGATGATCCAAAATGGAATCAGAGAAATTTCTACCGACAGACAAATTCTCATGGTTAATGAATGACTGAAGCCTCCCCTCTGCAGCTACTTGGATACAGAGACTTAACAGACTAAGCTGAGCTTTTACATTTGGACAAGTTGTATCCAAAGAAGATTTTAATTTGCAAGGCCAGGAAGGAACAACTTCACTGAGGCTTTAAGGATACCTTGCTATCACTCCAGAACTTGCCTTGGGAATGTTATCGGCTCTCAATAGCAGCAGTCAGTATAGGAAGTAAACATAACTATAAAAGAATTATGCAAAGAGTGATAGACTGAAATAGGAGCACAATTACTCGTCGTTAGTGGCCAAATAAATATGATGAAATGCAATCCTTCTGAATTATTTTAACAGCATCATCATTGTTCAGGGAATGATCATATTGACAGCAACACGCATGTGTTTGGCCTCATGTAATCCCAGCTTCATTAGAAGCACTGGCTGAGAAGGCATTGAAGTGAATTACAAATGAAGAATCCAACCATTACACTCCTTTAGGAAACTAAACTTGGGAGGGAACCCAATAAGTCTCTGTTTCTCTTCCCAAGGCACTCTCTGCTGCTCTCTGTTCCCATATCCCCACGTTTTGTCACCTTGCAGCTCTTTCAAAGGGTTCTTGTCCTCTAGTTGCTACATTTGATGAACATTGATACAGAAAGAAAATATATGACGTTATTCTGCCTCACCTTGCTTTTATTCATCAGGGCACGTAACAAACATGATGCAAGAGTGGTTATTCAGTCCAGGCACTCCTATAAATCACCTGCAGTTTGCAGTCTTGTGCATACATCCTGTAGCCCTGTGTGGGACTATGTTGGAACTTAGCATATATAGAAACTAGAATTTTTGTTTCAATACAGATAGCATAGTTAAAAAAAAAAAAAAAAAAAAACAAAAAAAACAAAAAAAAAACAAAAAAACAAAAAAAAAAAAAAGCCCTCAACAGAAAGGTAAAAGCAAAACACAACATCCATCAAATCCTTTTCAATGTTTATCCCTTGAGAATATCAACAACATCAAAACCAGTGTCACCATGGGGTAACATTTCTGTTAATGTCTTCCAGCATGTTCAAGTTGGATGGGTCTTCTCCAGTGCACTATCTCCCAATTTACAAAAGTTGTAGTGTGCAACATTCATAACTGACCAAACTAAGGCCATGGGTGCAAATGAAAACGATCAACAAGGAAATACCCTTGGACTTCCAGAACTCATCCACCCTAATGACAGCTAAACTGATCTGAAGATTCATAACCTCCCCTGACTTCACACAGTCTGCAAGGTATAAAGATGTCATTTTTGTTCCTTTATTTAAAAATTTCAGGTATGAGATTGAAATAGTTTTAGAACTTTAGTTTAGTTTAGTTAGTTCTTTAGTTTAGAACTAAAAAGCCTTAGAAAAATGATTCACAGACTTTTATATAATTTATTGTGCTTTTCTAACTGGGTCACTCACCCGAGGAAAGTTTGTTTCCTTCTGCACCTACCTTCCTAAGAAGGTCTGAGCTGTTGTTCTTTTCGCTATTTTTGTACAAATGACAGATTTAATACTTTACCTAAGCAAGCTAATTAGTTGGTTAGATTCTTGTAGGCTGACTGCTGAAGGAATAAGCAGACTGAATTTCATTAATCAGAATCAGCTTTAAAACCCGTAACTCATGAAACATTTACATTTTACAAATCAGCTGATATATTCAGCCTCACCATTAGGGGATGGCTTGTGTTTCTCACTGAGGCTGCTGTATATCTAATGAGGACTATGTGGTCCAGTGACCTCCCCAATGTAAAGTGCTGTCCTTGTTTAGATCCAAATTGTTTTTCTCCCTTTTACTCGATCAACATGAAAGCGGTCAACATACTACAGTGTTACACATAATATTATATTTATTATTTCCCAATTCTGCTTGCATGAGCAGAGGGCAGACAAATTCAAAATTGATGCACTAAACTCAAAGATAACAGTGGAAGGAAAGCTTTAACACAGGGATATGAAATAAGAGGAAGTTATCTTTGGAAAGTGGTTATGAGTATATTCATACCTACGGAATTTTGCATCCACAAGAAATAAAATGTGAAAGAATTTAAACAGCACTGTTTCATGAGTTGAACTCTAACACCAAATATTTCCAAGAAGCAAAGGAACAAAGCATGGCTTTAAAAAGCACGGGAGCTAAACCGCAGCGACTGAAGTACTGACTGAATTTCTTCGCTTACCAACAGCAGTGTAAAGCTCTGCCTTAGACTTCCCAGGAGCCATTTCGCAAATTGCCTGATCTCTCTAAATCTCTAAAACAGAATAATAACAATTCTTATCTCCTGCTCTGAGAAGCTGTGAAGGTCTCTTGTCATGTGCTTGTGCAGGCTTCCCCGCTGGCTCCGAGCTTAATTGAAGTCTCTGGACATTGTTGAAATTTAAATAAAATTATTACTAGTGACTATTACTAGTGATCACCATCTCGCAAAACTTAACCATCAGCTGCCACTTGAATGTCCAGTTTAAACATGGCAATTGTAATTCATCCCATTCCAAAAGGGATTTCTATCAATAATTTATATTGCTATAACATTTAAATGGCTCTACCTGTCCTCATCTGAACTTGTGATTCACCTGAATGAAAAGACGTGCTATGCCTAACATTGGAGGGCTGTTGTTTCACCTGCAGAATGCACTTTTCCAGTATTACAAGGGCTTGGTTCTACCCCAGAGAAGCTGTGCTGTTGCTTTCAAAGAGTGAAGGGAAAACAGCATGGGCTTTATCCTGGGCTTTATCCCTGGTGTCTCAGTGAGACTAACTGGATGAACGTTATATCCTACTGCTCCCTGATATATATGCACCATTTCCACCTCAAAGCCAAGCAAACCTTGAATTCATTACAATATCACGAGCTTTAAATAAATTAACACCCAGCTTGTGTCAGGACTTGCTGTGTGCTGAGCAATTTGCATTTTCTGCTTCCATGGATGTTTCCTCAGCTTTGTGACTCTCCTGTCAACAGGATAACTTGGGACAGGAAGGATTTTACCTAATTGTAATCCCTCACCCTTTTAAATTGAACATTACTTAAAACTTACATGAAATTTGTAAACAGAAGTTTTAGTAAAAGTTGATATTAATCAAGGCAAAAATCAAATAAATCAAGCGTGACAGAAGGCCCATCAGACTGGACTGAGCTTGGCTGTCCTCATGTCCTGAGTTAATTACCAGTCCCTGTTTCCCCAGGCAGCCTGACTCATGCACTGTGAATCACAAAGAGTCGGTGACTCGCCAGCAGCATGGAAATCAGAACGACCCAGAGCAGGGCTGGATGCTGGAGCATCCACGGAACTGTGTATTCATGGACCATTTCTGCAGAATGCTTTGGTGCAGACTGAATGTGTGAAGTGTATCATCCTCTTTCAATCAGTTCCATTTTCTCACAAAGCAGTCCTGTCATAATCAAGATACAGTTTAGAATTGAGCTCGTCTGAAATTACTTGTGGCACAGTTTTTGTATTTATTGCACTCAAGCCTTCTCCACTCTAAATGCTTTTCACTTGCCTCGTTGCTGGCCATGTCACCTTGGTGCCCTATTGCAGAGGAAGGAAAAATGCACAAAGCCTTTTTTTCCTGCAGAACATGCACGGTGCACACATGCACTGCCAATCTCATGATCTTCTGGAATTGTGTTATTGATGAAATGTTCTCCAAGATATGAAGAAATATGATTAAAAATAATATTACAAATAATGTAATGGTTATTATTCATATTAATTTAGGATGCGGTGTGCATTTTAGAAACATAATCCCTAAATAAATAACCCTTTTCTTTTTAGCATTAGAAGTAAATACAATTCTCCCAGCATACAATCAAATGATCAAAGTACAGAATCATGCAGGTAAGTCTAAATGCTCCTCTGATGACTCATCTGGCACGTTGTGCCCAGTACTTTACTGATGAAGGAACTGCAGCTGTCCAAAAAGAAAGCCATGTCCTCAATTATTACTTACTTTAAGGCTAAAAACTGTGCAAACCTTCCTTCTCCATTAAAACAAAAAAAAAGGCATTTCATATTTCCTATTACAGAAACATGAGGCTGCAGCCAGAGGCAAATTAGGAAAGAAAGGGATATTTCCACTGCTCCCCTTGAAAAAAAGACAATCATCACTGAATAGAAGAACTGCTCAATTGTGGTAAAACGCTGCTACTATCATCAAGGTTTTCCTGTGACACTAAGATGTTCTCCATCACCATTAAGTCTTAGCTGGGGTTTTAGGAGAGCATTTTCTGATTTATCTTGGTTTGAATTTAATTGAATTCAGTTATTTATAAACTACATTGGCCTCCACCCTCTTCACACTACTGTACCACGGGTCTGTTGATTAAGGATCCATCTATTCCTTAGCAAGGTCATCTGGCCCATGAAAGCTATTTATGTATGGGATGCAAGCTCAGGGCATATTGATCCATAGGATGAAGAGAGACCATAGGGCAAAATGCCCTGACTATTTTTAGTTGGGTTAATTTCCCCCTCCCCTATCAGATAAGAGGAAATGACTGCTGTAATGCATTGCTCTGACTCCCTCACTTTTCAAAGGAAAAGCTGTATATATCTGCACGTGCTCTTTCGCCATCACTTTTATTATTCCACGGGCTTTACGTTAGCAACATCAGGACAAGATGTGGCCGTTACTCAGACTGATAGCCCCACTATGGGCATGGCTCCTCTTGGTGACTGCTGGGATGGGTTTGGGTTTCTACAGAGCCCAGCACAGAGGTAAAAGAGAGAGGGACTTCTGGCCTGGACCACTTCCAGTCTTGGACTTTCAGTGACAAGCACAGCATGTTATGCCATTTAAGAATGGTGTCTGAAAAAACAATCTGCAAATACTATGCAACCACAGCGTGAAGTCATCTAATAGAAAAAATATATTTGGGGAAAAAAAAAAAAAGCTTCACTTCTCCCATTTACCTTCTGTTTGCAAATAAAAAAACACTTCAATTTATTTGCTGAAGCATTTCCATAAAATATTAAAACAACCACTGGCATCAATTTCTCTCCTATTGCATAAAAAAATTTGCAACTCTATACAACTCCAGTTAGAAAGCTTTTATTGCATTTATTTCCATAAGATAAAATCAGAATCTGCTCTCTTTTACAAATCTGATTGCTTTTGCCTTCTGGTCTGGTTTCTCTCTTTAATGTTTATTCTTCCAGTCAGCACTTTGTAGCACTGATTGCTTCAGCTTTTTTCCCCATTAGACAAAACTTTTTCCCAATTCACATGCTTTGAGGCGGGCTCAGTGCAAGCAGCAGTTCTTATCTGCGTAACGCAGGGCTTAACTGTCTTCTGCTCTCAAGTAATCTATTTTCTAAATATCTTGTCATATTTGGATGGCATTGGTATTTATATCGGCATTCCTACTTTTTCCCACTGATGTACTTCTGGTACTTCTGTTTAAGTATCAGACAGAAGCTGAGCTGAGCCCACAGTTAACCCTCCAAAACAGATCCTTCAGAGCAGCAGCAGCCAGAGATCAGACAGAGGTATGGAGAAAGAGGAATCACAGGGAGGAATGGGGCAGAGATTGTATTGCCAGCCCCAGGGTGATTTCTTGCCAATATTATTTTACATTCAGCAGAAATTCAAAGCAGGGTTTTAGATTTCCTACAAGAAGCTTGCTTTTGAGAAGCAGCAAATATTGTTTGAACCAATACGAAGAAGGAAATCAAAGAGAAATGACAACCAGCTTTGTGGTGCTTCAGTATTTTGGTCAAGTAATGTGTAACACTCCAATGCCTTGCAAAAAGCCCCACAGCATGTTCCCAAAAGTTATGCCCATCTAGAGGCTGCAGCACATGAAAAAAATGCAGGCAG
This sequence comes from Aquila spilogaster, assembly GCA_024606505.1. NCBI lineage: Eukaryota > Metazoa > Chordata > Aves > Accipitriformes > Accipitridae > Aquila > Aquila spilogaster. The sequence continues at coordinate 61,668,676 of JANHGO010000071.1, forward strand.
TGACTGCAATGTCATTCACAGAATCATACAATGGCTTGGGTTGGAAGGGACCTGAAAGCCCATTCTGTTCCAACCCACTGACATGGGCAGGGTTGCCAACCACTAAATCAGGCACTAGAAGAAATACATGTGCTTTTTGGCCCAAAAGAGGTAAAGCAGATTTCCTCTTCCTACTCATCCTGAACTTTATCTGTGCTACAGCTATTTAGGGAAAAGCTTTTCGTGATGAAAGGTTAATTGTCTTTTTTGTCATTAGCCCAAATGAAATCAAAAATAAAAGTTCTCAAGTTGTTAAGAACTGAACCATCTGTGCTCTTTATGCTTATGGTAACTGATTGTTCCCTCCGCTTGGAGGGAGGATAAGGCAGTTTCTAGGTCATCTCTGTCACTCTTGTAGAAAAAAAGACAGGGATGGATGGAGCAGTTGCAGGCCCAGCGGATGGGATGGGGACTGATCATATCCAATGCAAATCCAAGTATTCTCCAGACTGTTAAAACCGTGCTTCATCTAGGAACAGGCTAAGTGAAAAGGAAGAAATATAAAACCTTCAATCACACTGCTTGTCTCTTACATTCCAAGGAAACAAGGCGATACAGAAGAGCTTGCTTTATTTTCTTAGTACCAAAAATGCCTGGTATTGAGGAGCCAAGAGTACACAAAGGAAAAGCCAAAGAGCATTTCAAATGCTCTGCTAAGCTATGTATAACAGACTTCTGCATTCATTACAGGACACCTTTTCCCATGCATCTGTTTTGCTTATTAGTGAAATGAATCTCTAATTTAAAAGACATAGAGAACAATAAAAGTACATGGCTTCCTTTATACTTGCAGCATTAAAATCAGCATAGCCTACGTAAGTTTGTTGTCGAAGCTCTTGCTGTTCTCTGTGAATATATCTCAGAAGCCCTTTCTCGCATCATGCAGCCAGTGATGTTGATGAAGAATTATCGCCTTTGTAGGATGTTCTCATTTGTTTTCATTTTCTCCTTTGTATACGAAAGAGCTGCCACACACAGATGACTCAGAACACACCCCATCGTCTTTCAACATTTTGCGCAAGGCAAACTCACAGCCCACCAATCTTTTCCAGTATCACACGTACGTTCATCTCGTTGCCCAACATTACTCTCTCCATTTAGGCCTTACAGTTCCACTTGGAATCAGAAGGGATGAAATCACCGCACAAATCTCAACATTTGTTTCTGTGTCTGGGTTTCAGCATGAGTTACTCACATGATGGCCAAGGTGGAGAGGAGCACATGGATTGTGGAGGAGCTCAGAACAGGCAATGGAAATGCTGCATGCTGTGTTACCCTGGTCTTTCTTACTGTTGAAGGCCTTCTCATCACTCAGAATTTGGATGAAGCTGCTTACTGAGCAAAGGATGCCCAGGCCTAGATGTGCATATGTGCATGAGATTTATAAAAACACTCGGGCATCAGCTTCTGAACAACTTGGCCAAATTCCCCCAACAAAATCTATAAAAATAGGAACCGTTGATCTTTCTGATAATTGCAAACTGAAAAATAGATATGTTTGCTGCTGCAGATTGTGCCAGAACTTGCAATCTGCTCACAGGATACATGAAGTCACAGAATGGAAAGTTCTGTTATTGTATCTGCATTGCCCTCTTTCTGTCACAACATTTCTGAGCCACCGTGATTTTACTAAACTCTAAATTCCCGTTCCTCTATTACCAGCCATAAAGAGCTTAACTTCATTATGCAACTGTAATTTTGCTTAATTTTTCTGAGACTTCAACATAATTTTCTTCGTGTAGAGTAAGAGAAGTTATTGAAAATGACAATACTTTAGTTGGGTTGAATGAGCTTATCCTCCATTGCTCTGCCAGCATTATAACTTCACTGTTTAATGTGGAAACCTACCTGGATTCTATCTAAATAGAAATGGAAGGACAATTCATTCTTGTACTCATGCATGTATTTGAGGTAAAATAGGAGATATTCTAGGACAGTCAGTCAGACCTTCTCAAAGTTAATTTGAGCATGAGCTGATTTACTGTCAAAAAGGAAACTAGTTTACACATTTTCTGAAAACTTTTATGTGTTCAGGGGGAAAAAACTCTGCAATGTTTAAAAAAACAATTATTGTGACAGGTTTCTGTCATTTATGGGGACAGTTAAAATTTCAGGTCAGCCTTGGGCACGCTCCGCTTGTTTGAGGATTGGGTACCCAGGATAAGGTGAGATGCTCAGGCCTGGGCCAATCCATTTTAGCAAGCTCTACAGGAGCCACCACGGCGCCTTCTGCCATGGTCTGCAGGGCACTTCAAGGTCCCCTATAGAATGCTCCATGCCACAGGCTCGGATGGCAGTGTGCTTATGGGGAAAAGTGGGGTTTTAACAGAATGAAATGCAATTACTTTTTTTTTTTTTTTCCCCATGCTAAGGACATGTGCAAGAAAATGAGTTTTGTTTCTCGAAGCTGATTGTTCCTGATACTTCTTCCCATGTCTTTTAATGTGAAGTTATGATTGCTCATCCATTACCACTTCCACAGCACAGGGCAATGAGTAAATACCAGCTTTTTGGAATAAATGCACTCACTACGTCCCAATGATGATATCCTAAGCTTCCCAGTGAATAAAGCGAGATGCCGGAAACAAGTTTTGCAAACAGAATACTCCCTGAAGTCTTAATGGTTGCTGTTTTATTTTTAACTTGCCCATTAGCAGTTCTTAAAAACTCCTGAGGCTTCATATGCAAAAACTTGAACACATTCCTCCATAAACAAAAAATAAAAACACTTTGAGCCGAGAGAAAGAAAGGCAAAGGAGGTATGTTACTATGTGTGCATCCTTTCCAGTTCTGCTTATTTCCTTTCTTTATATAGGTGGGACAATGCTCGTTTCAAGGCAGAATTAAGCAGCAAGAATTAAAGCAGTAATGTACAAAACAAGCTTAGCATAAGGAAAACTGATCAAAATTTGGAAACTATCTCATGAAGAAGAGGCAAGGTAAAGCCAAACCGCTGCTTTCCCACAGAATTGGCATGGTCTTTCTCCCCCCCTTCGTGTTTCCAACAACTTTTAATTCATCAGAGCAGAAAACCGATGCTTCCCTGTCCTTAATGCATCTTTTACTTTTTGTTCCAAAAAAGGCAGGCAATATATTCAGAGTAGCTGTGGGCTAGCAGTTTAACTCCATTCATCTGCTCTGGTTTTTTAACTGCTCTGGTTTTGAACTGATGTATTTTCAATGAATATCACCTATGACTGTGTTGGTAAATTGAGACAAATTACTTTAACAGCCAAACAGAAGCATTGGGATATTGGGCCTTTCTTTTTTCTTCCTGCACCTCTGCAGAATTCATATGAAAATGTGGCAAGAGCTAATTTAAATGTCCATATCCCGCTAGGTAAGTTCTATTAATACATTTAATACAATTATTCTATATTACTATTAAATCAGAAACTGTGTTTATTGATTGCTCTTTTTCAGATGTGATCATTCATCATTTGAAAGAATTTGTATTTGTACAAACGTAAGACAGGCCTTATTTTAATAAAATCATATTTTTCTTTATAGAAACACCACTTCCACCCCAAAATGTAAGAGGTGGAATATATTTGCTTTATCAACTGCAACTTTTGAAGTAGTTGTATGAAAATAAGCATGACTGTTCAGTTTCCAATAGCAAGCCAACACTGTAACTACAGGATCCAGTTTAACCCAATTGCAGTAAGTACCATCCTAGTTTTCTCCCTCACTTGAACTCCGAAGGCTCAAACCCAAAAACCTTCCCAGGACTGTCGTGGCTATTGTGTCCTCACCCAGGTCTGAGTTTTGCAGCTCAGACGTGAGCTGGTGGCTGGGGAAAACCTTCCCTTGACCTAAACAGCAGCAGCAGCCTCACCAACCCAGGCCATCTTGCTCCTCATCCTCTTGGATGAAGGTTGCTCCTCCTGCAGACTTCCCAAACCTCTCAGGGCAGGCAGAAGTACATCAGTGTCCTCCACAATTATTCTGACTGCATTGTGAAAAATTGCTACATTGCAGGAATGCAAGTTTGACCTCTCAAGTCCATTACGCTTTGACTGTGGAAAGGTTGCCAGCAGTCAGCATTTGCAAGCAATTAATAAAAAGCACTAGGAGATTCAAGATACCATTACTCTTCCGTCATTAGACTTAAATACCTACCTCTGACAAGTCTGTGGTTGGCAAAATCTGACTTTTAAGAGCTTCTATGGTATGCAATTTTGCATAGTTTGTTGAAATTTCCAAAGTGCACATTGAAAAAAAACCATGCATCAATAGCGAGGAGCGCCCTATCTATCCTGGAAGGATTACTTAGTGAACGTGGAGTGGGTCACAGAGCTTCATGGCAAAGCCTGATGCACGCAATTAGAATGATCCTGGAATACCGTGCTGGTAGGAGATACAGATATGCCATCTCACACAGAGATTGATGGCTCTCTAAGAATTATAAGAAAAAGCAATTCACATATGAATGTGTGCACAAGTCCATCATTAGTGAAATGGAAAGACGTCTCTTTTAAGAAGGACAGAGAACCGGGACATTATTCATCACCTTTCCCATCCCATGCAGAGGCAACAGCAGATTGAAACAAGCAAAGAATATAAACACATTAATCCATGGTCACCCAAAGCTTTAAATTCTGGGAATATTATGCTTGTTGTGCTCTTGTTAACCTTCTAGAACCAGTACGTTATGATTTATTATTAATGAAAATAAGCTGAGATATGTCCTTCAGGGAGTACAGATACTCAAAAAAACTCGGTTCCAATCAGCATGCTCGCTCTTTGAAGTACGTATGATTATTTAAGATAAGAAGTTATGGTACAACTTCATGTCCTCTAGCAAATGGATATATTTTATTAAGCAATTTTTATTAAGTAATGAAGGCATTGGTGACAACAGATAATGCAAGTGGCACTATGGCAATGGGCAGCCACTACTTCTGTGTTAATATTCGAGTGTGATGTCTCACAGAAAATTGCTGCAGATCCACAAGGAAAACAAGTGAATAACAGTTAACGAATCTGCATTTATTCCCCAGCCTTTTACTTAAAGAAAGCCCTTTCTGAAAAGGAAAACACCATAATCTATCAAAGATCTGCGGATCAGAAGAATTCAGAGTCTTATTTGTTTTCTAAACCGCTGTATCCTTTAGGTAAAAGTCATCAGAGCTGCAAAGGCCCTGTGCATGGGGGTGCTGGAGGAGCACCAGGCAGAAGGATTGAGAGAACGCTTCTGTTTGATTGACCACAGGGGAGGCAGTGATGTGTGACCTTGAAACGACGTCCAGAAAGCTCAGAATGCTGACAGAGCAAAGCGCAAACTTTGAATGTTAGAGCGTGTCCATGGATTGCTCTATAACATGGTTCCCAGTAAAAATATTGGCAGGTGAGAACACTTTTACATAATTACTCCCTCCTCAAAGACTCATTGCCTCACCTGCCTGCTACCATCTGCCTTGTGGCTGCTCCTGTCCTTTTGCCTGTCTCTGCACTAAGCCTTAGCCCAAAAACATGACTTTATTTTTTAAAGTGGCCCAGTGACAGCCTCACTGTTGTTCACCAAGTGCCAGTTTCTCATAATTCTTCATTTCCACATTGAAAGACACTTAAGCACTTTGCAAAGTTTGCAACCTGGGATGGCATCACCAAAACATAGTCCCACAGCGTGCTGCTTGGCAGCCTGCAACCAGCACAGCAAAACCCTCCCTGCTGACAACAACCAAACAACAACTGTCTGTGTACAATCCTGATGGCTTGGTGCAGGCAGAACAGCGGGATGAGTTATTTTTGGCAAAACTGACTTATTCCCACTAATATGTTTGTATTATTATGTTCTCCTTTGAGGCATAGATAGATTATGATCAAAGGCGGTGTCGGGCGATTTCTCCCTTTATCCAGCTTTCCATTTCATCACTTACAATAGAGATGTCCATTTGTCCACAGCTGAACAGGGTTTTGTTGAATCATACTAAGGCTGATCAAACTTGGGCTGAAGAGGAGCACTGTGGATAATAGCTCACTGCCTCCTTCCCCATCCCTGAAGAACCTGATGCTGCAGATAAGAGATTCTCCTCATCTCATCTTAATAATGCTTAGCACTTTACAAGCTCTGCTTCAAAGGTTTATACAGACGTGAATTGTCACAAAGCCCCAGTGAGATAGCAAGGTATTATCTTCATGTACAAGATATCAAAAAGAATACCCCGAACCCAGAGAGCCTTCCTGACACCTCGTGATGGACAGGGGCACCGGGTCAGAGATAGCATTAGATCTCAGAGGTTCTTTGCTGTCAGTTTAATCTCTAAATATAATTTCACCCCATCTGTCTCTGAATATTAACTATTCATAGAAGCATTGTCTCCTCCTCTCTCAACCCAGATTCTTCATTTTCAATGTTACTAGCATGATAATTAAACAAAATTGAACTATTAGCACCAATTTCTATACAAATCTACAAACTGTGAAGCATAGCCTCAGTGTCACATTGTCCAAAAGAGAAGACGGGCACGATTTAATTGAATATGACTTTTCTTCTTTATCTAATTCATTTCCTAACAACCTCATGACACTGGTAATATTTCTCCCCTTTAATGGACGGATGAAGTGGCATTTCCTCGGCTCCCATCTCTGCTGTGCTCTCCAATTCCTTCAGCCACTTGGGCTGTGCTTGAGCTCATACCCCTGGAGCTCATCCTCAAAGCAGAGACCCCACAGGTCTGCAGGCAGTCCGTGCTGCCACTGGCAGTATCCTGCATCTGGTGCCCTGCCTTGGCCACTGAATTTATTGGCACTAGGGAAGAGAGCAGGAGGCTGATACAATTCCCCAGCCATCTGGCTATGGTACCCATTTTCTTAACCTTGTATATGCTAAATAGCATAATAAATTTTGAAATAAGACTTTGAGGTGGCTCAAGGGATCCTTTATTATGACAGTATGAGTCCGTTACGAACAAATATTATCAGCTATAGTTCATCTCCAAATGTACCTACATCCTCTTATTTTAGCTTTAGGTTTTCCAGGTTTCTTTGTTGCTAAACTTTTCTCCTGTGCAACCTTGCACTCAGAACTACAGTGGTAAAATAAATCCATCAGTTTGGGAACTGTAACCACATCATATACAGACAGCAGCCTTCATAGGGAGTTGGAAAACTTGAAAGCAGTTTTAGCTTTCCCCGCTGGTCTGACCCTATTACTTCAGCAGATGAGGAAGTGAGAGAAATGAATTCTCCGGCACGGTGAGACTTGTTTGGGGCTGGGGCAGGCTGGGGGGCTGCACCGTGCAACTGTGGGGCTGAGCAGAGCCGCAACTCCAGTCCTCCTGCTGACTCAACACACACCCTTCGCCTGGGGAGCGACCAAACCAGCACCTCATTTTCCAAGGAAATTCTCCTTCTAAAGGCAAAAAAAAAATAAAAATAAAAGATTGCCATTGGTTTTACTACCGATTTTAATCTAAATAGATTTGCTGGTTTACTGCTGATTTCAATCTAAATAGAAACAAACCAAAATTAGGGGACACGTTTCTTTAAAATTTGGTGAAACACATGGGAGCAGATGAGTCCTCTACAACACATTTGCTGGTCTCAGCTTTCCTAATGAAAACATTTTATTCTTTTCACCGTACTGCACAGCCACTAAATTAATTCTCCACTGTAATTATATTTGTAAATCGTCTGAGTTAGGTTTGCAAACCAAACCTACAGAAAGGGGAGGAAAAAACACATCTGCAACATCAGGATTGTTCCATATGGGTTTTTCCTTGTTTCTTTTTCTCCTCCATTATCAAGCCATTATCAAATTCAAAGCTACTGTTCACTGCTATAGCACTTTCCGATTAATTGCAATTAATTAACCTTAGAGGAAGCCTGTAAGTTGCTATTATACGCTCCTTTTTTCCCCTCTTTTTCTCGTAAGACTGTTCTGGGAAGATGTTAGGTTAAAGAAGGACTAAAAATCCCCAATACTGAGACTCGATGCTAATTTACTTGAGGTTTCATCTGAATTTCCTAGTTTAAACTGCTGTCCTTCCCCTCTCTGAGAACATCCTGCCCCCACACAAAGCACAACCATGAAGAAAAATAAAGGGAATAATTTCTTGTCGTTGATTTCTTTACACAATGTTTCCATAGCTAACACACATTATGGCTCTGCGGTATTTCATAACTGCTGTTTTCTCGAGAATGAGCCCAGTCGGCACATGGATGGATACCTGAACGGAGCAGAGATCTGAGGGAACCTGGTGCCGTTAGATGCCCGCAGGACCTGTTTTCTACAGTGAGACTGTAGGAGCAGGGACACCTCTTTGGCCTTGCTGAACAAAAGCCTGGCTTGCAGCAGAGCAATTGTAGCTTAAGGGCTCCCAGACATGTTTTTATGTAAATCAGACTCCATGCATTATTTGAAGACACATTTTGAAATGTAATTTATTAGCGGGTCATTTTTCCTTAAAGTTGAGTTTCTATTTCACGGAAGACTGGCTTTTGTCAAAGCCTTTCTATGTATCTCAACTTTCACTACGGTTCTACACCCCTATTATGAACAGAAGAAGATGAGGGATCATTAACAAGCACAAAGAAATTACACGAGACAATGCTATCAGTTTTAAACTCACCAGCCATTTCACCTAAGCTTTTAAATTATGGTAGCCTACAAAGTATTCTTCAAAACCCCTGGGAAAACATGTACTAGGCACTCACAGATGTGCAAAGAGGAAGGAATCCTTTACCATTATCACTAGCTTGAGAATCATTCATCACACAGCTGTGCCTGTCCAAGACTTCACCATGGGACTTCCCAAAGATGGGGAAGAGTTGGGTTGAGGACCCCAGAGTGGTGCCTGAGGAGTCTCCTGAGACACAAGAAAGCTGCCCCACATCTCATGCCCACTGGCTTGGAGAGACCATTGCATAATGCATGGCCCCAGAAATAAAACAAACAGCAATAACCTCAATGGGAGAAAGGAGTGGGAAAAAGCATGGAGGGCAATCGAAGGGCATGAAAATAGATAACCATATCCTCTATGAGTGAAGGGCATTGGCACAGAGGAAGATGGTCAAAAGGTAGCTTAAATTTTTATAACAGCTAGCCTGACTTGGTCAATGCATTTGTTTTACAGTAACAATTAAAAGCCGCAGTTTGGGATCAGGACTTGAAAATGCTAAGTGCTATACAAACAGTGATCCCATCCAGAGAGTCCCCACAACAACCATTTCCCAACCAAAACAGAGCAGAGGCTTCAGCCGGGTCCAACAAAAGGTTAAAGCAGCACGCGGTGACAGTGAAATGATGATAATCAGTGCCACAGCCAGAAGCTACAGCGTGCAAATGCATAGCTATTATGGGGAGGGCTGTAAAACTGCATGAGAGGCAAGTGTGAGGAAAGGACCTACGTGTGGAGGTCTAATTGTTACAGCAGCTCTATAGAGCAGCATAGAAAGGAGCAGAGAATTGCTTTAAGACAAATTGACTAAGCCTTGCTGGCAATGATGTATGACTGAAGGCATAGGTGGTAGTAAAAGAGAGATAACGACAGCATATGGGTAGTGTGGGAACCTTTAAAGATGAACAGTTTTTATTTGGTGACCCCGTTTTCCTCTGCTATCGGGATGTGCTCTTACAGGCACACCAGCCCTTGCTACCTGGTGTCTTTTATCCATGATGTTTTAAGTGGAAAATGTATGTTTCTTTCAATATTCAGGAGAAGCTGCCAATAATCATAGGAAAAAACCCCTAACTGCTCTGGTGTAGTGGCTGTCGTTCTTTGAGACTCGCATAACACTTGTCTAAAAATCCATCTAATAGAGGCACAGTTTAGTCCAAAGGAGACCATAATTCTGCGTAATCAATGCAACTATGCTTAAAACTCAGTCTGTCGATACACCCTTTCAAAAAAGTATTTCCAAAGGCTGCTTTCCGACTGAAGGCTTCAGCACTTAAGGCATATATGCCTTTTTGTAGATTTTCTCCAATCACAGTTCCACAATGCAGCCCTTCAGATGTATAAATCGCTCATTTATCTTCAAGCATCTGTGCTTGATTCCAGCCTGCCTTTTGCAAGAGACTGCAATTATCATCTAGGGGGAAAAAGAAAAAGAAATCTACAATTTACTGTTTTTAAAAAAACTAAAGTAACCTTTACATGTAACAGCCATTCTCTTACCCTGCACAAAAAATATGTTATGTGTGCTGAAGAAAAGAGAAACACCAGCAGAAGAATCCAGCTTGGAAGCCTTTCCAGCTAGGATGGAAGGAGGTGATTCTCATCTCTCATATACCTCACCATCACGTCTGGGTTCCTGCATTCCAATTGCCAACTCCTGCATGTTTCTCTAACACTTTTCCAACCTGCACCTATAGCAAAAGGGATGGCTTCTAATGTCTTCAGACATCAAGTTTGCTGCGTATTGTGGAGAAGCAGGTGCTCCTGAGGAAGAAGCACAACCACACTGATGAGGGATGGGGAGAGCAAATTGTCATCTACTGCTATTTCAGCCAGGCCACTGGGCCCAACCTGAGAGCACAACTACTCCTTTGTTCCCAATGGGAACAGTACAGCTTCCAAACTGCAAAACTCACCAGCTCTTTCCAGGCCTGATTTCACTGAGGTGTGCATTCCCCCCATGCTAGCTTTATTACCCTGTATATATCTGTATATAAGATTCACACTTCTCAAACGTCTAGCTCAGGGATTTTTGAGGTCTGTGCTGCGTGACTAACTTAACCAAAACAGAAACCTACTGTTTCCAAAAGAAATCTCAGTGGCATCTTTTGCTGGTTGTGAATAAGGGCAGTTTAAAGGGGGGAATTTCTTAATCAGGAGTGGATTCAATTTCCTCATAAGATCTACTACAAAGGTATTACAATCAGTTGGCTCCTTTCTAATCATTCAGGATAAGAGCTGAAGGCTGCTGCAATTATGGGCATCCCTGCACCTGTGTTGAGCATGGAGCAGAAAGTGCAGGAAGAGACACAGAAGTGACCACTGGCCACAACAAGAGGGTTCAAGCCAGGGGACAGGGGAACACTGACCTGGTGCTGGAAGTGATGCTGCCATTCACATCGGGCAGTCTGGGAGCACAACCTCCTGTGACCTTGCACTGATATGGGCATTAATTGGCACATATCAGCCCAATAAGGAATGATAAGGGCTCAGATTTTATATGTTGCAAAACAGAATTAATCTCTTGGGAAAAAAATAGGTAACATTTCACAAGTCTGTTCAATCTGTACCAGCATGAATACCAACCAAAGCCTCTGCCCAGCTCTAATGGAGAAAAGAAGAACCTCACTCACTGGACATGATGGTGCTGTGTCTCTACATTGCTTCTGCTCAGCCATGCCCATCCCATGGGTGACCCTGTGTGCATCCACAGCCCTTTTATTCCAGCGGTCCCCGCTGCCAGCCCTTGTATCAGCCAAGACAGCAGAGCCGAGGAGATGCAGGGCCAGAGGTTAAAAGACAGGGCAGGAAGTGTGAAGACACTTATATATGGACCTGTCACATATCTTGGGGGATGTTCATGAATTTTTGCAGCTCTGCTATGTACTTCTGCAGAAATTGATGAAATATCATGCTTTTTCTCCCAGAGCCGCAATACCCTCGACTCTGACGAAAAGAGCACCGAGGTCCGAGCAAGGAGACCATGAGTTATCATCTCGGCTCTTCTGCTGACTGCCCATAATATTTCTCTGCTCTTTATAATTCTTAATAACCAAGGTCTCCAGTCCCTGCCAGGGGACAGATAACTGTAATTTACCAAATGTATAGCTACGGTGGCAGAGAGGTTGGGCAGGTCATTGCAGTCAGACCTGGGAAGAGAGTGTGCTGTCTCTCATCCCTTTGCTCTTTCAGGAGCCGACAGCAAACAGTAAGACTGTCGAAGGGCCGGCTGTCTGGCCGGCAGGTCACCTAATGATCACATAATGAGATCACAGAAGGAGATTTATCAGTCTGGGTTTTTTGGCTTTTTTTTTTTCTTTTAGCATTTGTGATATTATGCACTGTATTTGACATCCAAGATTTTAATACTTGTTCATTAATACCACCCAGAACAACGTATACAGTGAGTTTATTTCTACTGGGTAAAAATCCCAGAGGACAAAAGAAGGACTAGAGGAAACGTTGGCTGATCACCCAATTAGCAAAAAAAATTGAATTTAAATTAATGTGATGGACCAGGCAAGCTATAAAAAGGAGGTTAAACTGCAAAATGGCTGCATATAGGAGAAACTGGAAAGCTTATGGATCTTAGCACATGCTGAAGAACTTATCCTATGCCACAGGTGATGAAAATAGGGAGGACAGTACATGAGTTTTTATCCTGTTTGTAGCAAATCAAAGCCTGCTTGAAATCGTCTTACAGCAGTTACGTTCAGCCTAAAAATTGCATCTTTACAGTGAAGCAGCCACTTTCTTCAACACATAATAATAAAACTCATTAGAGAAACCAGGCTTCCCAAAGGTTTTTGCTTGTTTGAAGGTAGAGGCCTGAGTCCAACCCAAGCAATTAGGAGGTAACCTCCACTGCCATCAAACAGATGGCTCCAATATGAAGCAAGTTTTCTGAACCTAATTTGCTGGTAGATTTCTTTATAGCAAAGGTACAAAAAGGTGTGTGAGTGAACACTGATCTATTCCCCTTAGCTGCACAGTTTAGCAATAGATAACTCATAAAGGCAAGTGTTCAGCAGAGACTGACCGCCACCAAAAGCACTCACAGCACAGAAAGCAGAACACTGTGTATCCTTCTGTGTACCTCGGTTTGAGAAATACAGCTAAGTCTTGGTTGGATGATTAAGGAAAAGGAAATTAGAAAGAGCTTGGTCTGTTTAGCCTAGCAAAATTAAGTCTGAGGAGGGATACAATCATTTCTTATAGGTACATTTGGAAGTAAACAGCAGGGAAGGAGAAGAATTATTTAACTTTAAAGGCTGACAAACAAGATTGAGGGGCTATAAATTGTTCATGAATAAATTTATATTGGAATTTAGGAGATTTCTGACAACTTACAGGCCTCCCAAACAAGCCAGTGTAGGCAAATTGATTTGTAAGGAAGCTTGTTATCTTCTTAGAGAAAATAAGATAGGGCAGGTGTGATCTTGGAGACAGAAATTAAAGTTTTTGATATAGGACTCAGGAGTATGATTTGCTGTGATTGTTGTGATTTGGGTACAGGATGACTTGATAGCCTCGTGTGGCCTTTTCCAAGGAAGTCCCTGGGAGTTTCATCCTGTCGACCATGCCCCACATCAGCAACGAGTGCTAAATGCTCAAGATCACGAAATGGTTTTCTAGGTGAAAAGCTGTTTCCAGGATTAAAGTGGCAGATTAGTTTTTGGGGTGTTGTTTGCTGGCATTTAGTACTTGTGCCTCCAATCTTTGTAAAGGCATGATTTTATCTAGAGCAAAAGAAAACATTCTGCATTACGGGTTAACAAAGGCAAACCAGGGAATTGTGGTCATTTATGGATAATATATAGAGATTTCTCTTTATGGCTATATGCACACTTTCCAGAAATGTGTTAATTAATACAGGCAGATGAATAATATCTGGTAATGTTACATTTGTCATTGCAAGATGGAAATATTCATGCATTTTTATGCTTTGTTCCCTTCTCAATTTTAGGTACATATTCCGTATGAAAACTTATTTTCTTTCTAGAAAGATGTCTGCCTGTATGATGTTCACTATAAGTACTTCAAAGTAGCCTCCTCTTTTACATTTACTGACAAGTCCTTTAGCTGCTTCCTGCCATAAAGGCTTTTGCATGTTAGAGAACCACTGAGGTATTCCCAAAGGCTGCCTACATTTCTTATGACAAATGGCAAAAATTAAACTACAAAAGAGATGTACCTGAAAAAATGTCACTTTTTATAAGCTCATAAGCAAGTTTTCATCTGATAATTAATACATCTGCATCACTTGTATAAATTCATGCTTCTTCCTTTAAAGGCAAGAATATTGGATCTCAGTGATCTTTAAGGTCCCTTCCAACCTAAGCCATTCTCTGATTCCAGTGTCCCTTCTAAATCCGACATATTTCACCAAAACACCTTTAAATATTCTTGCATATCTTTGCACTAAAACCGCTTTCTTTTCCAATGCATTTCAATATGGGCCATTGCTACAGTGAGGATTTTAGTGCAATCCATCAATCTCACTATATTATGAACATCAGTAATGACAGAAAAACCATCCTGGAATATTTTCTTGCTTATTTGGAGAGGGGAATTGATGAATATCACAACGTGTTGGAGCACAGTGCTGAGGAATTGATTAAGGCAAGCAGACAGAGAGGGCTGACTCAGGTGTGCAGCCCCTCTGCTGACCCTGCAAGGGCTGCAGGTCTGATCCTCAGTGCTGGAAATCCCAGCAGCACTCCTTCCTGAAGTTATTTTGACACAAACCATATGAGATCTCTCGGTGATTCGCCACAAAAGATTTAAAAAAAAAACACCCAAAAGCCTCAGGAACAGGGGGGAACAGCACTGACTTAGAGCATTCCCTGTTCCTACAGCAAGATGTAGGTCACATTGCACTGAAGGAGCACTTCTACACCAGCAGATGCACCACTCATCTGCCTGCCCAGGTTTACGCAGCCATAGCCTACAAATCTTGTTTTTGCAAATCTACTCTTTTTTTTTTATTAGTATTATTATTCCTCCAGATTCTTTAGAAGAAAAAAAAAATAATAACTAGAGGCACTGAAGGATGGAGATAACTCTCCGGTAACCTCCGCAGCATGTTCGGTAGCTATCAATGTTAGGCTGTGTGTGTTCAAGGTCTGCGCTGCAGTGATTGAGTAATGTGTCTGGTAACACCATCTAAATATGAAATTATCTGTCTCCCTACTTAAAGAGTTCAGCGTTAACATGCCGATAGCAGAATCTGACTTTTGCACCTATTAATGTATGATAATGTTATATGCTGGCTGCCACTTGAAAATGTAGGCATGCCTGCATATTTTATTTACAGACATGTCTGGAGAATGCACAGCCCTCTGCTATTATTTTAGTACAGTAAACCAGAGACTGGAGCCTGTGAATTTAGAATAGAGCAGAAAAGAAAGGAGGAAAAAAAGTTATGAAACTAACTTTTGCTTCAAATGAGGTATAAATAGCTGTCAATCTCTCAGCTGGGATACAGAGGAGAATACATTTAACATCATTTACTCCCAACTGCAAAAAAAAAGAAGCAAATTAAATGCAGCAGTAGCGGTATTAAAACTGCAACAATTTCCAAGACCTTATTGTTACAGAAAGTGCATCCCTTTCAAGTGTACTTACACCATGTTGTTGTTGCTAACCTCTGATCCCTCTGCATTCAGCAGCACAATAAAGAAAGCCAGTGAAGTTACAACAGACCCATAGATATTTTCTGTCATCACGTTAAAGATGTGACATCATGCCATCATTGTTTAAGTATGTGAAATGAAGAGCCTGACCTCCTTGCCTGTGCAATAGAGAGCAGAGAAGTTGCTGCTAAGGACAGCAGACCTGACTTCTACCCAGAGTATGGTAGAGAAATGGAAAATGCTGAAATGCCAGTGCTCTCCTGCCTGCCTTCCCAATTCTCTTTCACGTTTTCAGCATCATTAATATTAAATATCCATCAAACTAAAAGACAGGAGTTAAGACATTTACTTTAAAGTAACTTCTTAAATTGCTTTGCTCCTTCCATGTAATTATTAATTACTCTTAGAGAGCTGTGCTTAAAGCCATCGTGATACAGCTCACAGCAATCCATCAATTGCCCACAAGCCCACAATAATGGGAGGATGAGAAAGCCACACAGGTGGCCTGGAACAGTCACTTCAGAAATGGAAATTCCTATGGAGGATAGAAGGAAGAAACTCAGCAATTCTGTCCAACCAAAGGAAAAAGTATGTAACACAGATATAATAAACACTGTTTTTCTAAATGCTCAGTCTAACCCTTTATTTGCAGTAGGAACCTGGAAGGAAACACACACAAAGCTCCCAAAGCTGGGCACTGTACCTCTGACCTTGGCAAACGTGTCAACGGCAGGGGGTTGGAACTGGATGATCCTTAAGGCCCCTTCCAACACAAGACATTCTGTGATTCTGATATCCAAATGCAAAGCCCTCATTTACTGATTTTCTATTTAGAGCATATCCCTACGCATGCCATCAATAGTAAACACTAGCTGTGAAAACCTACTCAGAGCAAGCACATTTCACCACATTTTGACAGATGAACAGGTAGAAAATAGCAGCTGAACATTCAGAGCTCATCAATAGGACACAGCTCCTGTCGGTGAGAACTGACCCACCGCACTGCCCCGCTGCTGGCATTTACCATGTGGGGATCAGAGAAATACTGAAATAAACAAACTGTAAGCTGCCATTCCTGTTGCATACCACTAGAAACTACTTGCTTTGCAGCTGACTACTAATATTGCATCACAGATGAAAAGGGCATTAATCTAGAAATGGTTTTAAATGTGGAGGACTATAGGTTCTGAGCTAATGATTCATACAGTCATTTGCAGCTATTAGACGACAAGGATAAGAGCTGCTAGTGCTTTTATTTCCCTGCTTGGTGTGGTACCATCAATTTAAAATCTATCCCCGACACCGTGATGGATTTATGTGTGCTGTGGAACCCATAGCAGCCTTGTCAGAATTTTAAAATCTAGATTGCTATATACAATTACAGGTGTCACAATATGAAATAACAATCGAAGACACTTAAAGGAAAAGTCTGAAAATTCCTGTGCATACCATGAGAAGGCAGTTGCTTAATATTCTTCCATCACACTGTGATTATCTCACTTGGTGGAAGTGATACATTTTTACATAACTTGATCTAAGGTTACATCTCTCCTGAAAATGACTTGCAGTCTTGAAATCCCAGAGGAGAAGGGAAAGTATGAGGGATATTTTTAATGGGCAGATGTCATCTCCATGAACGTTTCGCCAGCTGTCAATACAAAACCTTTTGTCCGGACTCTGTCTTGAAAAGGCACTTTAAAAGACCTGAGTTGGCAGATATTTTCATTCTTAACCTTTCTCTCGAGTAGCTAAAAGAAGAAATCTGCAGCGTTAGGCATACGTAGGAGGGTTTGGATTAAGCAGGTGAAAACAGTAGCAGAGCTGAAAATAGTGGGCCCCTTGGAGCCCCTTGGCGGCCACAGTCCCGCTGGATGGGGGTCAGCCCTTGCAGCCTCCAAAGCCCACAGGATCTCATTTGCTGCCTCTCCCCAAAGCAACCTGACAGCAGTACTTCATTTCCACCGCCCTAATGAATTAGATAAAATGGCTGGGGGTGCTGGGAGACTCACAAACACAGGGGATTGCTAACATGATGAAGACTTTATTTTTAAGTCACTAATTGACATCCAATCATGGAAAGAGTAATGAAGAAATCATAGTTGTCTGGAGACCACACAGGGCTGGCAGACACACTCAATCCCTGTTCTGCAGGACAGGCTTGAGAAATGCAGTGCAGTATTACAACGTGCACTATTATACTGGGCAATGGAAGAGGGATTGAAGGGGGCAGAGATAGATGAGCATCATTTCAACCTTGTCAATGTGACAACTCTAAACTGCTAAAGGGAACAAGTTTTCTTACAGCAAGAGCACTCGGCCCCTTTGTTAAAAGGGAAAGGGGCTCTCACTGGGGTTTGTTGGGTAGGTTGGGGTTTTTTTTGGCTGTTCCTATTCCCCAACATTTACTTGAGCTGAATGTGCTACAAAAAAATAATCTCTAGAGAAGACTGAGAGTGTATTCAGGATGTCTGGCAGCACAAAAACAGTAAACGTGGTTCCTGAGGACTTTAATTTAACAATGTTTAAATTTAATTAAATTATTTGCATTGTACAATTAATTATGCTAAACCTCCTAAGCCTTGAATGGATGTACTTTGCCTTTTAATCTAAATAAAACACACATAGCAAACCAGCAGCGTTTGAGAACCATGTAACCTTTCAAGAACCATCCTGAAAAAAAACAAACAAGCAAAAACCCCAAGCTGCTAAGAAACCAAAAAGCACACTAAGACATTTCCTCAGACTATACAGCAGCATGTTATTCAGTCGCCAGGAGAGCCACGGGGACTATACCAGATACTTTGAGTTGCCTGCAAAGTTCTTTCTACTGACAATTAAAGATATATTGGAGAAATCAAAGTTTCTTTTGAGGTTCATCATCTCTATCCCTTACAACTCTCCTAAGGAAGGAAATTCAAAAGGAGAGAGTTGCTGAGCTGCCTGGTTTGCAGGGAAGGAGCCACAAAGTGAACCAGAACTTGCCTGGATTACAACAAGGGGTTCGATGTTTGTGTAATGGCGAATGATTTGGGAAGTCCCATCTCTTTTTGAGCAGTGAGAAGGAATTAGCATGTGCTATCAGTATCAAACTTTAAGTTATAGGAGGTGTACATGCACATACACACTCATCAGCCATTTACACAACTGTCATTTTAATTTTAGTATTTTGACTGTAATGCTGTGGCTATTTAATGATTCTGATATTTAACCACGGAGCACAAACCATAACTGCTTTAATTCTAATAAGTCTCTGACCTCTATCCTCCAGATGACAAACTGTGTAACTCGTTTCCAAAATACATAAATGTTTGTCAAATTCCACATTTCCTTGCATAAAAAATATGAAAATCTTTTATGAATTTACATTAAACTTTCCTATTCAAATATCTTGCAAGATTTTGATTAATACATGAAGACAACAATAATGCTTTTAAGACTACTGATACAGAAATGCCATTTGCATATTGAAACTGTCCATTTCTATATAGGCAGTCAGAGGATGATGCTAAAATGTCCTCTCACTGCTTTAGAATAGACATCAGCAAGTTTTCTCTAAAATGTTAAGATTGAGTAAAGAGTTCTATTTTCTTAGGCATTCTTAGATCTTGCAACCAGCATTGATTCTGTGTTTGTGTAAAAACCTAACATCTCATTCACTCGATAGGCCCTTTGGGGTGTAGTATTGTTCCTTCTGCTATTATGGACCATTGCCTTCAAACACTCTAACATCTGTGTTACATGATTACCAGCTTCTCAGGCTGAATGAGTCCCTGGTGCAACTTCACTGAAACCAATCAAATTATGCCAGGGTGAGTCTGACTTTTTGCCTTTCCACATTTCTTCTCAAAAGTTACAGTGTGAATGATGCAATCCTTCACCTAACTTTTTCTAGATAAATTAACCAAGAAAATTTAAGCGGCCTGGAATGAATTACTCAAGAAAAAAAAACAACAGGATTATGTCATTCCTAGTTTTCAAGACTGGAGCAGTCATTCTTAATTTCCCCTATCTCAGAAAGATATAAAGTAAAAAAAGGAAAGTAAGAAAAAAAAGGAAGTTGTTTAAATTAATTGGAACCTGGCGTTTCTTTAGCACTTTTGGAAAGAAGCCTGATCCCCAGCTGTGCTTTCAAACATG
This sequence comes from Aquila spilogaster, assembly GCA_024606505.1. NCBI lineage: Eukaryota > Metazoa > Chordata > Aves > Accipitriformes > Accipitridae > Aquila > Aquila spilogaster. Next base: position 61,688,111 of record JANHGO010000071.1, read on the forward strand.
GATTCCTTGCAAGACAAAACAATGCACAGAAGTCCAGATGGGGAAGAAGAGGAGATGCTACATACGTCCTTTGGGAGTCTTATGCATCTCTTTAATTTATTTTTTTTTTTTAAGGTTTTATTTGGAACCACACAGTAACTTCAGTTGGAAGAAATTCAAAAGGTCTAACCCCCTGCCCGTGCTGACTTCAGCATTATATTGGGCTGAAGATCTCTGTCCCTGCCCTTCAGTCCCCACCTAGGTTAGCGCTGTAGATAGCCAAAGTACAGCAGGAACCCTTAATGGGGTTTTAACTGCAATTATTCACAACAGCAGCCTCATCGAGAGAGGTGCTTCCACAGCTGGGAAGGTGTCAGAAAATAGGTGCTCTGGCAAAGTTGAAACACAATGGAGCAGATCAAGGGAACACTCTGAGAGGAACATAACTGGGGGAAATGCAGGGGAGGTTGGAAAAACTGGGAAATATGACGCGGTGGAATGGGGGAAATTGTCTGAAGTTGCAAAGAATGATCACAGAGGAAGATAAAAGACCTGGGTATAATCAGAAGAAACAGATTACTTGGTAAACATGAACTACAGACACACTGACCACAGGCTTCTCTTTGGTCCTGCACAGCATCAAAGTAGAAAAGACAATAAGGGAAATTCAGGACGGCATAATTACTATTAAAATGCATCCATATATATATATTTATATACATAAGGCAAAATATGACAGACTAAAGTGGTATCACAGGTAATCACAATTCTACCCAACACACAGAGATGAACTGGATCTTTTCAGGAAGTCATTTGAGCAGTCGTATACAACCAGTAGGTATCAACATAAATATTAAAAAGCATTCAACTCCAGAGTGCTCTGAATTCAATATCGAGTGTTTCCAAGGCAGAAAAGTACCAAAAGGAAGATTTAGGTTTGACAGTAGGTGGAAATTCTCACTCAGAATGGTGAGGCCCTGGCATTGCTGTCCAGAAAAGCTGTGAGTGCCCCAACTCTGGAGATGCTCAAGGCCATGCTGGAGGGGGCCCTGGGCAGCGTGAACTGATGGGGGGCAACCAGCCCATGCAGGATGTTGGGACTGAATGATCTTGGAGGTCCCTTCCTACCAAAACCATTCTATGATTCCATAATTCTGCAATGACTTGGTTCTGCAGTAAGCACAGCAGGGCATGGAGACTTCCAGGCAGGGATGACACGTCCCAGTCACCACAGGGATGGAGAAATTGTTCCTTCTCTCCTGCCAAGAGGTTTTCAACCAAGTTACAAACTAGCTACACCGATGACAAAATGAAACTGACAATCACTAAGACCAAGTGGGCAGACAAGAAAGGTTTATCAAATTCACTCATGCTACAGTTTATTGTACCATAAATTATCATAATACCTTTTCTTCTCATATAAATACATATTAAACATTGCAAACTGTGAAGAGATTATATACATTTGAAACATGTATTTTGCCAGCAATACTCCCTGCCATATTTCCAGTAAATATTATTTGTAATCCCTATTATTGCTGTGAGATTCGGGGATCTCTCTTTTGGCTGCTATGATATTTTAAGTGCTAGCAACATAAATGATCATTGCTCATGTTCACCAGCTCCCTGTTGTTTCATAAGAGTGCTCCTATCTGTATTATTTAACTGTCGGATACTTTCAGAGAGGCGTGGAAGTTATGCATTGCATTCCATCAGTGATGGATAAAAGTAAGCTATGATTGAGTAGGAATTACAGAACTATTGATTAAATCAAGTTACTCAAATCCTGTGATTCATTTTCTTCACGGTATGCAGAAAATAATTTATCAGTCTCACAATCTTGTCATTTTAATATCTGTAGCGTAATTTAACTTTCATTGTTAGCAGGAGTCTTCAAGAGCAGTTTATGATCTTGGCTAGCTAGAACTAGAAATAAAACCTCTTAATTATAATAAAAGTAAATTTGTTAGAATTTACATGCTTCTTCTAAAAATAGATTATTTGCTATATAATATGCATATTATATATACTGAAAATGATTAAGCAACGTAGGGAGAAGAAGGAGATATAAAAGAGAAGAACTTTCAATTAAATAAAAAAGTTGAAGAGGAAATTAGCCTCTGAAAGATATGGGAGGTAGAATAGAGGTCCATAACTTCCTCACAAGATTTTATTTCTGAGACTTCCATTAATAAGGCATATAAAAGGGATTAGGAACACTGAGGAAACAAGACTGAGTTGTCTTACTGAGAATTCAAAAGTTTTTGGTATTAATTGAACAGCAGGGACGCCAGCACGTCCACTTGCTTTGGTAGATGCTCTTGATTTTTTTGACTGCTCAGAAATGAGTATCCCATTTAATATCATTTGTAAACCTAATTTCATTGGCAGCAAGTAAGAGTTAACAGGATAATTTTTATACAAACATGAGGCATTTGCTTAAAATACTTTTTTTTTTTCATGACAAGAAGTTTGTCATACTTTTGGCAAGGTTATACATGATTGCCTTTTTATTTTTGGCTGTTACTGAGGCTAATGGCATACTAAAAATCTTCTTTCATGTACAAATTAATTACGTCCTTTTGCAATTCGTATTAGCCTGTCTCACTCTCCATTCAGAGGCTTTTAAAAGGTTTACATGGAACCAATGGATGTTTTCATTCATTGTACACACAACCTCAATTACCCACTTTGCCCAACTTGAAAGCAGAAAGACCGGATACAGCCCTTTGTCAACATGCAGTAGTTTGGCAGAAAAATAAAGTGAAATAAAGTTTTATTCAAAATAATATTTTTTTTAAAAAAAAAGAAACTCTCTAAGAGCTTGGGGGATTGCTGGCAATTTTTTATATACATTTAGTTACTACAGAGAAATGTGTGCTCCCTAATGACAGAACTGCATACTAGCAAGGCGCAAAGCTCTGGGTTTCACTCCTGCTTCTGAGAAAATACACGTGATGCATCCATCCCTCGCCATTACCTGAAGATCAGAAAGGCATTTGTTCCACTTGAATTCAAAAGATGACTTTTTCTGGACTCCAGTTAAAAGAAAATACAGCCATACTCCTCTCTTCCTTCCTAGATAACACTTTTGGTACTTTAAAATTACTATTATTTTTTCAGCATTTGGTTAAAAGCTTTTGATGTGCCCTACAATATCAGTTGCAGTGATGAAGTAAGCTTACTTCTTTCCAGTCTGTATGGTTGCACATTTTGAGCAAGTTATTTGGGAAACTGGACTCCAATGGGAGCCCTGCGCTGACCAACCTGGAAAATTACACATTACAGTGAGAGACCTTGAGTTACAACAAACATGACTTAACTACTGCTCTATTACAACAAGCTTGAAATGGATTCTCTCATTTTCTACTCACTGGAAATTTCAAGAAAATATTTTTACAATCACAGAATGGCTTGGGTAGGAATGGACCTCAAAGATCATCCAGTTCCACCCCCTCCAGTGCGCTGGTTGTTCCCCAGCAGCTCAGGTTGCCCAGGGTTCCATCCAACCTCAGCCTTGAGCACCTCCAGGGGTGGGGAACCCACAGCTCTGGGCAGCAGTGCCAGGGCCTCACCGCCCTCTGAATAAAGACTTTCTTCCTCATGCCTAACCTTAGTCTCCTTTGTTTTAGTTTAAAAGCATCGCCCCTTGTCCTATTACTATAAGACCATGTAAAAAAGTTGGTCCCCCTCCTGCTTATAAGCTCCCCTCAGGTACCAGAAGGCCACAATGAGGTCTCCCAGGAGCCTTCTCCAGGCCGAACACCTTCAGCCTGTCCTCATAGGAGAGGTGCTCCAGCCCTCCGAGCATCTTTGAGGCGCTCAGAGGGTCTCTACATCAACATACTTTTCCTTTTTGTTTCCCTTCCCCCCAAAAGTACTTTTTGTCCAGTAATGTTGACATTTTTAAGCATGGAAAAAATTATTTTCTATTTCATTCCCTCTTAGCATGTCATGCTTTGTATCATTTGATAATATACATGACTAGGTTTAATAGTCAATCATTTTGCAAATCCAATTTGACTACCTAACAGGGTTTAATTTACATGATGATACAATTTCTCACACCAGAAAGCATAGTAACCC